>VFFE01007128.1:2506579-2687258 GCA_008921705.1 Burhinus oedicnemus | reverse complement strand
AAGTCACATATATTTGAACAATGTACCTGAGAAAAACAAAAAGCACTGTAGCAATATACTTTGTCAGGCAGCTTTTTTTTTTTTTTTTTTTTTTTTTTTTTTTTTTTTTTATTAAGATTTAAGTGTCAGCCACAGTCAGGCTGTTTGCTGCTGTGTGACAGTCTGTAGTTGCTGTATACCCAACACAATTGAATCAGTGATGCGGTATCTCTGTTCATATGGAAGGGTGGGATATTAATAATGTCAACAGCCCAGGAGAGCTGATTGATCTTCAAAGATAACTTCCTCAAAGCACAATAACCTCCCAACATGCAGAAAGTCAAGCAAGCAGTGTAGATCAAGAAGGAACACCTGGCTGAGCTTAAATGGGAGAAGGAAGCACAAAGAAGGTGGAAGCAAGAACAGGCAACACAGGAGGAATATAGAGACGTTGCCTGAGCATGCAGAAAAATGCTTAAACAGTTGGAGTTGAAAAGGGCTTCTATGAGTACATCGGCAGGAAAAGTGGCTATTGAAAATATAGACCCATGGCCAGTGGGGCAGAGAAACTAGTGACAAATGACATGGGAAAGACAAAGGTATTCAATGACCTTTTTGCTTCTGTTTTTACTGCTAAGGTTTGCCTTCACACCTCCCAGCCTGCAGCAGAGTCTGTGGGACTGATACATTACCTGCTGTATAGGAAACTAAACTTAAACCACTCAATATGCACAAGTCCATGGTTCCACAAGTTGAACATGAGTAAGTGTGCTACAGTCCTTCCAAAAATGGACTGCCTGAGATAAGAAGCAAATCAACCTTTACGTGTGTGGAGATTTCAGTGGATGAACATTACATTTCACAGCAAACCCATCTCCCCTGTTTAGCTCCCCATAGGAGTCTTCCAACAGGAAACAGTAATTTAAAAACTGTCTTCATAATTGGCATCTTTAAGTTAAATCGTGCTTTCTAGACTGTTTTTCAGTTTATTAAAATATGAAAAAAAAAACCCAAACCAAAAACACAGGGCAGCAGTTCAAGCTGAAAATGAACTTTAAACCCACAGAAGTAAACTTGGAAATATCTCCTTTATGATCCTGACATTTAACAATGTGGATTGATTTAAACTGTATAAATAGGTAATATCAGTTTCTCAGAATTTCATAAAAATTCATATCAGTTCTGAACCTATTGGCTAAAACAGAACAGATCAACTGTACTTTAATAACTGTTCTGTCTTTCAGAGCTTTAATTTCTCCAGGAGTGCTGGCATTTCTGTCTTCTCAGAGAGGAAGATGCACATGAGCATTTCAGCTCTCTCAAGTGAAATTGGTCTGTAAATGTTGGTTCCAGTATGACGATTACAGTGTGTTGAGCTGGTCATTACATCACAGGGTGCCTTGAATTCATTGGTGCTCAAAAGGGAGAAAAGATTTTCCTGTGTTGATACAATGCCTGGAGACAGTGACATATGAGCAGAAATACCACAACTCAATGTGTATTTATCATAATTAATATTGTATTTTGATTAGGCAGTAAGACAGGCTCTGAAGCAAGGAGTTTAAAAAAAAAAAAAAAGACTTTGCCTTCTGGAAAGAAAGGTATATTCCAGTTAGCAGAAATTATTTTAAAGCTATTTTTTGACTAAGAGTAATAGCTGTAACATACTAGATACATAGATTACGTAGGCCGTTATTTCTGCCACTAGAGAGTCTGTGACCCATGTAGACAGAATACCAGCAATACCAAATAAGCAATAGTAAAACCAGAGTCTGACCTCAGAAATAAAGAGACCAGGATCAATAGCAACCGGCAAATAAACTGTTTTCATTGGAACGGTCTTCTAAGCAGTAGAAGACCAGATTTCAAAATACATTGAGGCCTGGCAGTTGTAAATTGACACTTAGCCCACCACCGTGGGGCTTAGTGGCCTTAACTGGCCTTAGCCCACAGTATTTCGTAGGCAGTTGTGTATCAGAACAGGAGCTAGCAAGGCAGATCTTCCTGGCTGGAAAGGATTAGAGAAGGATAACCAGTTGTGATCCCACTAATCCTGTTCTAGTCTGTCTGGAGATTTTAGGCAAGCAAGCTGTGATGGAACATTTGTTATCTGTGCACTGGCAATGTGGTTGATTTCTCAGTTTCAGAGTTGGTTTTGCTTGGGTTTTTTATTTACATATATAGAGGCACTTGTTTTCAATGTTTGTTTTTATTTTTGGCTCTACTTTTCCTATGCTTGCATAATTGCCAGTGTTGCTGAAGTATTGTCTCTTTGCTTGGAATTCCTGCTAACTATGATTACTATAATTAATTTTTAAATTGTGCTCCTTTTCTGACTTTATATTGTCCAAGATGAGGATCTCTCTACCCACTTAGAAGACTCCTCTTGCTTTCTATTTAATATTGATAGTTTCTAGAAGAGCAGACTTCTACATCTGCCAACCCAATGGAGGAAAGGATTATTGTTCTGTGAAATTCATAGAGTTGATAAGATGAACACAGAAAATAAGCAAGACTACTACCTCTTAGTTCATAAAAATGACATGCCAAGGGAGATGAAGCAAATATTTGTAGTAAGTGCATGCTATTACGAGAATTACTTGACCTTCCAACAGAAACTTTAATTTATTTTGGCTTATTCTTTGGCCTGTTAAGTAATATTTGAAATATGTTCCCTGTGAAAACTTTCTTCATTCACCTGGTAATCAGTTCTGAAAAACAAAGTGTAACTTTTTATTTTATCCAGATCCCTTCGTCCCTGATTTATCATCTGTTATCAATATTGCAAATATGATGCAGCTGCTGCAAAATTGTTGTTCTATCTGACCTGCAAAACAAGCAAAACTTGGAGAGAAGTTTTTCCAGTTCGGAGGGGAAATTGATGAGGGGGGTGGATACCACTGAAAATGTGGTTACATGTAAGAACATGGAAAGACCTCAGCACAGAAAGAATCAAAATTGTCTGGTCATATTGCCAACAATTTTTCAAGTAAGATCTTACTTCAAACACTGTTAAGGTTTTCTGAGGTCATACTGTGTTTCTGTGTGCTATTTTGTTCAATAGAGCTGCTTCCCATCTACCCAGAGTCATCCTTTTTTTCAGAACTGTACTTGGCAAACCATTCCTGAAGAAACACTAGAGAGGTGATTTGGTTTAATTTAGCTCAAGAAGTATCTGGTTCTGTGTAACTTTATTTCTAATAAAATAATATGGCATACAGAGAACAAGAATATAGTTAGACCATTCATCATGAAGTATAGTGAAATAAATTGCATTGAAACTTTTAATACGGGCTTTTTTATTACTTACAAGGTTCGCATTAGGTATTCTCAGTGTACGACCCCAAACATTTGGGGCATCATTCCGAGTAGCCTATATATGCCAAAATGTCACAAAAGACATTTGCTAACTGGTCCTCTACCAGTTAGTTCAAATATATTTCCCCCAGTAATGTATGTATAAAACACACACTTGCAAACATTGCATCAGGTAGTTAGCTTGCCTTAATCATCATATCTTCATTTTTTTTGCATATTTCAGATAGTGTACAGCAATACTGTAGTGGTGAACTCTTATGTGGATTGCTGCAGCTGAACATCTGGCCCACTTAGTATATATTAGTAAACTAAAACTCAGATATGAGAATTCTGCTTCTCCATGTCCTCAGCCATTAGGATATTTTTGAAATGCCTTATCTGATACAGAAGGAATATGAAATAAGCACCAGTTCCTATTTGTAAAGGAAACTTAAAATAACTAAGTGAATGCCAAAAATGGGTATTAAGATTACCTTTCATTCAAATAGCACTTTTCACTCAATGATCTCAGACCATTTACAAATATTAATGAATTCCTAAAAAGCCTTGTGAATGATGTAAACATTGCTATTCCCAATCCTAAAATTAGAAAGCACTGTACTGTCTGTAAGGAATCAAGCTGAGTCAATGGTATTCTACAGATGTAGGTAAATTGCAGCAGTTAGCTAAAGACAACTATCCTGTGTTTTGTAGAAAAAAAAACATGCTACCTCTTTTTTTGTAGCACTTCTTCACAGTGAATGAATGATGACATTAAATTAGAAGTATCAGAGAGAAAAATGGTCACTTTTGGCAAACATGGTGTCAAACAGAAAGCAACCATGTTGCAAAATAAATGACATTTTTCAGTTACATGCACAGAGATATTTTTCTCTGTATTAAAAAAAAAATAAAAAGAAGAGTATTCTCTTTGAGCCCAAGCCCTTAGCACAGATCACCTGATGAAAAGTATTTGCATGTTTCAGTCTGTATTAGTCACTACAAAAGTCTGCAACATCAGTTTTCTACTCACTGGCACTGCACGAGAATTTCTTCCAAGATTTACCTGTGGATAAGCTTATACTGCTTCAGCATGACCATTTTAAATACCTGATTCTTTAGTAGCTTCATGAAAGTTAGTAGTGGCAAGAAGTTAACTTATGAGACTATTTTATCTCCTTCCCCAAAAATGTAAGATTAACTCAGTATGTGGAAAAGATGTCGACTGATGCAAACCTGCATTCATTTCTTCAGAACAGCACAGTACAAATACATACTAAGAATACTAAACTGTTCTGGTTAGAGGGGAACAGAATTTTGTTAAAATCATTAGGACAAAAGTCCCTGGAAAATAAATATCTATGATAAATCTTTCATCAAGATAGAAAAATCCACATAAATTATGAATTTAATTTAGAAAGAAAAAAAATCCTTAAAACATAATGTGGAGAAATACCTTTGCCCAGGAATCAGAAATCTTATGTGTTGGTTGGAATTCACAGAGAAATCTCTATGTACCAAATGAAATGGAAGATGAAAAATGTTGACAAAAAGAGCCATTTGAAGAAATTCAGAATGTAAAAAGGAAAAAAAAAGCCCCCACGGATTTTAAAAAAAAAGTCATTTTTAATCTTTTTTTGTGGAAGATAAATGCTTAGTTTCAAATAATCAAAATTTATCTTTAAACAAAAAGAAAAGAAAATGATTGCTTGGCATAATGGACATGCAAGCTAAAAAGTCTGTTGGTGCCAGTTGCAGGCAAGAATACAATTATCGGATTGGACAGGTGTTCATGGCTCTGTGAAGGATTAATACAATGTTTGAGAATGTGAAGAAAAACAACAATTTTGGGTGTCATTTCTCGACTCATCAAAAGCAGCAGCTATGATGAGTGGTCATGTCTGGAAAGCTGATTTAAAATTGTCTTGTATCTCTCAGCAGAAAGCAGTACCTAAAAGCCCAATCCTGTAACATGATGAATGCTATTTAGAACCAGATCTCCCCAAAATTATAGAAGGAGCTGTGCTGAGTCTTTAGCAGAATTTAAGCCCCAGGTTCAACACCTGCAAGCCTAAAACTTCTATTCAGCTAATAGAAAACTCTGATCACAATGTTTCCCTGGTGTCTAGTGTTGTGCTTCTGTGCACTGAGGAAACATTCTAAAATCACTTGCCAAACTCAGAGCGTATGCAGGAACAGAACTGTTTAGCCTAGTGTTTAAAGCCATTATCTGCAAGAGGTAAAAACCTAATCATTTCTCCCAACCTTTTCGCATCTATCTCAGATATTCCAATAGCTTAAAGAAAAGAGAGGCTTGGTCTCAGGATCCAACTATGGTTATATATCCTCAAAGGCTGCCTTCAAATGTTCAGCTATTTTCTGTAGAGGTGTGGGGTTTTTTCCTACTAAAACAATTCACTTTTATTCAACCCAGAATGTGGAAGCAGTTAAAGTGATAAAATACATAATTTATCCCTTATCCATTACAGCAATAAGCTCTTGAAGTATAAGCATCTTTTTATTATGCCAACATTAAGGAAACATACTCCCTTAACTATCAGTAAAGAGAAAGTTTGGTATGTGTCTAGATTAATTTAAGTCCAAAACCTATTCAGTAAGTGAGCCTTGAATTAGTGACTTAACTGGGAGTGGTCCCCTTCAGAAAGCTAAGCATATGCTCAAAAGTTCATAGAGCTGGGACACCTGGTCTTACTTTTCAGATACAGTCTTTTTTGAAGCCCTTATATTGTTAAGATTCAAATTTCAGAAACTTATAACCTACCAAAAAAGTAACTCTTGGAACAGGCCTGTGATTTTTAGTTCAGTAGAAACAAAAGAACAAATAATCACAGAATAGAATCATAGAATTGTTTAGGTTGGAAAAGACTTTCAAGATCATGTAGTCCAACCATTGACCCTACTCTACCAGGTCTGCCACTAAACCATGTCTCCAAGCACCACATCTACACGACTTTTAAACACATCTAGGGATGGTGACTCAACCACCTCCCTGGGCAGCCTGTTCCAATGTTTGATAACTCTTGCAGTGAAAATTTTTTTCCTAATGTCCAGCCTAAACCTCCCCTGGCGCAACTTGAACCCGTTTCCTCTTGTCCTATTGCTAGTTACTTGGGAGAAGAGACCAGCTCCCATCTCACTACAACCTCCTTTCAGGTAGCTGTAGAGAGCAATAAGGTCTCCCCTCAACCTTCTCTTCTCCAGACTAAACAACCCTAATTCCTCCAGCCGCTCCTCATAAGACGTTCTCCAGACCCCTCACCAGCTTTGTTGCCCTTCTCTGGACACGCTCCAGCACCTCAAAGTCCCTCCTATACTGTGGCGCCCAAAACTGAACACAGTACCCAAGCTGTGGCCTCACCAGCGCTGAGTACAGGGGCACGATCACTTCCCTACTCCTGCTGGCCACACTATTCTTGATACAGGCCAAGAGGCCATTGGCCTTCTTGGCTACCTGGGCACACTGCTGGCTCGTGTTCAGCCAGCTGTCCACCAGGACCCCCAGGTCCTTTTCTGCCGGGCAGCTTTCCAGCCACTCCTCCCCAAGCCTGTAGCGTTGCCTGGGGTTGTTGTGACCAAAGTGCAGGACCCGGCACTTGGCCTTGTTAAACCTCATGCAGTTGGCTTCAGCCCATCGATCCAGTCTGTCCAGATCTCTCTACAGAGCCTTCCTGCCCTCAAGCAGATCAACACTGCCGCTTAATACTCCAGCTAGAGCTTAACCTGTCCACTGTTTTATGAGATAACAAAAAAGGTTTTTACAAATGTCTTGGCATTTATTTCTATTTTATTCACCTTTGAAAAATACCTAACTTGGGATGGATTCTGTACAGATTAGTTTAGCACAAAATGGTTTTTAAAAAATAAGTTTTATGAGATTGTAACAAAAAATAATGAGAAGACTGTCCTTTTTTTTAATGAGAAGTAGAATCAGGTTTTTTTCTGATGAAGATGAGAGTTTATTTTGAATTCTCTGGTATAATACCTGTACTGCAGATTTGGCCTTGGACAGGAACACTTCCAGGAGTATTAGCTATAAGTAGTAAGACAATTTCTACTGTTTTACTGGCTTAATTGGATAATGTAAATAAAAACATGCAAAGAGCAGAAATGATGGAAAGTAAATTCCACTGCATTTATTTAGTTTGATGGGGTTTTTAAAGTGCTTTTAATTCTCGGTAATTGGACCCTTGCTTTTAGAGAGATCTTTCAGTCTTTCTGCAGGATCAATACAAGTTCAAGGCCTAAATCTTTAAATCCTTATTCATCGTTTTGTTTTCTTCTTCTGTCTTTGCACCATAGTTAAGTGCCACCTTTATTCTATGTCACACTTAAAAGTGGGAAAGAGGAAAGACTGTTAAACTTCCAAAATGTAGTGAAGCTTGTTATGCCCTTCCTTTAACATCATTTTTTTCCATCTTAAACTAGCAAGGCAAAATATGATTTTTAGGATTCAGATTATGTTGTAAACTACAGGAACAAATACTACGAACACAGACTAAGTTTTACAACAAAATTTTAGAAATTGACATAGCCTGAGGGTTAGAGGCGATTTGTGCATCTACAGCTGGCGCAGCGCAGTCCAGCGACGCAACCGTAACATTAAAAATGAGACAGGGCGGCTTTAAGAGAGAAACAGGAAGCGGTAACTAGAACCCAGCTGAATTCGGAGCTGGGGCACTTTACCCTGAGGCTGCAAATCGAACAGATGTACTTGCTGTGAATTTCTGTAGTATCTGGACTTTTTTTTGTACCAAAGGTGATAACGCTTTCCTTCCTGTGATTTTTTTTTTTTTAGTTTTATTTTGCACATATTTTCCATAAAGGGAATAAAATGGAGAAGTTGAAGAAATATGTATCAGTGAAAGATGAAGATCAGTTTTATCATCAGGGAGCTGTGGAGTTGCTAGTCTTTAACTTTCTGCTCATTCTTACAATATTAACAATTTGGTTGTTTAAAACCCATCGATTCCGCTTTCTGCACGAAACTGGAGGAGCTATGCTTTATGGTGAGTATAAATTCAAGTGCCAGCTTGACAGGGCACTAGTTGCATATTTATGATCAGGCACTTGATCTCAAGTGCTGACAAAGCTCAGAAAATGTGCTGAATGAAATGTCATCAGCTCCATAACTGTACAGTAAAATAATAATGTAACAGCATCTCATGAAGTAGCTAGAGGCTGACTTGTTAAGGGAGCGACTATCATGAGCTGGTTATCCTCACGGTGTGCACGGTATCTTCCTCTATGGGCAGACAGCCGCTGCATGACACTTTGGGAGTTAGGGAGTTTACTGTTTTCGAACGAAGGAAATGCCCACAGTGAAAGAGATTATTTAATGTGCTTATTTTACATGCTTGTTTTGTATAACATTCAAAGGTGTTAGACTAAGGAGCCATGTGAATCCAGCCATGTTGTCTAATAAAGTTCAAGTGACCTTGATATTTTTATTTTGGTTTTTCTGTGCCTTTGAAAAACAGACTATGAAGAAATCCTCTCAAGTCTTCTCTCAATGATGTCATTGTACTGTAATTTCAGTTTGCCTGTCTAGTTCTAATCTTCTTTTATGAAGTTTTGCAATACTGTGTATCACTTACATGTAGAACTTTACGCATTGTCCACTAATAAGAAGTACTCACTAGTTTAATGGTATACACTTGCATGTATAATGATTTGTCTGTCATTCTCCCTTACTGTTGTTTCAGCATGTGACTGGTAACAGAAATGTTACCATAAAACACATATAGGCGGGTAACACCATCAAAATTGAAAATATAAATCAACAGCTCAGTCGTTACATACCCGAATGCCAGGCTGTTTTGACTCAGGCTTATTCTATGCACATCACATACTCTAGCAGTGTAATACCCAAAACTGGTTTTGTTAAGATTGCATATTCCAAAGAATATTTGTCTGTCATGGCACACCACATGCAAAAAGCTCTGTGGAGGTTCAACTGCAAGCCTGCAACACAAAAGGCAACTGGCCCCTACATTTTGAGATGGAAGCTTCATTTGCTCTTTCGGTACCAAGCATTTGAAGATTATCTCAGTTCTATAGGACTACAGCTGAAGATCACAGTCCTGCTTGTATCTCTTTCAAACTATTTCATTAGTTAAATTAACTGTATGAAATTTCAAGAACACAGGCTGTTTCAACTTCTTGGCTCACTATCTTCACAAGTGACTTGATACTTTGAAGGAAAGCAAGTAAAGAAACTCTTGTATTAAGCCAGTCACTGAGCCCCTAACACCTGGGTGAAGAGGTCTTTGGGATCTCTTAATTCTCATCTGCCATGCATTTATTTTAAAGTTGTGAAAAAGTATTTGATAATATGCCCTTTCTCTAATCTTGAGATCTGTTGCACATAGAAAACACACTTCAACTGAATCAGTTGAGACTGAAATACACATCACACGATACTTAATTAAATGCAATGGTTTTCATTGTCAGACATCACCTAGATTGTTGTTTAACATTTTTGTGGGGTACAAGCTTCATAGCATTGCTGAGAATACATTTGCTTGTTGCATTTCTATTAACATCTCTCAAAAGGAAAACCATGAAACACCGTGCAATATATTCATTATGATCAACTTGTAAATTACGACAATGTTTTTCTAATTACATGGGTGACTTCTATAGTAGCTTCCTTTACACTATTGTGCTGTTTCCCATGTGCAGCTGATGACATTTATTGAAGATTTAGACAAAGGTCTATCAAAATAGAACTGAAATATGGGGGAATACAACATTACACAAATAAATCAGTATTTAATTAGTTTTATCTATCTTTTGGTTCTATTTTTCTGCCTGCCCAGAACATAATCTGCACGTCACGAGGATAACCAGCTCATTATATTCTTTTGATCAGTTAAGAGATTAGTGCTTCGGCAGGACAGAGCTTTTGAATTATTAAAACATTCATGAACAAAGGAAACATTCCTCATTATTGTAAATAAACTGTCTATTTAGTCTTGCATTATTTATGGCAACCTTCAAACAGGCAAAAAAAGCTTATTCATAGGATCCAGAAAGCTGATGATGTCCTTTTTATCCTTTGAAATTTTGGATATGGGTTTAGGTATCTTTAGCATTGTAGAATAGCAATAATGAAAAGAAATTGGAATTCCAGAAGTCATGATAGAGGTTTCAGATCAACAGGCAGCAGCTTTGGGAGAAAGTCTTCATGGCACCAAGCACTGACAGCGAGCTGAATCCTGCCCTCAATTATTTTTTACCTTCTTTATCAGAACAATTCTGGTTTAAGCCTTTTTTGTACAAACCAAAAGCCTCTGCCCTACAGTTTGCTTCACTCCAGCCCATTGAGCTATTTGCTAGATACATGAATAGCAGCACAAGAAACTGATAATTTTGCTTCAAGTGACAGAAGAATACAGCCACTTATTTGCAGTCTGTGTCCCACAGTATAACAGATGGGTCTGTATTCCCTATCAAGACAGTGTGCCATTATATAGCAGTGGAAAGGATGGAGAAAGTGAAATATGAGGAAGACCAGGCGGGGAAAAAACCCACAGAAATACAAAAACAGGAAGAAGTTCTACAGTTACTGCAAAGTGCTGAATAGCCACAAATTGAACACTAGGAACAGCCTGATAGAAAGTTCTATTTAAAGTATAGAACAAATAAAAGGGTTATTTTGGCATTTTTTTGCATAAGCTTTGTAGTAAAATGCAGTTTTAGGCTTAATAGTTCCAGCTAAAGAAAAGCCCATACTGGAAAACTCTCCATTTACAAACTTTAAAAACTGAGATGTATTAATTTTTTTGAGTTCAATACTAAATGTAGCTATACTTAAATTGAAATTTTTTCTGCAGTGCAAAGAAAAAAACCAAAGCATTTAGCATAACCCAGAATTAATTCACAAGACTTAATTCAACAGGAATTCCACACTATTTCACAAAAAAAATTTGTGTACATATATATACACACATTTCAAGGCATTTAGCTTAAAAGTGTTTAAATACTCAAATTGTTTTGTTTGTTTTGACACCAGACTGAAAAATCACTAACAAACACTAACAAAGAAGAATACAGACTTACCCATTTATTCATTCATTCCTTTGTTTTCCAACATCTCAGAGAACAAATTTCTCTGCACACTGTTGCTTGGTTTGACAAACAGACCCCAAATAGTAAACTCAGCTTACTTCCTGATGTCTGCATATCAAGGAGGCAGGTGGATATGAAAAAGTAACTTTGTGGCACCCAGAAAGGGAAGAGCATCTTTTATATACGTTATCAGCACAATTTTCTATACAACAGTAGAGTCAGAATTAGTGTGGTAGATTATCTGCACCAGCAGTAACAAAATCTGAATGCCACTTCTCTCAGATAAGAGTAGGTGGCCTCTCTTTTAGGACCAGACCCCAGAAGACGGGCTCTTACTACTAGACCAAATAAAAGACTTAAGTGCATATTAGCCAGCTCCTACAGGGCATGATCTCTTTAGATACCTCAGTCATAAAATGTTAGGTGCCAAATTCCCCATATAATATGTAAGTCATGCCCCTCCACATTAGTGGGAGAATAGCCCAGAGCTAGCACAAAGGAAAATTGAGCCTAAGTATCCAAATTTCTCATCCTCCCCAGAATTTAGGTATTAGGGCTACATACAGGTGCCACCAGTTACCTCTGATTAAGTGGCTAAAGCACTCCTACAGGTAGGCAGCCAGAATTTAACAAAAAAAAAAAAAAAACAACCCCACACCACCAACTCACCAATGCAATCTGTGCCTTTTATCTGCTAGGTTAATTAGCAACTTTGGTTGAAATTGTTCTCAGCTTGAACTACTGTCACTCCTAGGGAATGTGTGATGCCCATTAGGGTGGAGGTGAGGCTGAGTGAAGATGTACCTGCCTTCAAAGTTGTGTTCTGTGGGACTAGTTGATTGCACTGGAAGGAAAGCATAAAAAGAATGAATGACAGAACACAGTCATTATAGCACTCATGAGAAATGGCTTCATGTTGCAGTGATTAGAGACGCTTCCTGAAGTTTTGAGGGGATTGGAGGGCTACCACATTTTTTTTTTTTCCTTCCCTCCAGTTGTTCAGCTCTTGACAGGTGTGCAATAGGAAAGCTGACTCACAACAGACCTTCCTCAGCCTCTTCTGAGGAATCCATGCGGCATGTTTAGAAGTGAGGCACATATCAGAGTTCTTTATTCAGCTTTGGTGGAGGTGTCTAATGATTAGGCAATACGATTCTTACACCTCCTAAATCCATTGTGCTTGTGTGTAATAACTGTAGTTTTCTTCTGATTGTGTGTTCTGAGTACCCCTAATTCTCAAAGGCAGCAATGGATGTAAGAAGTCCCGGAAAAAGGAATCTCTAGCCCTCAATGAAATAATGAAGAATACTTCTTTGTCTCCCTGACTACAACATTCATAATGAAGAGAGATTGTCAGGATTCAGAGGAATGCATGGGGAAAAACTGCATCCCTGAGTGTCATTATTAATGAATACATTTAACAGCTGACTAGATAAAATCCTGGGGAAAGAACAGTTTAGTTCAGGAGTTTGGCATGAGTGACTTAAGAAATGCCTTCCAATGCTCTCATCTATGATTAAGGATTTTATCCTGTTTCCACTGAAGAAGCTGGAAAACCTGCACTGCCTTCAGTTAAAACATGACTGAGCTCTACTTACAGTGAATTTTTGCTGCAAGATCTTACTTCAAAGAACAATTGAGGCTTTTTTAAAGAAATCTGTAACATTAGTTATACCCTTTTTTGTTTCAATCCTGCATTTAAATAAATGTGCTTTAAAACATGAATTAAAAGAAGTCTTGGTACTAGTTTTGAAGGAAAATGTCTTAAATAAGGGAAAGCTGAGATGAAAACATTTATAATTGGATTTGGACTCCTAGAATACAAGGTAGGTACTCTACTTTGTGCTAGTACACTCAAGTTCAGTCTTGCATAAGAGTTGGCATTTACAATTACCTACATCCTTAACGGATGTAATACTATTTGAAACTTTTATATTCATGCCTACCAGTACCTTAGTATAATACCTACTTGTGATGTCAGGTAATGGATGCAGCATCATTCCTGACTCATCTTCAAGGATTTTTAACTGCCGAATTCCTAAACTTGCATGGTAAGGCCAGGCTTTCTGTGCATGCCACTATGAAATCAGAAGTATTTGTACAGAAGGTATGTTTTTACATACCAAAGTCCATAGAACTTTATGAGAAAATTTTCATGTTTAATTATTCTGTCACAAAACACTGATTGCAAGGAAATTAGAAATTATTCGTCTTTTTTCATAGTAGATACATCCAAATGGTATTTCCCAAATGGGTTTTTGTCTTTAAATGAACAATAAAGAATGTTTCAGAAGATACATGACAAAAGCATTATTTCAGTTTGGAGGGGGGAGTAGAAAGAAGAGTACATTATACACCTACTTAAAAATGAATTATTTCTATTAGAATATAATCTGGCTCCTGAATTCTATCATGAAAGAAATGATGTATAATGATTTAAAGCAGAAAGTGCATTCCATAAATGATACACCTACTAAAATATTAAATACACTCTTCCCAGATTTTTAATTCACTGGGGGGTTTATATAGGGTCTTTGGCACATTTATTATTACTGAAGGAAGAATACAATCCCATCACTTATATTGACTCCTGCAATATAGTGTAGTGATAGCAATTGTCTTTGTCTGAACTTTCCATAGAGCACTAGAGAACTATCCAGAAAAAGGCAGGTTAATATGACAGATGCTGTAAATGAACAGGTGAATGTTAGAGAGCAGTAAATGCAGCAAGACAAGAAGCTGAGCAAGCACAGAAGAATCATGTGTGAAAAAGATAATGAGGGACATACGGGAAAATTTGGTAAGCAGAGAGAGAGAATGCAGAAGGAAAGAAAAGGGAAATGAAAGAGGAGGTAACGGGATGGGTGAACAGGTTGTAACAGCACATCTGTCTAACCAAACGCTTATTTCTCCTGACTATTCGAAACATATTCCATCTTGCGACCTGACACTGATTCTAGTGAAATGTGATGCCAAATGTTCCTGTTCTTGAGTGTTCCTTTTCTGCCAGTGTCCTTGCACAGGCATTGGTGGTCTGCAAAATATTTTTGTTACCTAAGCTGATTAAGTCTATATAATACCTGATAACAGAAGCACAACAGAGGCTGTAGTTTAAAACATTGAGTGACAGGAACAAAAACAGTAAAGGAAAAACTAAAAGTTTTCTATTCTAGAGAACGAGAAGGAAACAAAGTCTTGTCCAAGCATCAAATGAAGCTGAATTTTTAATGTATTTGAAATTTAACTTGAAAATGAAATATGTAATTCTTCTGGAGGAAATCTAATTAAAATAAGATGAAAACCTGAACTGTTTTAACTAATTAGTGGTTTCCTGGGTTCTGACTCATGATTTCGGACATCTGGAGCTGACCACTGTAGAAGTCATATTTCACAGTAGCACATGCAGTGCTTGCTTCCCTTTGGCCATATGTGCTTTCCCTTAAAATTTTGAGGAATTCTGTCTTTTACTACATCTAAATTTATTATCTGATTTATTGCACAAATGGTGTACAACTTAAGAAAGTGGCCTTGGGATTTTCTACTGCTTATCTAAATCCTCTACCACTTAAAGAAACCAAGCATACTAAACAATAGATACAAACCCAAGCATAAATGCATATGCACGCTAAACAAGCTATACAGCTGTTACTCTGTAGTAGCATCAGTCCAGGAAGCTACAAACTTGCCTTGTATGTCTGCTTGAAATCTGCAGTTCAGAGAGTCTGTGTTACAGGAAAAAGTGTCAGTAACAAAGACATCCTATTTATCTCTCTAGGCATTTATGATCACTTTTATCACCATGACATCTGATTACTGGATAAAACATAAACTTTAACATCACATTTTTAGATGCTTATCAGCTGTTTCCTGTAACTTAATTTCTTTCCTATCTTTCATTAGTAAGAATATCTATCTAGATGTTTAGATGTCTTCCATCAATATTTAATCTGAGTATTCTTAGCATTTTATGAATGTATTCATAATTAGTAACTGTAAAGCTGTTCATCATATACATAGGACTTAAAGCACGTAGGGTAGGACATAAAGCATGGAAATTTGAAACCAAATCCAAGTCTCTGAGGGTGGAAATAATCTCAATTATGTTATCTAGCTAAATATTAGTCACCTCTCCTGAAGTAATCATGCAAGCTCCCACTAGAGCCAACAGAAAGAAGCCTACCTTCCAGAGGACATTTTCCATTTGCATAAGTACATTTTCCTCTCTTAACTGTAAAGGGAACAAAAATGTCCATCTTAGACAATAGTCCTAAATTGTAGATAATCAAATCAATTAATCCCAATCTTAATCTTCCTTTCCTTCTTCCTGCTTGTATTTTCCCATGTTTATACAGTCTCAAATTAAAGTCTTCTACAGGAAGTAGGATGTGCCCGAGGATACCGTGTCAGAGTTTTGCCCCCATGAATGAAGTGTATAAAATCACCAAAAGCACAGATGATTTTTGTATGGTCAGGAGAGCACATTAGTTATGCAGGCACCCCTCTTCTCTACATATCTATTGCAAATGCGGTGGTTGAGCAACTCAGTTAATAACTACATCAGAATGATTCCAGCAACTGGATCACAAAAATAGGAGTACAGCTGAGCATATGTCAAACCAACATCTGTGTTCTAATGAAATGACCATTGGAAGAAAATTTTATGGTCATCCATGAAGCGTTGAGTGCAGTGTACCTCTGTGAAGGTGGAAACACCGAGAAAGTGGTGTCCTAGCTTTAACAGAGTTCATTTTTCTCCGAATCAGTAATTGTGTATCATCACATACTTAAAAGTAACTGAATCTTACTGGGTTTTGGTTTTTTTTTTCACTTTCCAGGCCTTGTAATGGGATTAGTTATACGATATGCAACAAAAGCATCAGATGTTGAAAGTGGAACTGTTTACGAATGTGAAAAGCTGAAATCTGGGCCATCCACTCTACTTATTAATATAACTAATCAGGTTTATGAATATCAATACAAAAGAGAGATCAGCCACCACAATGTCAATGGTCACCAGGGCAACGCAATGCTTCAAAAGGTAAAACCTATCTTATTTTTGTTCTAAACTGTTTAAGATATTTCTTTTACTTACACCCTTGAGAGAGGAAAACAAGTCTCAAGCTAAAATGTGACACAGAGAGAGAGGCTATTCTGAATTTAGGGTGAGAAGGGTAAGTGAGGAAGAACAGGAACAGAAATCAGGTGAGGTAGAAACCTGACCATTGTTTAGCATACAACTGGCTGTATACTTGCAGAATAGTTGCCTGAACTCTTTTAGATGACACTTACCTCCTGCAGACACTGAGTTCCCTTGCAGATAAAGCTGTTACCTTCGATTCATTGCCACCAAAACTTTATAAACCCCGCTGATACCTTTATTTGCCCTCTGTCTTAAAAGTGACTTGCTCTGGCAGCATAATGCAAGGGAGGTTTACCTCCTGTATACATCAGAGGTAACTACAAACTCTAAATATTTCACAAAATACAAACTTGTAAATAGGTAAACTTCCATAGATAAGTGGGGGTTTTTATAACACCTAAATGCATTACAATGTTCTCATACATTTATTCACTTCTGCAGTGGTCCGCAGTGGGGATTTCACTGGCTATTCCCAAGCCTGGGGAGACAGGATTGTGGCAATTCAGGCTGGATGCAAAAAGGGAAGTGTAGGAGGAAATTTAGAGTCTTTTACAATGTTGTGGCCTTTTCTGTTTTCCAGTATATAACAATTAAAATATTTTACTTTGTTAGTATATTCTCCTCCACCACTTTGCAATACTTACTTCTTGTAATGTTCACTTTCTCAAAAAATTACAGCAATTTAAAGAACCCATGAGTGCAGAGGGACCTTTTAAAACCTGGATTTTATGCTCAAAGATATCACGTATTCACATGAAGCTTCTAAGCCCTTACCAGTGTTTTTTTACAATATTGCAATATATTATTTTGCTTTTTTCCAAGTATTATTCTTTATCTAGTACAGTAATGCATGTTCCTGTGTATTATAGTGGTTATCGTTATAAAATGTTTAAGTTATGCTTAGAACATGCACTGGGGAACTCAGCAGAATTAGGATTTAACCATCTGCTCAAATTCCTTGCTGGTGCAGCACCATTGTGTGCCTGTCTGTCGGTACTGCCAGACTCCTGCCATTCTCAGAAAGAACTAGACTGTCAAGGACTATTAGAGCTGAGGTGGGTGGAGACAGGAAAATACTGTGGCAGTCAGACTAGTCAGACTTTGCTGAATCTTCATGCTTTTTCCTGCTTGTTTGTTGCAAGAGGTTTGTCTTGGTCAAAGTGTGTGTTTAGTTTCCAAGGCTATGTTCTAGTCTATTTGAACATCTTCATCAAACCTGGTATACTGAAGCCGACTTGTGTTATGAGAAAGGTGGAGCACTAACTCACTCACACAGAAGTTTCTGTTGCCCTTACAGGGAATTGCCCAACCTTCTTTCCATAGTCTCACTTTGCTGGAAGATTCTTAAGTCTCAACTGTGAATTGTGGGTTTCTCCATATTACTGGAGAGGCCTCAGCCTGCCTGAATTTTCACTCTTTTTTCCTTTAAAATTATCTGGCAAATGCCCTCTTAAAAAGAAAATAAATAAAGAAGGAAAGAGGGAGGAATTTAACAGTATTTAGGAGACAATAACAATGCCTGGCAGCCTTCCTGACTGGCAAAAGCACTAATATAAAAAACAGAAAACACAATCTCACCATGCTCTGGTTCTTTTACAACTGTAATTCCCTTTTGACCTCAGTATAAGAGTTTACTAAGTGTGTTTACCAGAAAGAATAGACTGTGCCATGACTTACAAACAGGTATCCTTTAGAACACAATTTTGAATAACAAAACATGCAGTCAGGATTTCTGATGCCTGTGAAAAACTATTTTAACATATTTGCTGAATTAATTCCAAAATTAACATTTGAGGCTGTTAGTTCATAAGTGAAGAAAATCCTTTTTCTGTCATGTTTTCAATGAAGTTACCAGAATAGCTAAAGTTACTGGCACATTATTTGCCAGCTGTTTTTTTTTTTTTTTAACTTTATAATTCAAAGTAAGCAGAATGGAAAAAAACGCTGAGCTCTCACTTCCTGTTTATCAAATCAAGCTGTCTGTTACTAGGAAGACAGAAGTAATTTGTAGGCAGGTCTTACTCTTTTGAAGCTAAATAATTCATCTAGAGTAGTGTAGCCTTAAAATATTGCTTTATCTGAACAAAGGAGCTGCAAGCCATTATGTTAATTACATCCTGTTCTTTTAGAAGTATTGGCATAATACAAACTGCTGACAGAACAGTAAACAGTACACAGGCTTATTAAAATATTTTTTTCTCAAGCAATGCTGTGGTTTTAAACAGGATTCTGTTTTATTGAAAGCTACTTGTCATGAAGTGCAGTGACTGAATGTTGTCATTGGTCTCTCTGTGCAAATATGAACAGAGTACGGACAACTGCTGGAATAAGAACTTTTTGCTTTGCCTAACATCATCCTTATTCTAGCATTACTTTAAAAATTTTAAAATTCTAATGGGTATTTGATAAACCATTTCTGGCTGCTGTAGGAACAAAAATGAATGTTTCATATGAACAGGGCTGACATAACACAGGCATTTGAGTGTAACAAACTGTGTAAAAGAGGACAAAGTGGTGTCTACTGCTGTGCCAGCCAGTGGCTTGGAACAGAGAGTTGGTTGATCAAGTATCACTTCCTCCAAGCTCAGGATCAGTGCATCCCTAAGAGCAGGAAATCAGGCAAGGGAAGCAGGAGACCTCCATGGTTGAGCAGGGAGCTTTTGAAAAAGCTCAAGTGGAAGAAGGAAGTTTACACTAAGTAGAAGATGGGACTGACCACTTGAGCAGATTACAAGAATGCTGCCAGAGTATGCAGGGATGAAACGAGGAAAGCCAAGGCCTCCTTGGAATTAAATCTGGCAAGGGATGTCAAGGTCAACAGGAAGGGTTTCTTCATGTACATTGGAGGCAAAAGGAAAACTAGAGAAAATGTGGGCCCGCTATTGAATGAGGCAGGGGCCATGGAGACAGATGATGCAGAGAAGGCGGAATTACTGAATGCCTTCTCTGCTTCAGTCTTTACTGCTCAGGCCAGCCCTCAGGAGTCCCAGACTTTACAAGTAACAGAGAAAGTCTGGAGGAAGGAGGACTTTCCCTTGGTTAAGGAGGATCAAGTTAGACATCAGTTAAGTAAACCGGACATCCACAAGTCCATGGGTCCTGATGGGATGCACCTGTGAGTGCTGAGGGAGCTGGCAGAAGTCATTGCTGGGCCACTCTCCATCATCTTTGAAAAGCCCTGGAGAACAGGCGAGGTGCCTGAAGACTGGAGGAAAGCCAATGTCACTCCAGTCTTCAAAAAGGGCAAGAAGCAAGACCCAGGAAACTACAGGCCAGTCAGCCTCACCTCCATCCCTGGAAAGATGATGGAACAGCTTGTTCTGGGTGTCATCTCAAAGCATCTGGAGGAAAAGAAGGTTATCAGAAGTAGCCAACATGGATTCACCAAGGGGAAGTCATGTCTGACTAATCTGATAGCCTTCTACGATGGCGTGACTGGATGGATAGATGAGGGGAGGGCGGTGGATGTTGTCTACCTTGACTTCAGCAAGGCTTTCGACACTGTCCCCCACAGCATCCTCATAGGCAAGCGTAGGAAGTGTGGGTTGGATCAATGGACAGGGGGGTGGATTGAAAACTGGCTGGCAGATAGAGCTCAGAGGGTTGTTGTTAGTGGCACAGAGCCTAGTTGGAGGTCTGGTGGTGTTTCCCTGGGGGTCAGTACTGGGTCCAGTCCTGTTCAACATATTCATCAATGACCTGGATGAAGGGATAGAGGGTACCATCAGCGAGTTTGCTGATGACACAAAACTGGGAGGGGTGGCTGACACACCAGAAGGCTGTACGGCCATTCAGCATGACCTGAACAGGCTGGAGAGTTGGGCAGACAGAAACCTAATGCAGTTCAACAAGGGCAAGTGTAAGGTACTGCACTTGGGGAGGAATAACCCCATGCACCAGTACAGGTTAGGGGCTGACCTGCTGCAAAGCAGCTCTGTGGAAAGGGACCTGGGAGTCCTGGTGGACAACAGGATGACCATGAGCCAGCAATGTGCCCTGGTGGCCAAGAAGGCCAATGGCATCCTGGGGTGCATCAAGAAGAGTGTGGCAAGCAGGTCGCGGGAGGTTATCCCCCCCTTTACTCTGCCCTGGTGAGGCCGCCTCTGGAGTACTGTGTCCAGTTCTGGGCTCCCGGGTTCAAGAAGGACAGGGAACTGCTGGAGAGGGTACAGCAAAGGGCTACAAAAATGATTAAGGGGCTGGAACATCTTTCTTATGAGGAAAGGCTGAGGGACTTGGGTCTGTTTAGTCTGGAGAAGAGAAGACTCAGAGGGGATCTCCATCAATGCTTACAAATACTTAAAGGGAGGGTGCCAGGAGGATGGGACCAGTCTTTTTTCAGTGGTGCCCAGTGATAGGACAAGAGGTAAAAGGCACAAACTTGAACATAGGAAGTTCCATCTAAACGTGAGGAGGAACTTCTTTCCTTTGAGGGTGGCAGAGCACTGGAAGAGGCTGCCCAGAGAGGTGGTGGAGTCTCTGACTCTGGAGACATTCCAAACCCGCCTGGATGCCATCCTGTGCAACCTGCTCTAGGTGACCCTGCTCTGGCAGGGGAGTTGGACTAGATGATCTCCAAGAGGTCCCTTCCAACCCCTGTAATTCTGTGTTTCTCTAATACTTGTAAGACAACAACTCAAAATAACATTCTGGCCTGCAGACATTAAAGCTGATCCTGAGATTAATCCTGATAAGAAGTTACAGTTAAAACCTATCCTGTCAAATTAAATACTACTTTATTTGTCCTTACCCTCTCTTTTGTGCTTTCTGGCAGATGACATTTGATCCTTCGATCTTCTTCAATATTTTGCTGCCACCGATTATATTTCATGCTGGATATAGTTTAAAGAAGGTATGTGTCTCTTTCTTATATTAAAAAAGTGACTGAATGTGTTCGCTACTTTGTAGATCCAACAGGCCAGTGACAGAGAAAAGAGTCAGTTAACAATTATATTGCATGGGAAGAACTTGACAGGAATGGAAGCAAATGAAAGACGCATGGACTTCATTCTCCTCCCTTTCTGCATCTGTGCAAAGCCGTGATTATGCAGTGTATAACACTTGGGCATTCCTGTTTTCAGAATAGACCACTTTGAATGTGGTGACACTGCATGTAGGCAGCAGCCTATCTGTGTTTTATATACTGCATGATCAGGACTTTGTTCAAGAGATGGGGTTATAGTACTATTTGTATCAGATACTTTCAATGTGAACTTCTGTTACGATCCTGAAGCATCTAGCTGGGTACATAGAAGAGGGAATTTCAATGGCATTCCATCTTTAACTGTATTTTCTGAAATAGCTGATGTAGCCTATATTGTTTGATCTTATATTTGAGATATGGGTTGTAATAAATGGCACTTCTAGATGCAGTGTTTCAACGTGGTCTGAATGTTCTTTTATTGACTGTATTACAAAAGACTTTTTTTCAAACTTTCCTCCCCAGAGACATTTTTTTCGTAACTTAGGATCAATTTTAACCTACGCCTTTTTGGGAACGGCCATCTCCTGCATTGTCATAGGGTAAGTAAATGCCTTCTACTATTATTGCTGAAGTCATTATGAGTGCTTGGTATTTTTTTCAATCAAAAACTAAACTGTAAAAAGAATTGTGGACCCTGCATGTTCAATATACTTTACAATTTGTGTAACAGATAAAGTAATTACTTAACAGGGAATGCTGAGATGGAAAAGGCAAAACTCTTCGATAGTAAAAACTGTCCAGGACATTTAGAAAACTGCGTCCTTCATTTCTCGTCTGTGACTGATGTAAGCATGAACTGCTTTGTACAACCCTGTAGCTTTAACCATCTGTCCTGAGAAATAGAACCATTCTCTCGACTGAAATTCCATGCTTCTAACCAGAATTCCTTCTAGAGGAGAGCAGATCTCTTAACAGAAAAGGAAAGACTTTAAAACTCAAAAGAGGGAGGACCAGATACCTAGTGGCATATATGTAAAATAACTGGAGTAATTTCAAAGGTCAAGTGAAACTTTTTAGTTGAAGATCATGCAAAAAGCCTCAGTCTGGAACTATGTGTGAATTTAGCCTGGATATGACTGAACAGCTTCTGCAGAAAAAGAGGAAGGGAAAAAAGCAGAGGGGCAAAAAATCCTGTTTTATTTCCGTACCTCCTTAGTGAAAAGTTTCTAATTTTGTTTCAAAATTTACCTAAATAAAGAAAAGATTTGCTAGTCAGAAATGGATTATATAGTTCCAGGCTGGCATGATGTAAAACTTTTGTTTGTCTGTTTGGTTAGCTCAATCAAAATTAAACAAACCATTTAAAAATCCCTTTGGATCTTAAAAGTGCATGCGTTTCACAATATTTATGAATACCACACAGACACTTCAGCTCTCATGTTCTGGGAAAATTCCTGATGCAGTTGAAAATGAATGACCAGAGTTGGATTCTGAAGTGAGTGGGTATCTGTGCCTGCACAGAGCTTTACTGAGAAAAGCAATGCACTGCTCACAGTTTAACCTTAGCATCATCAGGCATCCCATGGCATTTCTGTGTGATGGAGTGGTGCAGAGACAGGTGAGCTAGCTCTGTCTGTATGGTCTGTGGAGGTGATGGAGCAGTGCTGCATGTAACTGTGTAAGTCTTGCTGAGAGGCCTTGATCTTGCTGGGATTGTGCAGAGTCAAAACAGGAAAAAGCCACAGAACTTTCTAGTGTTCAAGTTTTAGACTAGGGAGCACCCTGCATCTCGTAGGATTTACTTGAGGCCCTGGGCTGTAGAACTATGAAATGTACCATTTAGATCTCTGCATGGTATGGAAAGATTTATGGAAACACTTCAGGATTTGTGAGGGTGCTTGAATTTAGAACTGGTCAAAATTCTGTACCTATGAACAGCACTTTCAAATTGTAGAAGCAATTAATCTTTTATTTCTGTCTTTTCCCTTTCTTTATAATGGACCTTTACGTAAAGATGTATGTGCTGCATCAAGGTATAAGCTCCTTGCTGGCATTATTATGAGATGGAACTTTCTCCTTTAATGTCATTTTGATAATTGTAAAACACATGAATGACCTATAACTTAGAGTTCAAGATTTTAAAACTGTTCTTTTATGAGTATGTCATCAGATCTATCTTGATAGCCTAGGTTCCTAATAATCAAGTAGCTTAATAAACATAATGTATCTGAGGCACTGTGGCTATTAAATGTTCTGCAAGCTATGGTCATTCCAAATTTCAGGAAATTTTAGACTCCACAATGAAAAGCAACATTCAAATTATGATCACCTTCTGTGCTGAAATACAAAGGAATGTAAGTTCTGTCTGTGGCTGTTTCCCCTTCATGTGAGAAAAACTGATGAACATCTATGGGGTAAGGAGAAAGGATACTTTTGATTTCAGACACAAATCTCTAACTCCAGGAGACAGTGTGACATGTGTCACTTATTACAGAGGAAAATCTTACTCCTGCTTTTCTTTCTGAAATTTTGCTTTCCTTGAGAAATGGCACCTCATCCTCTCACCTCTCCTATTGCTTGTTCTCCTCTGGAGAAGGATGTGAGGCAGAAAGCTCTGGGTTTTAGGGATCCTTCTTTCCTAATGGGAAAAGGTATGGTGTTTTAGACACAGAATATACAGGATCCTGCAAAATGACATAATTAAACTGTCAGAACAATCTCCTGTCTGGTTGCTTGATGTCTCTACACTTAAACCACTCTATTCATTTCTTTGTGAGGCTCTACAGCTTGTGATAGAGCTCCAAAAGCACTTACCCACGTGAAAGAGAAACATCAGTATCACAGCATTGTCACTTGAGGGTTGAATACCTGCCCAGAGATCCATGAAGACCGTATCTTGGACAGCTACACCACTCATATTTTTCCCCCATCTTTATTTGCAGTAATACACACCTCCGTATGACCCTAGCTCTTGGCATTGCTTCTTTTCGTACGCGTTTATATGGCCAATAGCACCCCTAAGGTTGCAATTATAAATTCAGTAAAAAATCTATATCCTGATAACAGTTTGAGCTGAATGCTATCGCATTACTGAGGTAACAGTGATTCTGGATCTCATTAGGACTCTTCCTGTGCTTCGTCTGACTTGTCTTAGCCATTGAACATTTCTGCCCTGTAAACCAATTGCTAACAGGTCCATGAGACTGCAGAAAAGCAGTAGGGCTGTCCAGCCCAGTGCTGCTCTTAAATATGTATTTGGTTCGTGAGCTCTGACATGTCACTGCCCTTTGTAATTGGAAAATGCTACAGCAGCTTTGAGAAGCTTTTTAATAGAGACATAATATATTGAATTTAGCCTAAATTCCAAATACTGTCATTCCTGTATCCATGTCATTTTATCTAAATCAGAATAAATGCAGATAGAATCTACTACAGAAAGTTCCTACTAGGAACAATTCCTACTAGCAATTCAAAGTTTAAGCCTGTGATCAGGGATAAAGATCTAAAAGAAACCCTAAGGTAGAGGAGTAAGAACTGAGCAGCACTGGGCCTTGTACTGTGTTCCATACAAACCCACAACCCCCACTGAAATCGTCGCAGAGGAGGCAGTAATATACTCAGAACAGGGCTTATATGAACGTGAAGCATGTTTGCATAATGTACACATCAGGATAAGAATAAGATAATGAGTGTGTGAAGAAGAAAGATGATATAAAAACTTTACTGAAGGAAACTAAAAATAAGTCCTAAATGAAAAACGTATCCTAAGAGAGAAGGGATGAATAGCTATAGTTGTTACAAAAGAAAGGACAGAACCCTGAAGTACTTCTAGATTGCATTGCTGTAGACAAATATTTCGTGCATAGGTATGATTAAACATGTGCTTACTTTTTATGCACAACACATATACATGTACAGTACATCAATATACATAGGCTTAGATTCTGTGTATCTCCAGCCTGTCATTGGGACTGTGCTCTTCCTGCCTCAGTCAATTACAAAGCATCCCATTGTGGACTCCTCCTGTGGGGCTTGCTGTAGTGACAGGGTACAGCCTGTAACAATGAAGGACCAGACCTCTCTTTGTAAACCAGAAACAGCTGGGAAATATCATTAATAAAGAACAGGAACATCACTTACATTGTGCAGACTCTTAGAGTGCTAAAAAGTTGCCATGGAACACACTGATACAATGGTGCCTGTCTCTGTAAATCTTTGCTTTTGCATGAAAGACTGTCTTCTGGCATCAAGAAAGAGGAACTGTGTGGAATTTGAGTGAAAAGGCTGTAATCGGATATAATTTGAGGGCAGGGGAAAGAGGTGTAAGAGGGATTGCGCTTTTTTTTTGGTGAAGGAAGTGCTGAAACATAATTGTGTTCCACTAAATCCTGCTCTAAGGAATGCCTGCCATGTTAGCTGTAATACTGTTCTCAGCCACTTAACACGCATGCAATTTATAGTGATTCCCAAGGTCTTCCATCTAGGCCAAATTATGCCCTTTGCACCAAGTCTGACTAGCAAGGATCTATGCAGAGAGACCCCATGAGGGAAAGGACAGACTACCCCACTCCAAGCCATATCGACTTTGCAGAATTGCTGAAGTTGTCCCCTTCATGGTGAACAGAGTCTGCTGACTCTGGGTCTGCATGATGTAAGATCATATAAGATCCAGCCTCTCAACAGATCTTTTCTCTGCCAGTGGTTCCAGCTTCCCATCTCCTGAAGAATAGTGTGGAACGATCAGCGAGACAGCTCTTTACTCCAAAGAAAAATCACACAGGTTAAGTCTCTCTGAGGCCTTCTTAGATACAGGGTGGGCAGTATCTTGCTGTAGCAGACTACTTGAGTTTCACAGGCTCAGAGCATAATTTAGGTTGGAAGCAATGCCTGGATGTCTGCAGTCCAATTCCTAATAAATGCATGACTTCAAATTTAAATCCAATTCCTCAGGGCCCTGTCCAACTCAGTTTTGAATATCACCAAGAATGCGTATTCCACTGGCTGTCTGGGAAACGTCTTCCAGTCTTAACTACCCTCAGTACAAAGATTGTTTTTCTGTATATCTAAAGTGGAATTTCCCTTGCTTCACCTTGTAGCCATTGCCTCCCATTCTTTTACTATGCATCCCTCAGAAGGTGGCTTCATCTTCTCTATAACCACCTATTAGGTGAGGACAGCAGTTTGCTCCCATCCTAGTTACAAGAGAAAGCTAGGCTGCTCTTCTCCAAGGTGAAATAACTCAGCCCTTTGTCTCTTCTCATACATCATGCCTATCAGCCCCCTAACTATCTTAGTAGTTCTCTGCTGGACGGTTTCCTACCTGTCTTTTTTGTACTGGCGGTCCAAAACTGGACACATTCCAGATGCCACCTCACAAGTGCCAAGAAGAGACTAATGACTTCTCTTGACTTGCTGACTACACTTCCATGAACGCAACCTGGTTTGCAGTTAGCCTTCATACCTGCAATTAGGAAGTCCACTTCCAACTCGTGTTCAACCTCCAGGGGTTTTCTGGACATAGCTATCTAGCCAGTCATACTTCTGTGTGACTGTTGCATGGGGTTATTCCTTTTTTGCAATATGTATGTGGATATTAGCTGTATATTGATGACTGACTGTAAATTGAAGCAACATTGTGCTGACACAGCCCAGTGAGCCCATGAAAACTGTGCTGCTGGAAAATTAAATTAACATCTGCCCCCGCTGGCTTGGGTTTTGGTTGGGTTTTTTTTTTACCTTTTAGGAAGAAGCAGGGAGAAGGGCCCCATTATCAATTTTGATAATGGAAGAGTGCTCAAGTATTTGGAAAAATCTTGACACTATAGTAACAGTCTATCAGAGCAACATATGAGGTACTGAGTGGCAGGGGAAGTGGAAAGATTTGCATTTTTTTTTTTTGCCTCTTGAAATCATCTTGACTTCTTAGATCAGCATTCTCAGTGCCAGCCTGGGCCAAGAGGCCTGCACACAGGAGCACTGACTTCATAAAGTTGGCCTTATCTGTGATTTTTGATTCAGTTTCACTTGGGTTCTCTCGAATTACAATGCCAAACCACATTTTAGATATTCAGAATGCAGCATGTTTGCAGCCACTTACTCATATTTTTCCAGCCTGCCTAGTATGTTTGGCAAGGCCTGATTTTTCTGGAATTTAAAGCTCTCTGAGCGTGCAACTCAAATAGCAAAAGTATTTGCAAACAACTTAGGCCAAGTTTGAACTGTCTTTGTGGTTGCAGTGAGAATTTTGCTTGAATAAAGCTGAGATAAAAAATAGAGTTTGGTTCAGAAAAAAACAGAGAAATTGTAGTTCTAAGATGGTGAAGTTACGAAATACAAACAGCTGATAATACTGGTGTTAGGAAGAGTCATTCCAAGATCATCACTGTTTTAAGAGGAAAGATGTAGCTGTTTATATTAGCTACTCAGTTTGCGTAGCCTTCTCTGGCTGGAGAGGTAGGACTTCTCCATATTCCAACTAGAGCCAAAGTTGGTTATTTGGCCTGATTAACTCCAGAACAAGTCTGTGAGCACATGGATGCTTGCTTTAGAATAAGCATATCAGATTGTTTTGTGGTAATCAGTGCCTAAAAGCAAACTTCTAATTAAAAAAACCCCACAGAGAGTCAAAATATTTCTTCTGTGCATCTGTGTTTAACTGCAGTGACTAACAGTTTGGACAAAGAAGCCTCTTCTGACATTTAAATTAAAGTGTCAGGAATAAGTCATCATACTTGCTTCTCACTGGCAGTCAAGAATCCTTTCCCGTGCCATTCCTCACCATTCTACAAATGAATATTCAAATACTTGTTGCATATGATCACTAAAAGATGAGAATATAATATAATATAATATAATATAATATAATATAATATAATATAATATAATATAATATAATATAATTTTCTAAATTCTTTCTCCCAAAAACTGAATCTTAAATGGTTTCTATACACACATATGCATATAT
The DNA here is from genome assembly GCA_008921705.1 of Burhinus oedicnemus. Taxonomy (NCBI): domain Eukaryota; kingdom Metazoa; phylum Chordata; class Aves; order Charadriiformes; family Burhinidae; genus Burhinus; species Burhinus oedicnemus. Next base: position 2,658,863 of record VFFE01007128.1, on the reverse strand, counting down.
AAATATAAATCTATGAGAGAGAAGGTAAGAACTATCAAGAAATATCAAATAGATCTCCAGATATTTTTGAGAGAAAAAAAAAGTCATGAGATTGGGTTTTCCATCATAACCTTTCTATGAAATTAGACATTTTCCATTCAAATGACCATGGTATCGAGATTCCATCATCATGTGAAAATGTTTTTTCTTCACTCTTAACTGCAGACTTTTGACAGCCCCTCTTTATACCTCCTAAAGGAGGAAGGGATGGACTGAATTAACAACAGTGTTGCTAAAAAGCAGCAGTAGAAAGAAACGTTCAACTTCTCTTTACACGGTTTACATGGGTATGATGCATCCTGACATAACTATACAGTCAAAGATTTAGTTCTCTCATCAGTATACCTATCCAATTGTACTTCTACAGATTAGGAGACAAATTTCTTCTGCTGTCCTACCATTTTAACACACTATTTACAATTAATCATTTTTAGCATAAAGCAGTTTTCCAAAACAAAAAAAAAGTGTGACTTTTGTGTGTGTGTGTGTGTGTGTGTGGTCTGTTCATTTCCTTCTGAAAAGTTAGCTTACTTTACAACCTTCTACTTAACAAGTAGCTTGCTGCGACCTTCTGATAACATGAGACAGGACTACTGCTATACCGATATATCGACATTTTCACAGTAGACACAGGTTCCATCTCTCATTAAGCATTTGGCAGCACACATGTGAGAGGTTCAGCATGCAATAGTTATGTTTATGGAGCACTGCATGATACTGGGGATTTCTTTTTAATTTTTTTTTTTCCATTTTCACAGATATTTCAGTAGTTTGGCAAATGCTAGATGGGTGTTTAGTTAGGTTATGGGTGTGTTCCGTATTATTTTTCTGACTGAAGCTTAATAGAATATACAAATGGGGTCTGCTGATGCGAAACAGTATTGAGTTTATAATCTGACTATTCTTTCTCATCTGAGAGCTATAAATAGACCTTACAACTTGGAAACTAAATGCTTGTAGCTAAGTGCTTCAGCAGAGCAAAACTAAATGTTATTTGGCTTGAATCTACTGTACAGCGTTATGGGATTCTTCTGGATTTTGGAAACTGTGTCTGCAAGGAAAAATGGGGCCAGGTTAAGGGTAACAGAAAAAAATATCTGTTACAGAGCTCTCCATAAACTAAGTAAATACCTTTACAAGGATTATCTGCTGCTACACCACCTAAACTCTTGCCTTCCCAGAGGATCTTTTTTGTATTAATTCAGACTTAGTTCATGTACAAGGAAAGTAGTATTTTTTTCTAATAAAATACTGTTTTCTATCACATGTTCCCATGAAATGATGTAAATAACCCCAGGTCCATCTTTCCTCCTCACGCCACGTGTAAATAGCAAATGCTTAACCTCCCCACAGGCAAGAATAAAAGCTTTATTTTTGGTACAAACAGAAACTGATGATGGGGAGTGTTAAAGTATCTTGGTGCTGTAGAGATTAACTGAGGGAGAAAGATGGAAAAATTATACATACATCATTTACCCTTCCCAGTGATAAAACCTGCTGAACATCAGATGTCTGGCCTTAATAATTTATATTAAACTTCTGAAGCCAGATATTCAGCCTATGACTGGAAATAAAGACAAAACTAGTAAGCAGACATTTTTTTGAAAGTAGTATAACTTTTATAAGAGTATAATACCTGCATTGGTACCCTTTTTTGGTTTTTTGGCTGCTTTCATGTCCCATCTTGGAGTGAATGCAGGGATTTTCTTTCAGTCATGAGGCAGTACTGCACCATTTCTGCACTGACTTGAGGAAACCGAACAGGCATGATTTAACTGAAAAATCAAGCAGAGCTCTCCAAAGAAGGTAACCTGACACTGAGCCCCAGCAGGAAAAGAACTGGTGTATTTAGTTGTTAATGTGCAGCTCAGTACCCCAGTGCAGTAGCTTTGATTCTTTGGTCAGTCCAAATCTAAAATAATTCTGTTGCAGTCTGTGCAGTTGCAAACTGCAACTCACAGCTGCAGTTGTAAAGGGTCGTTCCTGCTTATCACTTTTGTTTAAAGGTGTTTGGTGAATCGAAAATGGGTTAGTAAAGTATGAGTTTAGAGAAGCTTGAAAATATACACCCGCTATGATACCTGCATGTAGGAATTTTGCAAAGGGGATAACAAAGGGAAGAGACTTTCTCATAGATATAACTCTCAGAGAGTTCTAGCAGTTCCAAGTTATAAAATACTAAATAAGAGCCTCTAATTTGTATGAAGACTCAACTTACGGATAAGAAGCTGTGTTAAATCAAGACACTGATATAAAATAGTGTTTCCCAGACCACTAACACCCACACAGAGCTGAAAGTTCTTCCAAGAGTACTTTGATACATTCAAGTATGTGTGTTGCTGCAAGTTCAGTCAGAATTTGTAGCTATTTCGCAATAAACATCTGACATTGTTTACTGCAGCAGAGTTGATCATGCAGAAATCACAGTTTTTCTTCTCATAAACAGATGTGGTGAACAGCAGGGTGTAATTATTTGCATCTTCCAGAAGAACCCCTCAGCATACTAAGGATATCAAAAGAATTGTATTACAGGGAACACTAAAGGTGTGGCACTGCAGAGACAAACAGAACCTGGAATACCAGGAGACTCATCTAAAATGAAAAGGATATTTAATTTGGTATTTGATACCCAGTAGGTTCTCCAGGAATCCAGCAAAAAAATTAAATCATACATTGTTCTGATAAACGTGCAAATGGCATTTGTTGCAAAATAGGAAAAAAAGTCAAGTCCAGATATTTCCCAAGAAGCCCCACACTGGAGGGAAGAGTTTGTCTGGGGTTTTCTTGTTTGGTTGGTTTGGGGATTTTTTTTAACAAAGTTTCTTCCCAGTTGCCTTGGAAGTTGAAGTTTTTTACTACAGGAATGAATACTTTTGGATAGATCTCCTAAGGTCTTCTTCCCTGATCTTCGTGGATCCTTTAAGAATTGTCACCCAGTGTGATCTCCAAAGATTGCCATCCCCTATTTCTCTGGCTATAGACCACCCCTACACCTGTGCAACCCACCTTCGTTGGCTGCAGCATCATTTGGAAGTCTCAAGTTTGCAAGACTACTCTTGCAGTCTCTGTATTAACTTTCAGGGAAAACATCATTACAGAGCTGGTGAAATGGAAAATATGCATCCCTACTGGCCCTATATCCTGACAGTCCACTACCATTCTTAGAAGTACATACCCTCTTCCCAGAACAATACAGGCTACAGAGGAGATGAAAGCAGAGGGAGGTATACTGACTCTGGTATATTTGTACTTTTTCCATCTCCTACAGTTATTCTTCCACATTGCATGAGAAACCTGCACACAAAGCATATGACTGAGGAAGATATCACTGCTTCAGCCCATGCTATGCATTGCTTCAAGCCATACATAACTGCATGGCTTTGCTAGGTAGTGAGCCATGCCACGCTTCCTTCTGAATCGAGATGGGCAATGACATGACCTCTATCATGTACATAGGAATTTGTGAATTGGTTGCAAAGTGCTTTGAGCTGCTTCAGGGTGAAAGGTGTAACAGAAATTTAAAACAGAGGAGGAAAATCCTGTTCTACTTCAGTAGCATAGAGCTGCCTGCAACCTTTAGCCTCTTCAACTAACCAGTTTACTGTTAGACAGATAAAATGCCAACCAACATTTGGAAGTGTACAGGCAGTAACTCATTGGTGTGCTTGGCTTGGGGCAGAAAGGGAGAGGGTAACACAGCTCTCCTACCTGTTACCTTGAAAATTTCATAATAAGCCAACTCAGAGGATGCTTTTTTTCATCCACCCACCACCATTTTACATATCCCTCTTCTGAGCCGGTTAATCAAATAATACACTTGCATCTTACAGAACTTCTATGGAGCACAACTGCTATTAGGCTGAAATGTTTTGTAAACACACCAGTTTTCATGATGGTTCTGGGATAGATGCTACACTCAGTGGAGACAGAACCTACAAAAGCCGGTCTGATCAGATAGTCAGATTCTGCACAGTGAGAGACAGATGACGTCTAAGTAATATACAGAGCTTTTCTTCAGCTCCTGGTTGTTTCTGAGTATTAAGATGCAATGAACCATTTAAGGTGTTTCCCTAGTCTTGGCTCTCCTCTTAATATTTTCTGTCTGAGAAGAAACTCCATTACATTTGACTCCATATTCCATACATTTGACTGTGTTGATAAACTACAGCAAGTTCAGTGGATGGGCACCAAGATGGACAAGGACTGGGACATTTGCCCTATAAGAAGAAGCTGAAGAAACTGAGCTTGTTTAGCCTAGATAAGAGAGCCTTTGAGAGGAGGTTATCAAGAAGACAAAGCCAGGCTCTTCACAGCAGTGCATAGTGAGCAGACAAACCGATAGATATAAATTGTAATTTTAAAAAGGTCTGATTTGATAGAAGCAAAAACTTTTTCACCATGAGGACAGTCCAGCATGGGAACAGGAAGACCAGAGATGCTATGCAGTCTTGATCCTTGGAGGTTTTCAAGACCTAAGTGGCTAAAGCCCTGAGCACTCTGGTTTGATCTCATAGCTGACCCTGCTTTGAGTAGGAATTTGGACTAGAGATGTCCTGTGGTCCCTTCGAACCTAAGTTAGTCTACAATTCTGTGATGGTATAAATAACATACATCACAGCAGAACATATTCTGCCTCTAGTCCATTCCTTTCAGCCATTTTGTACGTTCAGCTTTTCTCCCACTTTCTCTTTGATTCAATTATCTTAGTCCCCATCATCCCATACCCAACAATTAGCTTCCCAGGCAGTTTTTCTTTCTCCTCACCTTATTTTGAAATATGGAGTCTGCAATAAAAATGTCTTACTGAAGAAAAATGACTAGGATTTCACTTCCTGCTGCAGCAAGGACTTTATGCATGAAGATGGCTCTTAAAATGCTAATTAGCCTCTGCTCATAGCCAGCTCCATACCTTGAAAAGGAAAAATCACTTTCATTTCTGTAATACACTGATTAGGCACTTGCTTGCTCTTTGCACCATCACCTCTCCCCAGCTAACCACCCTCTCTCTGAAGCTTAGCAGCAAACAAAACTGAAATGTTAAAACACCACAATCTCCACTCCTTTTTGACCTCTCCCTTATTGGAAGCATGGGTGCTTTTATCTGCTATGCGGTATTTATGTGCACGCTGCAAATTTTTAGCAGGATGATGTCACTGGTAAAAAATATTTGGTCTGTAAAAAAACAATGACTAATAGTGAAACTCTGCAACAAGAATACAAGATCATCTATAGACACGCTGACTGACCTAGATACTGCACCATCATTGCCTTCTTGTAGCCTGCTTGTGTTGTATGAGAGGATTGCTATTACTCAGACTGAAAACCAAAACAAAATATTTTTTTGAGTTGTTCACCTTCCTTTCACCCGTCCTTACAATCCACTCAGTGGTGAAAATAAAGAAAGCCTCATTTTGCTGAGGAATAGGGATTATTTGCAGAGTTCTGTTCGCCTATTTGATTTAATTCAAGTGAGACTGCACGTGGAAACATTAGGTGCGTTCCCTGAGAATGATCTTAATTTATTTGATTTTGGGAGGGGAAACAGTGTGTGTTCATGCAATCTCTATGGAACATAAGTATCATAAAATGAGATTAGGAAAGCAGAGGAACCTACCTGATGTTGTTCGGTCCTCTTGCAAATCCTGTCATCTGGTTTAAGTGCTTGCCCTTCGTTGTTGATCAGGGATACGTATACAGCAATTTCAGTTTCTCTGCCTTCAAACAACATTCTGAGTGAGATTGCTCTTCACCACTCTTTTGTTGTAGTCATTGCATAATTTAGGGTGGAACTGACCTCGGGTCCAGTCCCCTGATGGAAACAAGAGTAACTTCAAAAGTTAGGGCAGGTTACTCTGAGCCTTGCCTGGTTAAGTTTTGAATGCATCTCGGTATCCATCTCTGAGGATTAGTAACGAAGTACCCGCTGGATTTCAAACCAATGTTCATTACTTTTTGAGCCCAGCAGGCGATCGGGTTTTCCACCCACAAGTTCTTCAATGGTGAGTGACTTGATTTCATCAGCTTTCACTAATCTTCCTATTAATGCTATCCTATCTGGCCCGCACAGAAATCTACAATTTGTGCTATAGCATAGCATCATTACGTGTCTAACCTGGCTCGCGCGTAGACCATCTCATTCAAAGACATTAAAACACCTTTTAAGTTTGACATGATTTCTAGGAAACAGAATATTACTCTTGCTTCAGATGTGGAAAAATGCACTTGCTGACAGGTTGAAGGATGTGACTGTTCACACAGTGGCAGCGACAGAGCTGGGAGACCGCTCCGAAGCCCCGTGCCCTGCTCTAACCACCGGGCTGTGGTGCGCCATTTCCTGTACAACTGCAAGTATCCGAAAAGCCCTTTTTTGCCATCACCATTCAGGTGGCTCAAAAATTCATGTACAACGGAAGAGAGAACGGCCAGCATCAGAGAGCCCTGCCAGAGCCAGAGGGCTTACAGATGTAGCTGGGCTGCTCAGGGTCTGGTTTCCTGTCCAAATCACGATCCCTTTTTGGCACCTTTCCAAAACAGCCCTCTGCTGTGGCCAAAAGGAACATTTGTGTTTGATCCTGAGTCAGGCATTCAGTGCAAGAGCCTTACTCGTGGCTTTATGAAGACTCTGAATGGTCCCATTTTGCTGTCGAACTTTTGTCGTATGTTTAACATGCAGCACATGCGGCTGTACTGTTTGAAAGCCCTTTTCTGCGTTAAAGCTACAGGCCGTCGGCATTTCTTCCCACACGTGTCAGAGAGGAGGAGAAAAAACGCATCTTAGCTGCTTTCAAAATACAAACAGACCATGAGAGAAACAGCAAATAGAAGTATTTAACGGTAGCATCCAGTACCGCGGTGAGAAAAAGATTAAAATAGGGCACACTTTCGCGGATGGGCCGGCTGCTTGGGGAACCCTGCTCAGCCCGTCCTGGGGGCCCAGTTCCCCTCTCACGCCGGCCCCCCCGGCGGCAGCGCCCGCCGCAGCCAGCAGGTGGCGCCCGCGCCGCGCCGCTCCGCGCCCCGCCGGCAGCCGGCAAGGAGCGCCCGCCCGGGCGGGGCCCTCTCCATTTGCTGCTGCCCTGGAGACGGCGTAAACGCAGCGCTGCGGCAGCCTTCCCTCCGCCCCTCCCTCCCCCAGCCCTCTTTGTCGTGTTTGGGTGGCGGGGGCGGGCGGCGGCGGCGACTCAGAAACCTGGAAAGCGCCCCGGCCGGCGGTCCTGCACGGCTTCCCGCCCGGGTCGTCGGGCGGGCGGGAGAACGGCAAGATTTAGCTGAACCGCAGGGCCTGGGTTTCCTCGGCACTCCCCTGTGAGCTCTTGTACGTGCCTGAGCGGGGAAGGCGGGTAGGAGAAATGTCAAGCTGATCCAAAGGCAGATTTTGTGTTAGTTTTTAGATTATTGAAGAAAAATACCAAGGAGGGAAATAAACATTTCATTTTACCTCAAACAAAGCTTTTTTTCAAATGCCGTGCTTCTGTTTAGAGCTCTTCTCTAGGTTAGTGGTGGGGGCACCTGTCCACATGGTGGGCCTAGTTTGGGGGCATCCAGACTCAGGATAACTGGAGCGAGGCAACACTCCGGTTCCAAATCAGGAAGAGCCAGTGCCAGCCCTCTTGTTTATTGTGCGACGGGAACAGCTTCCAAAGTCTGCAGGAGCCAGGACGCTCACTTCTCTTTTCTCCAACTTTGAGCACTGGTCGTAAGGGTATACTACAAGTTACCACATAAACATCATCTTTTACAAGTCGCTCTTCAAACACTGATCTACCCAAGGATTCCGAATAACACAGTAAATGAAACAATTCTGATAAACTATTATTAGAAAACTAGGGATGTCATGGATATAAGGGAGTCCTTCAGCTAAAATTGTTGTCCAGTATGCCTAAATGTCAGAATGTTAATAATAACCTGATTTTCAAGTGTTTTCCCTTAGTTTTCTGAGTATGGACTTAGTTACTGGAATCGTGCCACAATGATTTAACTAAGAAATTTACATTAGTAATGGGAACACTTGCAGGATTGGAAGTGACTCAGAAGCCTGAACTGGTTGTTACAATGCCCTTCTAATAAAAGGAATAGACGGCAAAACCCATTAGAGTTGCAACCTCTCACTGGCAAATTGCAGCCTCATTAGTAATCTTGGCAAGATGACGGGGGTTTTACATTACTGATCCTCTTGTTAGCCCCTCAAGTGTGTGACTGAAGCGCTCTTTCGGGAGCAGTTTGTGGAAGTGAATGTTGTAAATACATTTCCTTTATAGGCAAACAGATGCTCTCTGTCTTTGGGACTATCAAACTGGCACATTCACGAACACACAACTCACTTAAAAATAAATGGGAAGAGAAGATAGTAGTTAAACCTGCCAAAAATTAAGATCTAATGATAATTGTAAGCACATAAATTTTGTCATGTTTTCCCAGTGAGCCAAGACACATAAAGTAACTTCTCCCTTTCCCCACAAAACTGTCTCTTCAGTGGTGTGGATGTTCTATATAATGCTTACATATGACAAGGATGACGTACATAATTTTTTTTAAGTGAAAGAATAGATTAATGTATTAATGACATATTGACCTGCAATGCGTTAAGATTACTACAGGGCAGTATCAGTTGTTATCAGACAGGCAGTAGGTGGTCCTGTTCACGTACTCCACCAATACAAGAAATTTGTATAATTAGGAATAGGTCTGCCACAAGTGTCCGCAAGCACTCTCTCACGTGCCCTCACACCACAGTCTGGCTGAAAGCATGTGTGATGCATGTAGTAAAGAAGCACTGTTATCTCTTAACTGTGTCTGGGAGCTAAGAAGGTAGCAAAACTTTTCCCCTGCTGGTGGAGCGATTGAGTAGGGAAGAAAAGAGTAACAAAGCCAGGATAACAAACCAATGTACTGTTAGAGTAGCAAGGAGAGTGTTACCAACTGGTGATCAGAGCTCATTGTGAGGGAAACGTACCTTTGGCTTCAGTGTTTCGCCTGAGAATAGGTGCCTGTTAGTAAAATCTGTAGGGCTCAAACACAGGTCCATGCATGTTAGGGCCTGGCCAGGAGAAAACACAGCCTAACAGGACAGCTGGCAAGGGTCACCCAAGGTTCCTAAGCTATTCAGACTTCATTCCTTCAGAGTATTCACCCTCATTCCCTAGCTGAATTGTCAGTTCCTAGGCTTTCAGTGCAGGGTAGAGACAACCAGCCATTGGGTTCTAAAGGTAAAAACGTTCAATGTAACGTAAGGACAAATTCCATTTTTTCTCATAGATTCTTTAAACCAGGCTGTTCGTTCCTTAGGTTGACTTGGGAAAGCTCGGAAGCATCCCAGCAGGCTGCTTCCACATCAATAGAGCACACTGGTATCAGTTTAACACATTTCCCAGTAGTTGTCCACAAATGCTTTATGAAGGACAAACAGTTCCACAAAGCTTCTCGGATAATATGCCCCCTGATTAAAGAGCCTCAGGAAGGGGCAGAGGAGAAAAAAAAATGCCACACCATGAGGTTAGCTTGTCATGGGCTGTAAACAAGACATCTGCAGCCGCAAACTCTTTCTCCTATGTGTTCTTCCTCTGTTCATTAGGTACTGGCCTCTGGGTGGCTTTTGCTTTGAAAGAATTAATTATTCAAACTGCCTACATATCTCTTTTCAACAACAGCAAACCCCATTGTGTTACAAGGACAAAAACCTTTGGTAACAGCCAGGACAGATGGCTGAAGCCAGGCAACACATTTCAGCGGTGTGCCACACCTCTGTGTTGTCAAATCTTGTTTTTTTGGCAAACCTTATTATCTTTGATATTTTAATTGAAGTGCCACACTTGAAGGTATTCTTGTTGTTCAAAAACTTCATCTTCAATTGTTCTTTAATGCCTCATTATGAAGAAAAACTGGAATACATGATCCAGCTTCAACCTAAAAGCTGAACAATCCAAAGAATACAAACTATGTCATCTAATAAAAATTTTGTTTGAGGACTTTTTTTTTTTTTTGGTGTTTTTTTAACATGTTGGGGATGGAAACACTGCAGTGTTATTCAGGCAGTATCCCTGCTGGAATGCTCTCTTCTTTCCGTAGTGATGCTATATAAGCCCCTATCTCAAGGGAATGTGTAACAGTGCAGTGCCAAGATGCTGTGCTGAGATATTTGTGCCTTCATACTTCCTTTTCTGCAGGGCTTTCTGCCTCTAAAGACGTCTGAGTTACTCCCCCCTCTTTCTCTCACTTCTTTGATCTGCTTGATCACTATAGTCTAACCTATTCTTAATTTCTTCTTGCTAGACCATTTTGAAAGCCTCATGTATGATATCCAGTTGATAAAATTGCCATTGGGATGCCCTTTCTCTTCCTTTAGCATTGATCGTCATCACTCATGAACAGATGCTGGGGAGGCAGATGATCTTTCAAATGTAGCAAGGAAGACTAGGAGGAGAGTGCCTGGAGGCAGATTCAACCACTTAGAAGCATGTAGTCACACACCGTGGTGTTAGCTTGCTTCGGGTAGGGAGGGGAGTGAGAGCTGAACATCAAAGTGCAATGGAAATGTAAAATCCTTAGTGCCATGATTCCTCCTTTCATCTGTGCTTTTTCTCCTGGCAAGGTGTTGCAGACAGTTCTGCTTTCTATGCCACCAAATAGATTCAAGCTTCAGTGAATGTAAATGGAGCTCCTGAATCTGTTTTTTATCCTTTAGGAGTTCTAACACTCACTAAAATTAATTTGAGATTGAAAATATTTTCAATCAGCAAAAGCAGGTACAAACAGTCTTACCAGGACAAACAAGGCTCAGGCATTCTTCAGGCTTAGGCTGCAACAAGAGGGGGGAGAGCAGGAAAATTGGGAATGATCCATCCTAGGGGACTCCTTAGGCTGGGTCAAAGTCATATGCTGCGTGGTAGCAGTAGCTTGGCTTCTGGGCCAGAAGCTTTGGTGCAGAATCCTACCTGTCCTTTTGATGCTGCGTCACATCCCAACTGCAGTCAGCTGAAGTATTTGAAAGAGATGTGGCAAACAAAACGTATCAAATTTATACTTAGAGCTCCCTTTCTGGCTTGATGCTGGGAGCTGGGAACACCCCAGAACCAAGCCCGTGTAACATTTTGCGAAGTAAAAGGCTACTGGAAGATAATGATACCCACTCTTTTAGTTATGTGCCCCAGAAAACACAATTTGCTTCAAATAAGGTTTTAACTCGGTAAAAGGACAAACTGCTGCTTGGGTAGGGTTTGGACAGCAGAGGGTGGCAAAGCGCAGTTCACAAACGGCCTGGGGTTGCTGGTGGGCGCTGGTGATCGCGCCCCCCCGTCCGCCGCAGCCCAGGCTCCGTGCGACCGAACTGGTATTTAACATTCATTTCCAGTCTTGAGGCTTCCTCATCTATCATGTGGGATCAAGATTTATTCCCTGATCTCTTGTTGTTAGTGCTATTGCTTAACTGCAGACAGCTCCGCTGTGCTCTTCTGTCTTGTCTTTCATATTCTGTTTGGTTTTTACTGTATGTTCAGTTACTGGAAAAAACATTGTCATCGTTATTTCCTTGTACAGCCCAAACGTCTGTTGAGTTCAGTAGGTGTTTGACGAGTGCGAGTAATTCTGTAAAGTCTCTAACCCTTTCAATGCTCCAAAACATAGACCAGTGATACTTGTACAGGAGAAATTGTTATGAAAAAAGAAGGCTCTGTGTGTGCGTGTGTATAAAAAACTGAAATGTAATATAAAAAGTATAATATATAAGTTAACATAGCAAGAACTCCAAACTGAAGCAAGTAGAGATTTTTAAAGTTTTGTCAAGAAATTCCAGAAATACTTACTAACTTAATTATTTGGAGGTGTACCAACAGGCAGCCTAAAATAATTAATGTTTACTTATTTGTGAAGCACTGTTTACTTTTGTGAGTAGTCTCAAAAATTTTTCCCATCTGTGGAGGCCCAGCCTGATTTAAGAAAGGATTCTCTCATGTGATATGAGCAGTATCTCATGAACTGTGGTTCAACCTGTGGTACAAACTGCTCTTGGTAAGCATTTTGGGTAACTGATTGTCCATATGAGATTAAAGACAAATATATATATATATATTTCCGCCACTTACAGTTTACAGTGAAATCTAAACTGTGTTTGTGTGTTAAACAATTTGGCTACAGCTGCTGTATAATATCAAAACCAAAAATTACCATAGTTCATAGTAGGCAATGCTCAATGATGTAATATCAGTTAATTTATATCAGTGTCCTCCGAGGAAGGCAATGTTCTTCAGTCTTGCTCGTTTAGGAATATAATCTTTCTCAGATATTTGAAGTGATGAAATGAAGTAGTAGATCATGGAGGCACAGAAATTAGAACAAGAAAAAAGCTACTAGACCATATAGCTCATTATTGCATCCATAAAAGGCTACTCTACAGGGCATTCTTGAGTACTTTGTCCAGTATACAGAAAAACCTGGGAGCATGGAAATAATGAAGGAGCAATTCTAATGTGCAGAAGTGTCAGTCCTTTTCTCTCTGCTTTGATCCAGCTATAGGATGAAGCAAAGCAGTAATTGCTGCCATTATAGAGAACAAATCTATTTGCATTTCTACAGTGCTTCAGCTCTAGCGGTGAATGTCTAATCAGCCCTATTGCTAGAAAAATATTTTCCAGCCTCTTGTCAAATCTATGTCTGATTGCAGTGCATTACTACATAGCCACTTAACTCCACCCGTGTCCTGGCCCACATCAGTAGAGGGCTGTGCTGAGAATTTTTGAAGCCAATGCTGGCATGTATGGAACATAATACAGCAGTGTCAGTGGTTCAGTAAATATTCCTTTCACCACTAATAGAATACTGCCCAGAATAACATGCTAGGGTACCTGTGCTTTTAGAAGAACTGTAAAACTCTGAATAATGCATGTATAAAGATCCCTTTGTACACTTTTGCAGGAATAGTAACATTTGCCCCAATGTCTTTACTAGCTATAGACATAATAATTACCTTGCATTTTTCTTACCCAGACTTTCCCTGCAGTTTTGATTGTAGGCTGTATTTCTTGTTCCCTGTTCTATATGCTTTATTGGAGTGATAAGCACTATTGAGTGACTGCTACATTCTGGTGCAAACATAACTGCACAATGTGACACATATTTATAAATTCACCCTGAATCTGAGTAAGTTGCACCTGCTTTTCTACCAATCAATAGTGTAGTTCTGCCTTCACAAACCTGGAAATTTAAGGACAGTTTAAGCTTAATATACAGTTCTTAGGTCTGATATAGCCTCTTTGTTTCAATCACCCAGCACGGAAGTGTTGTAACCTGGCCAGGTTAAAGATCCCTATAGGTAAAGGAGGTGGCTGAAATAGCACAAAACTGGCACACTGTCAAACTGCTCATGTGAGCAATGAACATGCTAGAGGTGAAGACAGATCATTCATTACCCCTAAGTTCTAGCTCTGCTTGCTCCTTGATAGCCCATGGTTCAGCTGAAGGTGCCCTAATATACCACGTAAAGGGAAAACGTCGTTCAATCAGCTGTCATAGACTTGGTGAAAAAAACTGAAAAGTGTAACTTGCAATGAAATAATCAGCTTTTTCTTACAGAGGAAGTTGAGTTTGCTTTCCTCCTTTTTATTATCAGTTAATTTATGTTGGTAAACACTGTGTCTTATAAAGCATTGTATCACGTGCATTTGGTTTACTGATAGGCAAATGTTTACATGATTCATCTGACAGAATTTTTCATGCCTAGAAAAGAAAAGGGGACTCTTTCTCCAAGCTCTTTAAATACTCAAAGATCAATAAAATAGACAAAAGACGTTCAGGGCAGTGTGAGGGACTGACAGACGTGCCCAGTGAATAGCGATGTAAGTCCAAAGTTATTCGTGCAGTTACTCTGCATTTACACCCTATTGACAAGAAACAGTGTCTAGGAGTGATACTCAATCTGAGCAAGTGAAGAAATGAGACACAACAGTTTTGTAGTGTTATTTTCAGCTAGCCAAATCCCATATACTTGCCTTATTCATGTTTGTATCTAATTTAATATGTAATTCGTATGAGTTAGGCAAAAATTATTTGTCCCCTGGTTTGATGTTTTTACATACACATTTAGAATTATATCCCCTGTAATCCACCCTGTCACTATGTTAGAGCTGTTTCAAAGTCAGAATCTTTTATACAAATATGTCAATCTTTTCTCATCAAAAACATTTATTCTTCATATATTTACAAAGTAAATTTTCCATGTGAAAGCAGCCAATACCTCACAACTGCATTTCCATTTAATCAATTTAATTATCATTCATTTGCCTCACCCAGGAAACATTTAAGGCAATTTTCCACTTAATCATTTCAACTAAAAGCTACAGTAGTGCCTTTAGATTTTAAAGATTGTCAAACCTCATCCTGTAGAATGGGAAATCTTATTTGTTAAACAAGGCATACAACCATTATGAAGACCCTGTAATGGAAATAGCATGTCCTGTAACTGGGCATGTACAAGCCCTGGAGTTTAGAAAAGCGGCCTTCATGAGATGCATCAAGTCAATCTGTCCTAAAGATGTTACTTCCACAAACTGTTCAGAAATGCTGTGGTAAAACTCCTTTTTATATATCTGACTTGCGCCTGTGTAAGTCTTCTTAATCGGATCCTAGTGCTAGTAAAATAAAATACAGTTCTTTAGAAGATTGTTCTGCCTGCAGGGGAAAGGAAATGAAAAACTGGAGACAGAGTGAAGTAGATCTTGACACATCTGCAGATTTATGCTAGAGGTTCAATCATATATCCTACAGGATCCTGTAGGTTTATATCCTACAAACCAGAAGGAAGAAGCAATAACTTTCACCTACTCCCTTTTACTAGCAATAACTAACCAAATTTCCTGGCAACTCCTAAGCTTAAATGGGACCTGTCCTTGGTTGTTGTCAGTGAAGAGCACGGGTATAGAATAGAGCCACAGAATGTACTACTGTGTGGTTGGGGTTCGTACAGTATGAACTCCATTAAAGGAAGAAAAAAAAGAATTCTACAGAGGGCTTTTTACAGGGTTAAAGCCTGTGAGGCAGAAGTTTATGGATCACTCTGCTATGGTCCAGATCTGACAAAAAGCAGCATGCACTCTGAATATCTAGTATATTCTTGGTAGCGTGGACAGGAGGTTTTCATTTGCATTCTCATTCACCTGTTTGCCACAAATTAAGTAACACTGTTTTGAAGCTCACGTCCTGCTGACTCATTCTGAATCATACCAAGACAAATACTTTCACCCTGAGAAGTTATTTACTGGCCTAGAAGGCTCCTCTTTCTGAAAGTTTATCAGACTAGTTTCGTGTCACATTAGACCTATCTGTATGCCTGTCATTCAGTTTATTATTTTTTCCAAGAAAAAAAAAATTGTGATTTTCACTTGACCAATGAACATCATTGCACATTAATACTCTTATATCCCTAGAAACAGGAGCTAGCCTAGACACAAGAAACCTTGTCATTCTCCTCCATCCTTGTTTGCTGTAGTAAGGATGCTGTTTAAAAAATGAAACCAAACTTAAAATGTTTGTTAAAGGGTGGATGGGTTTCTTTTCCTGTCTACACACTTACAGAGATTCTGAGACTTTCAGAGGTCTAAATTTTTTATTTCAAATACAAAGGAAGAAAATCTGACACAAGAGTGAACCATATCCCACAAGGAAACCACACTAACTTAACAAACGTGAAACTTAGGGTTGATAGGGTGTTGAAGTGTCCCTTATTTCTGTGGGAGAATGAACCAAGCCCAGGTAGATATCTGAAAGCTCTCAAGCCTCAGCAAGGTCCCTGTCTGTCCTAAAAACATTCAACTGTTTGATCAAAAAGTGCATTTTACATTTCAAAACTGCACTATAAATTAAATGTCCATCTAGGGTACCTGACAATCTCCACTTATGGTATGGGTATGAATTTTCTTTGTTCTTGAGCACTTGTATCATTATTTGACTGAGCTAATCCAATAAAGATGCTAAAATGGTTTCAAACAAGTTTCTCCATAGTTCATTTCATGCCCTATTTTACAGCAGGTTATTCTCTAATCTAATTTACATTATTCTGAAATCACAAACTGATCGTAATTATCTTTTAATGGTAACAAAAGCTCATTTAAAGGGAACATCAGGTGTTCCGGTGAAAACCTACTGTAACATTTCCTTGCAAACATAAGATCATGGTTTTTATGTATTTTGATGGGAAATACTAAATGAAAATATTTTCCTATTTTATATGTGAAATTCAATATTTACACTATTTTTAAATGTCGGGCAAAAATATTGCTGTTTCAGAATCTTCGGGGGTTTTTCATTCTGAAATTTAGAGAATAGCTGAATTATTCATGAATTAGTTCAGAGTGAATAATAACCAGAAGCATGAGTCTGTCTTCCACATACATCGATAGCAATGTTTCTATACTTGGAGAGGGAGTTCAAAACATTATTTGTTCTCACTTCTTTGACTCAAAATAATTTTCTTCTGAATTTCTGCTGGAGCAGACTTTTTTTTGTTTTTAATCATTCAGGTCCACAAGGTTTAAAGACTTTCCCTAGACAGGTCCTTTATACTAACCTTCTCAGCTGTCCTGAAACCTGTTTCTGAAAGTAGGATTCTGCTGTTACATGAAGCTCTGAAGAAAACTCATGTAAAAGTTTTTTTGACACAGGGAATGTTCTTGAGGTTGAAAAGAAAAGACAAAACAATCCCCATATATCCCTCTGTCAATATAATAATGAGGTCATACTCAATGATATTAAAGGTTAGCACATTTGAAGCCAATCAAAGGTGAAGAAAACAGATACAAACTTTTATTCTTGGTCTGTAGCTATTCTGTGATACTTAATGCTATCAGGTGTTGTTAAAGCCATGGATTTAGCAGTCTTTAATAAAGTCAGTCATTTATATTGATAATGAGATGGGATTAGGGGTCTTCACATTTCAGAATACAAAGCACTCAGCGGAGAACTAGAAAGAAACTTCTCACTTCTCTTATAGAAGGCAATTTTATAATTGGCTGCAAGAGGTTTTCTTGAACTTAAAAAAAACCCCTCTTGAATGTTTTGACCAGGCTAAATTCTTCAGGATTTTAACATCTTATAGGTAAAGAAAGAATCTTGCATGTTATGATTGTTGTAATAATAATAATAATCTTTAAAATAACTCATTGGTGAAATGAATTCATTGCTGACTGAATGAATTAGCTAATTAATTAGTGAACTTGATTTACCTGACACCCTGACTGTCTTGGTGTTTTGGTTCAGTATGTGACAACAGTTGTGTAATCTGAGAGTTACTGACATTTAATTACAGTGTTTTTAACTCCTGTAGGTAATACCCTGTCACTATCTTATTTTCCCTCTGTAAACTAGGTATTTTCAGTTCTTCTCTTTTCATAGGGAAGTCTCTTAGTGTCACTAGTATTTTTCTTAGAATTCCACTACCTTCTCTACAACAGTGATTTAGGCATTTCTAAAACAATCTACCACGATTGTGATTTTTTTTAGATTTTATTTTACTGTCATGAGGACATCTGTCTCAAAATATGCATGTAAGATTGTCAGTTATTCAGTATCTATTGGAGGTTCTCTCAATTAATAATACTGAGTAAAGTAAATGTCGATGTAATGTTTAAGTCTTTGTAGTGCAATACAATATCCACTGACACTATGACTTGGACACAGTACAGTTGACAGTGTTTCATGGCTCATTTGCCCAAGTGATTATGAGATTTTAGTTATCACTCAAAGATCAAGAGCAGCTTTTTCACTGCAAAGAGATTCAGGATTTTATGTATATAATGCATAACATCTCTGATTTAAATGGAGCTCAGGAACACAGGGATCCTAATGCTGTGTTGTACTCATTAGAGGAACATTGAAAATATTGTGCAGTTGTGAGCTCTGGTGAATTGGTTTGTATGTCTTTGATGCAAAATATTGTAAAACTATAGTACAGTAAAGGCTATTTGAAAGTCAGTCTGAAAAAAAAAAAAAGGTTGTTTTTTTCTTAAAAAAAGAACACCTGAAATACCATTTATTAACTGTTTCCAGCTATGTTTCGTGACCTCAACTAACTTTTCAGCTGATATAGGTCCACAACTTTACTCCCTTTTTTTTTTTCCCCTCCTCACGTACTTTTGATACATTGTTAGCATTACTTAGCAAAAGCTACAATTGCATCCTGAAATGTCAAACCTGCGCAAAATGTTATTTCCATTTTAAAGGAAAGTATCTCTGTATCTCAATAGATATCTTCCATAGTCAAATGTACTACAGAAGACTAACCAAAATAAAATTCATACTGACACGTAGCAATTCTTTACTTTCTTGAGGACAACTCCATAGGAGGTTGTTTTTAAGTAAGCAAAGGCTTAGGCATTCAGGCTTTCAGACCACTCAGGCATTCTGCATAGTCTCATTCCAGCCAGTCCTAAAGCATCAAACACAAATAGGGTTGGTCTTTCCTAAAGCCAAAGGACTTGGCTTATTCAGGCATGACAGCCTTGCAGTTGGGTAGAGATACAGCAAAGGGTGCAGCTAGAGCAAACACAGTAACCTCCAAGCTTCCTTTCCGTGATACAGTGATGACAAACTAGCGCTGGCCTCTGCAACCTCATACATGCACCTTGCTGAAGCCCACGATTGATCTCTCCCCAGTTTCAGTGTAAGGACAGTCTCTCGCTTTGGTCCTGTACCCGTAAAGGTGGGTTGTAGCACCTAAGACAAATACTTTGAAGCATGTTTCAGTTCTCGTCACTTTTTCTGTTAGCAGTGGCCCCCAAATTGACTGATATAGAAAGCTGGGCTGGCTTTTTTTCATCCGCATTCAGTATCTATTTGCTTGATTGTTTGAATAACTCTGAACAGCCATCACTTTCCCAAAAGTCCAATACCACAGGAATATCTAATGAGCTAAGTTACCTATAGTACCATGTTTACTGAAACACAGCCCTTCTTACTCATACCCACATACATCATATCTCTGAGGTGTAAAGTGTATTTCTCTCCATTAGGCCTTTCCATGAAAACTTCTGATTTAAGAAGCAAAGCGAAGATAATCTGGGACTAATTAAAAAGACTTTGTGGTAGATCTTTTCCATTGCTTATTGGGAAATGCTAAGCAAAAGCACTTCTTACATCACCTAATGTCCTACCAAGTGCACACTTGAACTGTTTGTCAGATCTATAGATGCTAAAACCATGCATATAGTTCTAATGCACAGCTGTTGAACAGTCATTGTGCTCCACGTAACCAGGTATGCAGTGGATTTCTAAAGCCAGTTTCTTTTCTGTTCTTCCAGTTATTTCTATAGGCAAAGGGGCTTTCTTCTTGTGCGATCTATACAGAATAGCTTAAGGTAAATTTATTATTGGTTTATTGTTACCTGAGACACTTCACTGAGGTTTTCTCTTGCTTAGATTAGTTAGCAAATGATTTATTGAAGAAAAGCCCATGATAATACCCTTTCTAGTGACAAAACTGATTTAAAAAATGACAAAAAGAAGAATATAGTAGTACATAGAGGACTTTGAAATAACGAATCACCATAGCCAAAACATTTGATGTGAAGCATTCCACTGTATAAAAAAAGTTATAGGAATATATATTGGTATGGTAGAAATAGAAAGATCAGAATAAAGGAACTAGTATTTCATTTTCATCTCTACTATTTATGTTTTTCAGCATGCATTTTAAATTCTGATGAGTGACTATAACTGTTGTGATATCGATCAGTCAATCACTATGTTACTTCATACATAAGCAAGAATAAAATTGTCTGCTTTTCCTACTGTTGGCTTATTATTACTGCTATTCCTTGTGAAAAGAAAGAAATGGAACTCGTGTTTTTTTCATCTTTTGCTTGCATGATTACAATCTGTAGCTATGTTCAGCTGGCTTCAGGCTACAAGATAATCATGTCTAGATAGACTAAGATTCTTTAGGGAGTTAGAATATGAGATAGAAAATTCTCTGCAGATTAGCAAACATTTGGCAAGAAATATTTAAATTACAAGTCTCATTCATGCTACATAGCATAACTGCACAAACACTTTAAATCTGGAATTATGCTTTTTAAACCTTTAACATAATAAAGACCCTTAGAAGTGAGATTCAGCAGTGATGTTGCAAGGAATAATAAAACTGAAGAAAATACAACTGCTGATAAAATCATCAGGCAGATGGGGCTGTCTGTATTGAGGATATGGTATGTGTATTGTACATCTTCACTTAGCAGTTTCTGTTACATTCTAATTATGTCCCCTACAGCTTTAAATTAAGAGCAGATTCTTTTAGAACTGATAGGTTTTCCCATTAGATTGCATGTGAGGATGCAGTTACTTATCAAAGAAGCAGCATCCTATAAACTAACCTGCCAATATGTATTTATTGACATAATTTTTTTCAGTTTGCTGTAATGCAGAGGGATAGGTACTGTGATGACAGTTTATGCAAGCCGAAGATTTGGCCAGGATTTTTTAGGAAGCAAAGCTCAGCACAAGTTTTCTCACCTGACTGCACCATTCAGACATATTTTTGCCATGAGAGATTTGTAGGATTATTTCAACTTGTATTTGTCTCATCTCACGTGTACCTAAGCTACCTTATGCAAAGGCACCTTGTTTGTCATTGTCATCTTGTCCCCCTTTGTTCACTGTTCATGCATATATAGCCCCTTTCAACAGTTCTTTTGGACACCATGTTGTATTACATTCCCAGAAATGCTGTTTGGTTTTTTTTTTTTTACCAGCTGCATTTAGGTATCGTACAGCCTTTTGTTATATGTTTAGATGTCAGGTATGCTGCTTACTGACATGTTTCTTATATGGCCTTTCTCATCCCCCTATGTGGCTAAAACTCTTGCCAGGCTTTCACCTTTCCTGTCTTGATGACTCCAGTCACAGATGTGGTCCCATTTGTGGCTATTAACAATGCTTCTGTTAAAATTGTTCTCCCAGTCCCTTGACAGCTTCTTTCTTTGCATTTTTCCTTCAGCTTTCCCATTCTATTCTGCATCAGACATACCCCGCTTGTCTCTACTTTAAAACTACAAATTATCTCTCTTCTACTAGTGGTATGCTGGATAGAAGTTTTACTATGTAGAACTTTCTGACAAGAGCTTCCCAAAAAACCTCAAAGCAATTTCACTATCTCTTTTTAGATACCTTCTTAAAACCAGCTGTAACTGAAGGAAACTCTCACAAAAAATAGGCTTCTGTTGAGCTGCATCTAAAGCTCTTCTTGAGCATTTTGATAGTGTCTTGTGTAGTAATTACTCTGTAAAATCCTTAGAAGAGGGCTCTTTTTTTTCCCCTCTACATTTAAACAGAAGTTGGTTCAAGAATGTCCCAATCCCAGAGTAGGCTTCCTAGAAAGCAGCATTATAAATAAATTCATTGGAAACTTCCAGCAGTACCCAGACAGTCAGTGTGCTTTCCAAACTCCTTTCTTCAACACGTGGCAATGGAAGGTTAGTAGCAGCACTACTGTGGTAGTAAAAAACCTGGACCTTTTACATACAGAGATTCTTCCCCCTTTTTCACACAGGCAAGGTTTAATTCAGTCCAGCTTCAAAAATGTAAGGACCCAGTGCTCAGAATCATTAAAACCTTGCAGAATTTTTGTTCTGGTTCTTCAATGTCTGTTATTTACTTTGATTTTTTTTCAGTCTAAAGTTTATTTTGCATTGTTGTACTGAGATTTTATGTGGTCCACTTGCTGATTCATGCTGGAAATTATGGTAGTTAAAGCTCAGTTTCCCAGAAGATGATTCTTACTTCAGCAAGTCAAATATTTACATGGTATCTCCTCTACTGTGTAATGACAGCATTGTATGTAGCATTTTTTAGAGATGAGGCACTTTGTAAGTGCCAGACTTGCATAATCTGGAAAATTCTGAATTCCCCTGTGTTTCATTACGTTACTGTTTTTTTTCTTTTCCTGTTGAAGTGGCAAAATACTTGCTCTAGCTTGATGGGCGCCTCCCCATACTTGAAAAAAAATTATGTTTGGATGTAGAAAATGTCAGCTCTCCTGCAGCAAAGCTAATCTGAGTTTTATTCTTCTACTGTATCACTTTATTAGTATTCCAAATCATAGAATCATTTAGGTTGGAAAAGACCCTTAAGAACATTGAGTTCAACCATAAACCTAACACTGCCAAGTCCACCACTAAAGAATGTTCCTAAGGTACGGTGACTAAACCACTTCCCTGGGCAGCCTGTTCCAATACTTGACAACCCTCTCAGTGAAGAATTTTTTCCTACTATTAATCTAAACCTCCCCTGGTGTAACTTGTGGCCATTTCCTCTTGTCCTATCACTTGTTACCTGGGAGAAGAGACTGACCCCCACCTCGCTACAACCTCCTTTCAGGTAGCTGTAGAGAGAGATAAGGTTTCCCCTCAGCCTCCTTTTCTCCAGGCTAAACAACCCCAGTTCCCTCAGGCACTGCTTATAAGACTTGTGCTCTAGACCCTTCACCAGCTTTGTGGCTCTTCTTTGGACACGCTCCAGAGTCTCAATGTCTTTCTTGTAGTGAGGGGCCCGAAACTGAACAGAGTATTCAAGGTGCGGCCTCACCAGTGCCAAGTACAAAGGCATGATCACTTCCCTAGTCCATGACCAAATCAGTTATTCACAGATATTATTTGCAGTACCGAACCATCACTAAGTCCACCTTGAGAAGAGACTGTTTATTACTGATCGATTTACTTGCCATTTCTTTCTAAAGTATAATGTTTCTAATCATCTAGTTTCTGATCACACAAATAAATTGCTGAATTTGCATATTTATTCATGACAATATGAAGTTGATAAGGAGGTAGAGCAACCCCAAGTCAACTCGCTGCTCTGTATCAATTGTATGTAGCTCCTTGAACAGTCATATATTCCTAGATACAAAAAAGATATGGTTTAAGATACTTTGTCACCTAGCAGAATTCACAGCTTCAAGTTACCTATACAAAGCTGGAGGGACAGAGCGGGGAAAAAAAAATAGAGTTCAAAGTGTAGGCTCAAGCTTACACTTCCATCACCCAGGATGAGGACCCAAATCACCTGATACCATATCACACTTTCACATTCATGCACTTTCTAGCTGTGTAGTTTAATGAATAATGGCTAATGATAAGCAAGGTGGAGCAGCTTCTAGGCACTGGGAACCTAGAGTCTCTCTTTGGCATGTTCTTAATATCTAGGAAAAATGAACATGAATGAGGTGAAGCAGGGTTTTGAATCTAAGGCTCACATATCTTGCCCTAATAGAGTTGAATGAAAAGGGACTGTGAAATGGAACCACCTCTTTTTCATTTAGCTTTAAGTTTTGTGACGGCCAAGTCTCAGCATCACTCTAACAGACCTCACTGGCAAGACAGGTCATTCACTAGTTTGTGAATCCCAAAGGATCTTTAGACAACCAGTACATGCATTACATAGTGCTGGACAAGCCCCTCAAAAAAGACCTGTTGGGAGTTAAGAGGCTTTATAGATGAAAGTTAAGTGTAGTAGGGCTCTAAGGCAGCAGCTCTGTGGATTCAGATTTTCAACATAAGTAGAAGTCTCCTATCTAAATCCTTTCATAGATCTGTGCCTCATTCTTTTTGTTCCACAGAATACTACTTTCTACTTCATTTTGGGAAAATAAAAGAATGCTGTCTCAAGTGGCAAATACAGTATTCTAAATGAGGCACACTTCGCAGTACAAATGCAAAATGCAGACATATACAGAAAACAGCAGTTACTTTATAATAATTACTATCAGAGAAGTATTGCATAGAACACAGAGATAAAGGTCCCATAGTTTAAGGGGCAACCACTTTCCCAAAGAACTTACAATATGGATTAAAAGCAAGATTTAAAAAAGCATATGACATGAAATTACTTTGCAAATGTGTTTTAAAGTTAAGATTTTCAAAGCAACATTGGAAATTAGGGTTATATTGATTGCAACTCAGCTTCTATTTCCATTATACAGCCTTGAAGATCTCAGTTCTGATATTATCAAAGAATAAAAAATAAAATTTAGCATTCTAGATCAGTAAAAAAGTAAAGTAAAAAAGATGATCTCACAGACAGGAGTCAGAAAGATGGAAGTACCATCCTGCTAAACAGGTTCAGAGCTCCTAATATTGTTAACTTGATTTGTGTCATAGCCTACTCTGTGTCAACAGCGAGCACTGGGCTGGGAATGTGTTCTAGTGGGGCAGGAACATTCTAGAGGAAATTCAGAGTCACTGACACTTTGACTGATGTACAACCTTTTAACAGATATTTTAATATTTTTTTTAACATATATATTAAATGGATTTTTGAAGATGAATAAAGCAACCCGATTTACTGAAACTTGGTGAGTGTAAACTTGCTAAAAATAATCTAGATGTATCAAATGAAATGACAGCAGCCCTAAAAGTCAATAAGACTATTTTTTTTAGTTCTAGTTTATAATAGCAAGAGAAACATCAGTGTAGGGTGTTTCCTTGGGATTAATGTCCTGCTGTCACTGGGGTACACTTTCCTCATTGGATTTCTATTAAGAACAGTTATGTTGTGTAATACAGGATTCTGTTTAATATCACTATCATCGGGAGCTCAAGTATCCAGCTGAGATCCAACTTTTCTATATGTAGTGAAGTCACACTACATCATCCACTAGTACTCTAAAAAGAGTTATTAACATTTCTCATAGGTAAATTGCTTTATTGTTTAAATTTGACTATATATTAGGCTGTGTCACCTGCATAATCTCTGTCACTGAAGACAACGATAAAGCCAGAGTGACATTTTTGAAAGATAAAAAATTACAAGCTGGAATACACAGGGTTAGAGGCTGATCTCAGTTTTACCAGTCTAAAATGCAGAGTAGCTCCTGTGATTTAGAATTGGAATTTCTCTTAGTTCTAATCTGTAAAACTGAGAACAGGATCTGATGTCATGTACAGGATAACAAAAGCAGTTTTATTTAAAATGTAAATTTAAAAAATATTAAACACATGACATAGCTTGTGATATATCTAGAGAAATACAATAAGGTAAATTTGCATTTTTAGTGGATGCATGAGTATATCCTGTATGACAATGAATTTATTAAATTATTTTCCTGAGAGCAAAATCTTGGCTGGTATTAACTGCCATAGTTCCATTAATTTTACAAACATCAGAGAATTTACTCCAGTGCAAAACTGCCCTTTGATTTCTAATTTTCAAAATAGCCTCTAGATGAACTTTTTGTGTAGTTTGGAGAGATGACAAGAAACCAAATTTTGAGATTACTAGAAAATTATAATTGAAAATGAAATAAATTATTTCTGGTTTAAGGTTATTTAAAGTTATTATAAAGTTATTTAAAGTGAAGGAGGGTTTGCGTTTTGTATGGCTGTGTCTAGTAAGAAAGCACTGAGAAATTATTTACTATATGTATTTATGTATTTATTACTTACTTTAATGTATTACCTTCATTAAAAACATACAGCTTTTAAAGAAAAGACAAACCAGTGTGTTTTAAAAGTCAATTTACAATAGGAAATTATTTCCGTGCATGTTTCCATATGTGTTAGATGGAGAAGGTACAAGTACAGATTCTTGTGGTTTATTTAAGCTGGCAGTTTCTCACATAATCCAAATGCACATCTGCACTTAGTTGGGATTATGTTTGAACAAATTGGACCTTTGCCATTTTGGCATTACCAAAATGTATTAAGTAGTTCATGAATTATTTTTTTTAAAAAAGCATAATATACTGAGTTTGCTGTTCTCTTTTCTCTGCTGGGTGAGGGTTAACATCTCAGTGATTAAATCAGCACCATTGTTTAGTCTGATCTTCAGTTTATTTCCGTTTTCAGTGCAGCCAAGAATTGAATGGTATGTGAACTAAGACCAGGTTCTGTGAGTCTTGTACTGTACTGAACATTATGGCAAACTTAGACCTCCTATGTCAATGAAAGACTCCTGAATCCAATTTTGTCCAGTTCATCTGCAACTCTGTACATCCAGTAAGCAGAGACATACTGAAAATATTTAGTAATTTATAAGAAACAATGCTAAAGACCAGGATGATGTCTACATTGGGTATTTAAAGAATTATCACGACTAAATTTGCCAGATAGGCAAAACTTAATTTTATTTATTATTTTAAATTTTTTTAAACTGAAGAGTATCTCTGGTCAAAACTGCAAGCAGGTTTGGGCAGTTATTTCTAAAAGGCACACATATGTTCAGTTCCATTACTGTTGACTTTTGAGACAACTGCAAATCAGGATAGCAGCACCACAGTCAGTTCTTGAAGAACTCATTCCCTAAAGCAAACATATTTGTGCTGGGGATAAAAAGACTAACTTCACTGCAGGGTCTTGAATCATTATTCTTTGGGAATGGAGAGAAAGTGAGCTCATCAATCAAGGAGACCCACAGCTGGATAAATTGTTTTAGAGCAATTGGTGGCTAACTGTTTGCTAGGCAGCTTAGGTAAATACATACACAAATACTTAGGACCATTGGGGAATTCTGTGGTGACCTATCTGCTTCCCTCTTAATGTAATAAGGTTACTATACTTCAGAAAATCTACAACTTGGTCAAGTATCTGAAAACAATTTGTAATTAACTCTCAGGCTGATTGTTTATTTGCACTTTATCTGTCACAGATCTTCTGTACTTATGTGACTTCAGAAACATCTTAGGAGTATAGCTGAGGGCAAAATGTATCTAAGTATGTGAATGCATATAGCTCTTTAAATGATATTTTAAAATCTAGACAGAAGAGCACAGTTGTCAATTTATGTGTTGTGTTTATGGAAAAGGTATTGAATACAATGGGTTTTTCTAATAACTAGATTGGAAATGTACAAAAATTAAATTACTACAGATTATAACAAGTGAATTCCCTTTTTCAAGATATTCCAAGATTCTTATTAAAATACACATCTCAGATAGCATTACCTAGTTATACAAACCAATGATAACATTTCCTGTGAAACTAGTGAGGATTTAGCAGTGCATTTTCAAGTGTGACTTTGTTGCCTCACTGTCATTGTGAGTTGTTAAATATCTGTCTCGTTTGGAGACCTTATCTGGAACTTTGAATACAACTAACGTTTAAAAGCTGATAGAATAAACCAATTAATTTAGAATTATTAGAGCAAGACGCAGAGCTGATAGTAGAACTGCCTTTGTTTAAATGTTCTACAACATTACACGAATTAGTCTTAATAATATCTTCTTAAGCTTACATTATCTTTCATTTTGAAAAATAAACAGCTAAAAGCATTTTCCTCTGCTACCAGCAGATGACAGTTATTCAGAAAAGTCTTTACTTTGCAGTTGTCTGTGACGTTTCAATGCAATACTCGAACAGTTGAATAGGAAATAGAATTTTTATATGATAGCAGTTTATGTTCCATATTCACATGATACATTTATTTAAAAGAAGCTGAAGAGAATAAGAACCTGCTTAATACTGTGAATTAAGCATAAGTGTTATATACTCTGTCTGAATGCCTGCCTTATCTTTCCTCTGACAGGTTGATAATGTATGGTTTTGTGAAGGCCATGGTACACATTGGCCAGTTAAAAGGATGGGAATTCCACTTTACTGACTGTTTATTTTTTGGGTCGCTGATGTCTGCCACAGATCCAGGTAACCATTTAAAATAAATTACTTTTGAAAAAGTCAGAAGAGTAAATAAGACATAACTACTGCATGTGCCATAGAAATGTTCAAAGTCTCTGTTCTTGATTTTTTATTCCCATATCTGTTAAATGTCTGATACTCTGATAATCATAAGTCAAATTGGCTCCAGATATCCCTTGTGTTTGTTTCAGTAACTGGTTTACCTATGTTTAGCTCACAAACTTTGTAAATGAAGTTGCTGTGGAGACTGGAAAAATGTTGTTCTCTGGTCTTCAGGACACCTATCTTTTCATTGCTAATATGAGGACTACTGAAATGCTGGAGCCTCATGGTTAATAATTTAGACATTGCATTCATGTGTGATCTAACCCAATTTAAAGATATGGGGAATGGAGCTTTCAGATTTGGCCATATAAACACTGTCTATAAGGTGTGAGTTTAGAATTTGAATGCAGTGTTTCATGATAAATACAACTCTAAAAAGACAAATACCAACAGGTTGACTTGAATTTGCAGATGTGAGATTTAAAGCCTAAAGTTATAGTAAATAGCCAAGTCTGGGAAACAGACTCAGTGAATTTTGGAATCACAGAATTGCAGAATCGTTTAGATTCGAAGGGTCATCTGGAGGTCTTCTAGTCCAACCTCCTAATCAAAACAGGGCTAACCT
Source organism: Burhinus oedicnemus (assembly GCA_008921705.1). NCBI lineage: Eukaryota > Metazoa > Chordata > Aves > Charadriiformes > Burhinidae > Burhinus > Burhinus oedicnemus. The sequence continues at coordinate 2,630,552 of VFFE01007128.1, read as the reverse complement.
CAGAGTTAACCTAGGTTTCATAGATTTGTCCAGGTTTTGTTACATTGAAAATGTTAATATCAGAGTACTCTGATATTAAAAGGAAAGTATTGCTTTTTGCATCTTTGAGACAATAGTGAAGGAGAAGGTGAAAAAAGGATTTTTGATGTTATGTACAAAGAGACAAAGTACAAAGTCTGCAAGGGTACATTGGATTTTGCAAAATTTTCAGTTGAGCTGTTACAGGAAGTGGAACAGAAAGCATTTTGTGATGTACATGACATGCTGCATTAGTGTTAACTACCTAAGCTTCTCTGAAAAACATGAATAAATCTTTCAAATTCATAGCTATTAAAAGAAATGACAAAAAGCAACATTGTTCTACAAATTTGTTCCATTCTTTAAACGAACCCTCAATATTTAACAAAAGACTCTGAGCTTGTGATTTACCGTTCTGATGGCCTAAAAATATGGTGTGAAACAATTTATTTCCACAAAACCGGTTGTTGCAAGATTGCTGTAAAAGCTGCATCAAACTGTTATTCTCAAATTAATCCAAGCATCCAATATGCTGCCACTTATAAAATCGTCCAACTACTTTAATAAGATTCAGCACATGATTGGAGCCTATCCTCAGAGCAAGAGAAAAACATAGACAACTGAAAGCACAAAGAAAAACCTCAGAAAATAAATTGCTTATGGAATAAAAGATTGCTTACAGCTTCCAAGTACATTTCTTGATTGTGCTATGAATAGAGTTTTCAGTTGGCTTAATTTCTTTTCCCATTTCCCAGTCCAATACTATTTAGTTTCACAAATGAACGTGTTGACTTATGAGGAGAAATATATAAGACAAATGCACTGATTTTGATTATAATAGTATTAAATCACCACTGATTAATCTGGAACAATCATGAGAAAAAAAAAAGAGAAGCTCCTCTTGCGCTGGCAGGAATAAGAAGTGACAAGGATTACTTTTCCCAGATTTTTAAATAGGCTTAAAAAGCTAACGTTGCACTTGAGAAAACTACTTTTAGTGTGACAAACTATCATTGATTAATACTGTTTGTAATTACTCTTCTGCTTATATAGAGTGTCTGTGCATGTCCAAGAGGTTTTTTAACCTCTTGCTCCCTCTGTTATCTATTCACAATATTCTAAGCTGTTTCATGGTTTTACTAATCTTATCTATAAATTTCAGTCCCTCAAAGACTTAGAGAATTTTGAATGAAATTTCTGCTTAATTAAATGGTAGACATTGCTGAAAATATTTCTTTGTGTTGTAGGATTTGCTAGTGAATTATAATCTCAAGCCATCTGAAGAGCTCATTGGAATTCCAAAATCAGTTAAAATATGATCCCCTGGAGGACTAGAGCATAAAATAATCAGTCTCATGATTTTATATATGATATCTAGCTAAAAAAAAAAATCTCTGGTAAAATGTTGTTAGTGTTATAGAATTAAGATAGAACAATAAATTACTGTCCTAAGATGAAATAATAAATTCCTGTCAGATTTTCTACCTGATTTTTCATTTAATTCTTCACCGTGTAGGATTATAAACTCATTTCAAAAAGAGATTTAATTTCCCTTGGTTGTGGAAAGCAATTAAGTCTGATCTGTTGACTTGACAGAAGTTGTTCTGATTGAGTTCCTTATTTGTAACAGTAAAGATGACTGGTAGATGTTTACATGTTAAATGAAGGATTTTACTACCAGGGCGGTAAACAAATGTATGCCAGCTAAAAGTCACTAATATTGTTAGGAAGAAGGGAAAAATGTCACAGCCCTCTGTAGGTTTTAGTTTTGAAGGGTATTGGAAGATCTTTACTATAGAGATTTTTGCATAAAATTAGTTCAGAATAATTGCTCTTATATGCTAGGGGTTCCCTTATATAGAAGACTAGCTCTTGAACTAAGATTAAGAAATGAACTTATGACTGGATATACTTGGCACTGTGTTTTGCATTACAGACTGTGATCCCTAAACATCTGTGATACTTAGGAATGCCTCAAAAAACTATCACGTCTCTAGAAAGAAAAGATAGAAACATTAGGGACAAAGCAAGGTTACTTTCAAGTGAATCATTCATTTTACAGGAAATATCTCCTTCCAATAAATCATCATTTTCAGCAGAAAAGGTTTCTCATTTCAAGACTTCAGGTCAGAGATCTAATTTCTAAGAAACAGAATTTTAAAGTTCTCAAATTTTCCCTTCATTAGTCTTTGATTTAAAATGTCAGATCAGTATTTATATTTTTCTTTATTCTGATCAATAGGTATAATTTATCATGTAGTTGGGGAAATCATCTCCTCTTCTTATTTCATCTGCATAGAACAGCATAGATTTCTCTGTTTTGCTGTTGAAAGGGTTTGCCTTGTGTTAGTATTGTGTTTTGATTTCTAATATAACCTGGCTCTGGAATTTTTTTGGCGTGATCCCTTCAAAGGGGATGGAGCAGTTCCTCCCTGTGTTCTAGTACACATGTCACTCATCAAGAGCAGCAAAGAGACTGTGGAAAAGGTGCTGGTGTGGGGAGTGGAGCCACCAGCTCTCAGTCCCTGAGCATCAAGAGACCTGCAAAATGAAACTGCCTCATGTGTGAGCATGGATAAGGATATCCTGACAACTGTCTTCTGTGGTTGAAAGGGAGACACAGCAATAAGCCCCAGCAATAGCTGATTCAGGGTACCGGTGGTTCTAATGGAATAAGGTGAACAACAGAACAAAACTGGCACATGAATGAAAAGATTTGACCTCTGCCTTAGCCACCAAAAAGTAAGTGGAAAGTACAACTTTGGCAGTTTGTCTTAGCTGTTGTTATTAACACGTTCTGCGCAATGACCTTCCAATCCGAAGACATTTCATGTATCTTTAGCACTTCTTTTTTTTTAGCTTTTGACATTTCAAGCATAGAAAACCCTCACAAGGTTTGCTGAAGCACAGCTATTTCTGAGTTATATGAACTCGCTTACCTTTGGTCATATTGATAATCACAAGGCTCTTCTCTATTTGAAGTTACTATGGTTACAGCTGAAGTGAAGATGCGAGTTGCACTGCTGTTGTTATTGATAAAATTGGATATTTATCAGAAAGAGCAGTTTCTATTTCTCATAAAATTGAAGGATTTTGCATTAAGAAGCATAATTTATAAATACAGCGAGGTAATACATTTTATACAGCAGTTATATAAGACTGTTTAGAAATGTGTTTTTAATTGAAATATTTTTATGCCGCCTTCTTATTCACCACTGAACTGATCTGTGAGTGGCACAACTGATTAGTAGGGAAAAGAGACTATAATTATAATATGATTTGTTATTTTTAGAGAAAAATGGATAGGAAATATAAGTGAGATTTCTCTCATCTTATTTTCTTCCCATTTGATACCGCCCTCCTAAAAGAATTTAGGCTCATGAGCTATGAAAGATATTACTATTTTTAGTCAGAAGACGAAGGTACAATAATACCAGTACTTTATATAATGCTCTCATTTGTTTTCTGAGCTTCCTTTATTCTTTTCAAACAGCAAAGAAGTATGGGATACAGTTAGCTTAGGGATTGTTGTAGTTAGCTGGTATTTCAGTTATACACACTTTTTACAGGAATTAATAACAAGCCAATTTGCTTCTACACATGTCAAAAGGTATCTTTCACAAACCAGCTCCACAGGCATTTGTTCTGACTTGGGTACAACCAAAATCATGCTAGGCTTAGCATCTAACAGATGTTACCTCAGTTCATGAAGTGAAGGAAGAAGTGAATCAGATTTCTCTTGGCAGAAGTACTGTGAAAATCTTAGAAGTTTCACTATCTCATGCTTCCCGTCACCAAATTTTTCAATGAAGTTCACAACCCTTTCCGAGTCAGGAGCTCTAATACATGTTATTTCTATTTGTGTTAGTTTTCTACTGCCACAAAAGATGTTTGTTTGCTGTCCCCCAGTTACCTGTCCTTCTAGCCATCTAGTTCTTTACCTATCTCTATCTCATTCCTCATACGCTTAGATTGAAATAAGAGATTAAGAGATGCTGTGTACTTTAATGAAAAGTAGTTTGGTATTTTTATAGTACATATCGTGTCTAATGAATTGTACAAGTCTTTGAGTAGTTACCACACAAAAACTAGGCCCTACTTACTGTTCCTCAAAAGTGCCTTCAGAAAGCTGGAGAGGCCATACTTACTGCAACGTAGTCTCTATGGTCTTAGATATGAAGATTCTCACAGATTAGATATGTTACTGCAGCATATGATAGCAAGTACTGAGTTTTTAAATTAATTCCCTTGAGTTTTAAAGTCATCCGTGAGACAAAATATGATGTGACTACTTTGGACAATGATGACTATTCATAGAGTATTATTCTATCCAGTGAGCAATTTAAATTACCTTTCTTGAATAGCAGAGTATCACATCCCTTTTAATATGCCCATTCTGAACTACATCCATAGATTCTCGTAGTTAATAAAGGCATACGTGATCTTGAGGAAATGACTAGATAGTGGTTGGCAAAACAAGGTGAAAATGTTTTACTGAACTCTTAAATGGGGTGAGTGTGCTAAAGATTATGCGGTTCTCTGTTCTTATGCAGATAATATTTAACATTCATTAATGAGTTGGCTAATGCAACAGAGTATGCTTCTTTAGTGTATAATACTATGCTGAGAGGAGATTGCAAACACTTTGAAGGACAGGATTAAAACTCAATATGATTCTTGTAACGATTTAAAGTCAAGGATAAATGCTACACTTAGAAATGATCAACTTCATAGATAGAAGATAAGAAATGAGCATTCACTGCTGGAACAGATTTCAGGTTTACAACGTGAAAATGAGTAATCAGTACCAATACATAGCAAAAAAAGGAAAGCAGGATTTATTAACATGTTCTACAGCATCTTTTCACTCTATTTCTTGACAGCAAGTGTCAACTACAGTACTTGGATCTGATTTTGGGCACTGCATTTCAAGAAGGATATAGACTGATTAGAAGTGGTTAGAGGGCTAGAAAACATTACTGAAAGGAGGAGATTGAAAGAAGTGAGACAGTTTAGGGAGGAGATGTCTGAAATGAGTCTTTGAATAGGCAAAATGTTGCTGGAAACAAAAATGGAATAAACGTGACAAATTATTCGGGTCTCATTAGGCTAGGAATGGAAATTACAGACTTGAAGAGCAGGAGGGAAGATTTAGGTTTGACATTCAGGAATAACTGCATTTATAAATGGTATGAATACTGAAGAGCAGGTTTAGTCTCCCTTGGGATTTGTGGAACCAGCGTCACTTCAGTTCTTTAAAAACAGGTCAGATAAGTATCTGTCAGCAGTGGTATGGCTGAAGCTTGCTCTGTCTTGGGCCAGACAAACACAGGGACAGAGCAGAGACAAGAATTCTTCAGTCAGGGAGACAGGCAATGCTGTAAAGAAGATCTAATAACCTCCATTGGGAATGGGAGAAACATTTGAAATGGAAGATAATTCCCAAGAACTGGGTGAACTGGGGAGTCTCCTCCCAGAAGAGGCACCTGATGCGTTACTACATTGCTTGCTTTATTATTTTGCTTTCATTTGAAAAGATTTTAAGTCAGATTTTTGGGGTAAAGTTGGGAGAGAAAGCACGAAGAGAAAGCTGTTTTCTTAGGAAGCAAGAAGGAGAGGAATGTGTGGACGTCTGTGTAATTGGCTTGGCTTGCTACACATACATACCAACAGCACGTTGGACTTTGATTACTATTTTCTTTTCCTTCTATCATTATCACAGGGACTATTAATGTGAGCCCAAACTAATTAGCTAATAAGCAAAAGCTGGAAATGGCAAAAAGTTTTAGAAAACAAGTCTGTTGTTATGCCAATGACATGAAAGAACGGGAGACTAAATTGGGTCCACATTTAGCACATTAAGGCAGCATTGCTAATCAAGCAAAAACCTGAGTATAGATATTGGTGAACCAAGATAATATCTTTTGCCAATAAAACTTCTTCCTACACCTTTGAGCTGTTCTGGGGAAGGAACTCTTTTCCTACTTTAAAATATAACTGCACTGGGACTAGATGGGTGAGGTTACCAGGACGGTTAAATATAACTAGCTAATTTAAATATAGCTATATCAGCAAATGTTCAGCTACACACATCTCCTAAATTGTCTTCTGTAGAATAACACGTCAAAAGTTCTTCAAAGATAACACATCAGCAGAGATCACTTTGACATAAAATCTCACAGGAGAACTGAGAATCTATTTTGGGTTTATAAACTGATTTTTAGATCACACAGATATTTAAGTGCCATTTAGAAAATCTTATCAGTAATGATTTCAAAGTTCCAAGAAATGTTATTATGACAAAGCATAATCACCTGTTCGTATTTTTGTGTGAAATATCGGCAGTCATCTCAATGTAAAAATATATAATTCTCATTTCTGAAATGTCAGATGTTAATATAGCATCCCAGAGGCACTCCTAATCTTTGGGATTCCTGGGCTATGAGGACTGAGTCAATTGCACAATTATGTACTAGAATGAGCACCAGTGAAGCAGTGAGTTACTGTGAAATTTTTGACCATACAAATAATTGGGGGCCTTTACATTACATTCTGTTTGAAAAGAGAAAGCTCTGTTTCATCCATGCAAAGAGAGAATAATAATATCAACACAGACCATAGATAGCCCTCTTCATTTGAAGATTATGAAGTGCTAGGTAGATTTTGGGAAGGACTGTGATCCTCTGTTTACAGGTAAGGAAACTGAGGCATAAAACAATTAAAGCAATGATTTAATATCTATTGGACTTAATTACCTGAATATGAGCCAAGTGCCTAAATGCCCCTGAGGATGTGTGTCTACATCATTTGCTCAACTTCAGTTTAAATTCAACAAACTCTGTTTTTTTCTATTGCACTGATAAGGTAAAAATCAAATATAGCATTATAACTCAGGGAGAAGGAAGGGATCTCAATTAATGCTACACTGAAGGAACCTTAAAATGGGTTACAAGTATCAGATATCCTGATCTGGATGAGAGGGCTTCATGACTACAGATGTGCTACCACTTGAGGTGAAAGTGGTTATGCTGCTGGTGGGACAGGGTATAAGGTTATGCATGTTCCTCAGTGAACATGCGTAACAGATGGATAGGTGATATAACATCCTTCTTAAAATAAGTGAAACGCTTCTCTTATTACACACAAAGTCCATAGCAAAACCCATCTTTTCAGGACTCTTATTTTTCCTTGGTCACAAGGATCACAGTCCTTCATGCACAGTAAAATATGCTGTGACATTTTCATTTATGCATGGTTCTTTTTGTGACAGGGAAAGTTTCTTCCTAACCCAGCTGAAGCACCGAAACTTAGAGACTTGCTGAATTTAAGGATCTTAAATACTTCAGTTGATCCCTTTTAACTTATTACCCACTTAGGTAATAAATAGGACTGGACTTCTCAAAACCCCTATTCTAACATTGCTTTATTTCTTGAACTGCCAAATGAATATAAAAACAACAAACACACTTTGCTTTTTCTCCGTACAGTGACAGTCCTTGCTATTTTCCATGAGCTGCATGTGGACACAGATTTGTACACAATCCTGTTTGGAGAGAGTGTCCTAAATGATGCTGTGGCTATCGTGCTGACATAGTAAGTACACCCACCTCCATTCTTTACTTGGTGAGATAATTACAAACTTTAATTGCTGATATAAGTCTCGCTGATAGAGCTTGGGCAAGTATAGATATAACATTCGAAGATTTCATTACAGAGTTGTTCTTGGTTTGTTAAACACCAGAATTCCAATATTGTTAATGGTAACTGTGTATCCAGAATGCAGTTTTAGTTCATTTTCTTCAACCTAGAAAGCGGTACATTCTGTGAAATGTGTAAGTTTACTTTAATATGATTTCTTTTCTTATCTAAACAAGATCTCTTGAAAAAATAATGCTGAATGAGCACCTAGGACATAAGGCAACTATAAAATTGGAGAAAGGTTCTTTTTATTTTTTGCAATCTATTATTTTCCAAGATTAAACCACAAAGTGTTACACAGTAGCTCAGTTTATCTACTTCTGCCTATTGAATCTGACAGAGTTTCAGCTGATAATATTATCTTAAATTTATATATAACCTTTTTATTCTCAGGAATCCTCAAACAGATCACAAATGATGGGCCAAAATCACACAAGTATGTGCTGTCCTAAAAACCCTGATGCTAAGTACATGATTAACAGGATCTCAAGTTAACTCCACTCTACATGTATTATATGCTTCCTGTAGCTTTGCTAGAAATACAAATAATCCTCTCAGATAATCTTAAAAGTAACAGAACTCTGCAAAATCAAATTTTTTTTTCCATGATGCTTGAAGATGCTTCACAGTAAGCCCCAATTCAGTGCCACCTTATCTACTTAAAATACAGTTCCTTGAACTAGGATTTGTCCTATCCTTCAGAAAAACAGACTTTTACTGAGTTTGTAGTCATTAAAAAAGTAGCTTTATATTTTTTCTGAAGCCCCATGGAGAAATTTATAATAGTTGAATTGCAAAAAACCCCAAACAAAATTGTTTCACCATACAAAAAATAGTATTCCTATTTAATTTCTCATTCTCCAATTACAAGTCTAGTTACCTTCGCCTACGCTAAACTCCTCACATTGTTTTTAGAGCAAAAGTAATATTTTCAAATGCTGTCAAGTGTCTGAGCACAGCATTTCATGATTAGATACAGCACGGCTGTCACATTCAGTGACTGTGGTTGGAATGTGTCACTTAGGAGAGCATCTAGTACTTCAGATAATAAAATGCGCAAAGGGAAAACTAACCAAAGAATAGAAACCACAGTAGAGAGAAGAGATAGAAAAGCATTAAAAGCAGCTATTAGAATTGGAAAGAAGCATGTAGGTGACAAAAAGTCTGAGATCTTTTTCTCTCTCACTTGGCTTTGTTTAATAAAGACCTAGCCATTTATAGCTCATTTAGACTCTTCATCTGTTAGTGCAAGGTTCCTATAGACTGTGGAACAGTTAGGCTACAAGCAACTCAAGGAGACCCAGAATATTTTAAGTGTTTGTAGTTTTCAGTTGCTGTGATGTCAAACCACATAGATCTCTTCAAAGGTACGACTCAACTGTAAAGGAAATCTAGAAAGAAAAGTACTATCAGATAGTACATGATTGATGAGTTTCTAACCTTTAGTCCTCCCAGTACTCAAGTCTACATTATGACCCTCAGCCTCCGCATGGATACAGAAATCTATAGGAAGGATGTCTGATGCAAATGCTGGCTATCTCCTTCTCATGTTCTCTTTGCTGTACATGGGACATTACAACTCTTACTTGTCACTGGAAAACTAGTGTATTTTCTATATATTCCATGCGACCGATACCTTGATTTCTCTAATATATTTAGTCATTTGTAGAGACTGAAGAGAATATACGGCATCATCAGTTTCACATTTAATTAATTTCTGGCTTAAATAATCAGCTTCTGCACAAATACAATGTTTCTGCAACCTAACATGATCTTCCTTCCTACAGCCTTTTAAGTAAAGCTATACTGTTAATAAAGTCAGCTTCAGTGCATTAACACCCCACTAAACCAAACCAAGTTTAAATGAAGAATATGATTTTTCTGTCACTACAAAAGAACAGCTAGGGTTTTTTTCTCTGTAACATATCCCGCTTTTCAGGATGGTGCAAACACAACATGTTCATAATTACAGTAATAGACTATTTAAAAAGGTGTGAAAATAATGTTTACAAATCCGGAAAAGCAGTAAGTCATTTTGTACCCTACATAATGGTAAACAGAAAATAGAGTAAGAGAATACACAGTGTCGTTCATCAACTACCAGAATAACCAAGTGAATGTCTGCAGGAGTGACTCACTGCGGGAAAGGGAGGGAGAGAAGAGAGGGAAGGCCCTTATGGCTGGCCGTGGCAGTTTGGCAAGGTGAAGGCAGTAGGGCTGTCTGCCAACAGGGCTTTATATTGATATCTCTCTTTTCCTTCAACTTCTCTCTCCAACCTCTATTTTTCCTGTGCTGTTTATCATTTAGTTTAAAAAGGACAGCAGCAGGACCAGCTACCCCTACATTTTTTGTATGGATTCAATAAGTCACATTAGCTGTGTGTTGCTGCAACTGTGTGTACAGACACTGTGGCCAATCGCCCTCAGAAAATACTAATTGAGCACAGAAGTTCTCCAGGCCAGATTAGCAGCTCTCCTATAGGCCATCTTGCCATACCAAACACCTGGGTGTTTGTGATAATTGTACGATTTCATTTGTACTGTGCTATTTTAAGATAATCCGTGCAGGAGGGATCACTGTGAATCAAACTGACAGTAGTGGCTGCAAAAGGCTGACAAGCTGTTGTGCATCTGGGAGAGCTCACACAAACAAAGGCCTCTATAAGCAAGGGTATTGTAGAGGTAACAAGGATTTTCTCATACAGAACTAACTTGTAGAGTTGCTTACAACTTTTCATTATTAGGGCAAAAGTCTCCTTTTAATAAAAAGTCTTCTCACAGAAAATAAACATTTTGGAAGAAAACTAGGATTTAAACATTCAAAATGGGTAATTTTTGAGCCTGTTTTGTATCGAGGATTCAAGATATTTAAGAATAATAATAACAGAGCTCTACAAGACATACTTATTAGATGAGTAAACACATCTGCTTTTACCCAGAAAAACCTGTATGACTAATTATGCCACAAATATTGCCTAAGTGCTTTGTTTTCCAGGAAAATGACTTGGCACCTGTGGCCACTTTCTATATCTATTTACAGCATAAGCTTCATCTGTAGAACTATTTTATGTATGCTAACATTAAAACAAACAAATAAAACATGTAGGAAAAACAAGATATTTGAGCTTCTGTGTTTAAATACACTTATAGTCTTTATGATTAAAGATTGTTTCACTATTTAGAATTTCATTTCAGACAACAGATTACAGCAACCTTTTATGGAAAGATCTTTCTGATCATATTTTTATTACAATTTTTAAGAAAGAAATAATTCTCAGTTCTTCAGATACATTGTATTTCATCACCAAGAAGTTTACCTGAGTTTATTCTGTAGCTTCCAGAATGAAACAATATAATTTATGTTTCTTGTATCCCTGTATCATAATATATACTGTATAGAATGACTTCTTTTGCTTACTTGGAGTTGGTCTATGATGTAGTATTTTCATAAAAGATTCCAGATGATAGCTTTTTTACCACTGTTTGTATCCTCAAACTCTTGAATTTTTAACTTCTTCAGCTTTTTTGCAAAAACAACAAAATTTAGCTTACAAATGTTCCGGCACACATAAAGCTGTTCTCTTAGCTATAAATTTAACCTTCTGCCATCCAATTCCCCAAAGATCATAAAGCAGCAGTTTGTTCAGCTTCGGGTAGGCATTCATGCTATAGCATGCCACATTCAAGGTGATCTATTTCATTCATAGGTTTCAGACCCAGGAATGTTTATCATTGCTTAGGTTTGTAGATAGTACTTTACAGACAAATACAGAGAACTGTGTGTACCTAGGCACTTAGTAGCTGTGGACCACATCATAAAGATCAAAATTGAGAAACTTCCCCGTAACTTCAGTTGGAGTTGTGTGTGATGAAGACAGTAGAATCTGTCTGAAAATTAATAATTTATGGATATCTTTGAGCAAGTCATGAAGATCAACCTCTTATTTCACTTTCATTCCTTTTTCATTGTTCTGTCTTCATACCATACATCACTTATTGAAGAAAGCATCCACATATATTTTGAGTGCATGTGCTCTAGGTTTGGACTTGGCATAGTTTTTCCACATTTGCAGAGAAATTTGATGAAGAAAGTCTGGAAGAAGTTGTATAAAAAGCATTTAATAGCTTGAAATATGACTGAAAAGTAGCTGAACAGGTCATTAGCATTGAGACAGTTTATTTAGCAGAGCTATTTAATCTTTCTCATGCTGAGAGCTTGGTGAGTGCAGGATGTGGAAAGCAGTAATGAATACTGATACATGTTCCCTGTTAACAAATTATCTAAGAGAACATTACATGAGAGTTGTTTCCATTGTAGTCAATGTCAGAAGTGTTTGTATCATCATTATGCGAAAGACATGACTTCATTTCTCTGCTGGCTCTGTACCATTGCTCAGTGGACCTGATGAGTTTCATCCCCTTCCTAGAAGAGGTCATAGTGTGGAAGTCACATGGGCAGCAGGGACATCAACATATGGCAGTGTCTTTCACACGTAATCAAAACAAGTGAGTGGCAGTCAGGGGACACAGGACATGTGATACTGTGACATGTGGCAAGGAATGGATTTACTAGCTCTGTTATATGCAATCAAGAACAGTTTGATACATGAATGAAGTGGAAATCCTGGAGAAAACAGCGTGGTTGAGGATCACATGGAGTGAAGCCAGAGAACACAGAAGCTAGCTGACATATGAAATGAAGGCCTCTCATGTCATAATGCTAATTGCCCTAGAAGGCTTAGAAGTATAGGTATTTCTGGGCAGAGAGGAACTATACTGCAAGCATAATTTTCTTCTGAAGTTTAGCTTGCCATTTTTAAGTACCTTAAATGGTATGTAAAGGAAGATATGATAACATTGGAGGTTCAGAAGAAGGTGAAGAGGAAAGTAAACAAAAAATATCAGATTGTTTTGAAATGGATATCCTGCCTCTTTTGTAAAGTGTCCACGAAGTTCATTCATGCGTATTAGCAAAAATCAGGCAATGGATGGCCCAGATTTTGACACAGTCAGGCTTTAAGGCCCCCTTTGCAAAAGTCTAGGACCAGCACCAAAAGGCTAAATTCTTAGAACTAGGTAAGAACTGGAGGTGTAACAGATTCTGTTATTGTATAACCCCTTGCTGATGGAACAGTATTTGTTGGTGAGATGCATATTTGCACTGATGCTCACAGAGGCCATATTGTTTCAGGAATTCAGTGAGCCTCTATTGGCCAGATAAGATGGTCTGGTCTGGAATAAATAGGGAATTTTCCTTTTTTATTTTCCTTTTTTTTTTTCCCCACGTTTTTTTTGCCCCCCAAAAATCGGTTCTGGTAGAAGGGAACTGCAACTTCCTTCTACATAATAAGCTTCTATGAATTAGTTCAAAGATTTACCAAGCAGTTTACCCTGATGAAGAAAGTTCATTTTCTGAAGTTCTTAGAATATAATTTTTCTTTAACAATAGATATATTTCAAGTCTATTTTTCATGCATATGACACCATATTTGTGCTTGATAAATTAACTGTCCACAGAATCCAGACCCCTTTTTAATAGTTTAAAAGGCTTGAAATTTATGATAAATAGTTTGGAGATTGCCCATTTCATCTTGCTTTTGTCTTTCCTTCTTCAGCGTAAACAGAGCTAAAGGATAAAGTATAGGATAAAGTATAAAGGAGGAACTCTAATTAGTCAGTGTGTTTGTGATGCCAGGACATAGTATTGAGGGGAGAAGGGGCAGAGCAAATTGATAAAGGTGATGGTCAGCTTTGCTATGCCCAGTGAGGAAATCATGGCTCCTCTTAACTATTTCCAGGATGGACGTGAACCAATGTGTGTCAGAGTATACCTCTACTCTGCTCAAAAAATAATTTCATGCTAGTCTAGTAGTAGCTATTACAAGTTAATATCATGTTCAAACCATTCTTTCTTGGCAGAAGTTCTGGAAGCTTGCATGGGGCTTTCTAAAACAACACAGCAAAGGTAACTGAGACAAATTTATTGAAAAACAGTATCCATTTCCAGGGGAAATAACTCAGAAGCCAGAGTTCAGCTCAGTTTGTGCTGAGCGCCCTCTAAGCTTGACATTTCTCAGACAGCGATCCCTATAATTGCCTTAGGAAGTCAAGAGAATTCCTTTTGTCACACTGGTGATTCTTACTGATAGGTACAGTCATGATATTACTAATTTTAGTTCAGTTCACATCTCTTCAAAATATAAGAAACTCTTTTGATCAAATGGATCTCAAACAGAAAATTAATAAGAACGTTTACACCTTTCTCGTTTTAGTTATTAGTTTACCTATATTTTTATTACCTCTGTGGTTTTAATTCTGTTACATCATTGAACTTGAAGGTAGTTTACACAGGAGTAAAATGTAATCAGAGACTGAAGAAACAGACATTTGACAAACACCAAATATAGGTACAAATACTCATTTTATGTTTCACTTAACTTGGTCGTTGGCCCGGTGAGGTAACTATCCATTATCTGCAAGTGTTACTTTCCTATTTTCACAATTTCTAATTGTGATTCCTTGTTTATTAGATATTAAAATCAGCAGTTCTATAAAGGGCATGAAAAGATATTGTAACTATGCTGCTGAATAATGACGTTGGGAGCTGGGATTTGCAGGAAATAATATTGGCTTTGAAAGCTATGATGGGCGTCTCCTTGATGCATAATCTCAGTAGATGTGAGACTCCCTTTACAATTATTTTAAGCTTTCTTCTTTTGTCATGGACTGTCTCTAATTTGGATCCTTTGCCCTTCCATTTTTGGAGCATTATTCTGTATAGATTTTGCCACACTTTGATCCCTGAACCCATTGAATAACAAATTTTGCAAAGGAAAGACAGCTGAATGTTCTCATATCATATTTTTCCCTTAAACTGCATTTATAGTCAGAAAGTGACCTTTAAAAGTGATATCATGGGCTTCCATATGTACTATCTCAAAACCTTTTGTATCCTGTGTAGTCAATTAAGAAACAAAGACTTTTCTAGCAGCCAATACTTTGTTTCAGTTTCCTCCTCATCTGTAGGTAACTGGGAGTTCATTCAATCTAAGAATATGGTGAAGTCTGTCAGCTGGTACCCCATACCTCCTGCTGAGATTTATTAGGCACTGTTAGCGAATAGCAAAGAATATGATTACTTCAGTATTGAGTTATCACAGACGAAAAATGAATGTTTGTTTCTCTATTGCCCTTGTATTTTTAGGCATTTTTTTAACCATGTATTCATGCAATTTCTTGGAGTCTTTTACTATACTATTTCAGCCGCTGGACTGAAAAAGAAACTCATTTAAGTTCTATTTATTTCCAACACGTATCTGAGTGCAGACAAGATGTTATTCACACAGCCTAGGCATGTCAGTATGTAAGTAATAGTGTAAAAAAACCCCTTCCATTCATACGTGGGCCCTTATGCACACACAATTAATAGCTTTAGTGTACCTACACATAAAACAGTTCAGCCCCAGTACTTCTTCAAAAACGTATAAGCCTTATTCCTTGTCAACTATCGTAGAAAGTATGCACAGAGACACACTTCCAGCCAAGGAAGAAAAGAGGGAAATACTAGCACCTGTACCATCGGACAGGTGACAAAAAGGTAAAAAGGATTAACACATACAACATTTTCCTGCTTAAAGAAGATAGGTGGCATGTAGATTTCTAAGGGTGGGAAGAGATGGTGAAAGTGGGATGAAAGAGAAAGTAAGAAATTCAACTGATGAAAGCAACAAATGGAGATTGTGAAGGCATGGCTAGAAAAAAGAAGCAAGAGTGAGGAAAGAAAAGACGTGGTGAGAAACCAAGATATGGCATCCTGTGTAAATACAGGTCATGACAGTGATACTTAAACATGTACCTAGGACTCTTCAGAGGAAAGAGAAGCTTGTTTACTTATACGGATGCAGAGGAAAACCTGATTATTTTTCTCTGGTGCAATGTTGCAGTTTTATGTTGTTTTGTTAAGAATGTCTATGTTTGAAATTCTTAAGTAGTACAGTAAAATGTGCTTCTGAACTGTGAAGAAACTGTGAAAAGTATAGGAATTAAGACAGTCCGTTCTAAAGAGTGGTGCACTGCAATCAGGTAATGAATCTGAATTCAGAAAAGGAATGAGATTCTGCCAGAAACACAGGCAGTTGTGCCCAGACCCTTTCTTTGTAGCTGTCTTTGCGTAAATTAATTTGTCAGAACTGAGGAGCTGAGGCTTCTGTTTGAGGCTTCTAGTTTGAGCTGTGGCAGGCTTAGATGGGTGGTTGCCTGGTTGCAAAACCTGACCTAGAACTCACACAAAGGGAGACCAGCATTGGACCACAACAGGCATAGGCAGAGTTGTTCCATGGTACTGACTTGCATGACCTTGAATCCTTGACAAAGCTTTAGGGATTTCAATGCCTGTGAGCTACAGTTCTGGACAAATGACTAAGTGAATCTCTGGAGTCACCCTAAACCTCATTCCAGATAAATACTATTTGTGATTTTATTCCCACGAAGCTTCCTGAGAAGGGATGACTAACACTGTGGAGAGGAATAAAATAGAATTACCTGAAAACCTGAGAGAAAACAAAATGCTGGATGGAAGCTCAGCCCAAACATTTCACTTACTGGTTCCCCACAGAGAAGATGAATTTGGCTGCTATTCTCAATATTGTTAGAAAGGCTTATGTACCAAGCAGCCACGTAACCAGTCAAACACAGTAACTTATAAATTAATACAGCAAAGAGTTAATTGTGCAACAAGTTAGTGAGTGATTTTAAAAGGTGGATGAGAAATCCTTTCCTTCTATTATTTCTATAATAATGAAGTTACAGTTGTCCATCTGCTCTTTTTACCTTTGAGGAAGGGTTTAGTCCCAGCTTATTTTGTTGATGATAATTAGAGTTTCAGGTCAGTGACCATCTGGAACAGGAGATGTGAGCACTGGGAAACTAACCAAACTTGCTATTAGCACGGACTTTAAAAGAGCTTCTTTCCCAGAATAGAGGAAATCCCACATAAGATGATGGTGTCCTTGCTTAATAAAACTTCCTTTTTTTTTTTCTCCATGAGCCTTACTGTACAGACTAGTGTTGTGCTTAAATCAGGGGGGGAAATGCTACAGAATTTCTGTAATGCTTGTAATAGCTGGAATTTCAGTATGAAAATGGAAACTTGGAACAGAATGTTTTCAGGCAGTAATCCTCATCACTATGTTTTTTTTTACTTTTTAATATTTCATCTCCCTTTTTCCAATCTCAGTTCCACATTAAAATTCTACTTAGCTTCTAGTTAATACATGCTAAAGGTCTTTCTAGGTGTAAGCTATCTAATTGGCTCTGTTTTGTTTATGCAATTTATTTGAATAGGCAGCCTTCAGTTGCAGTCTGCTAAGCTAGAATAGGTTTCAGTGAGTACTTTTATGGAGATTGCCCCCAGGGATGTATGAAAACGTAGCTTAATTCAAATCAGCTGGGAATGTCTGTACTTGTCATATCCAATCAAATCAGACTAGCTGCAGGTATTTCTGTCCACTTATACACAAACAAACTGATAACATTTAAAAATATGAAATGCAAGCTCAGAATTAAGAATGCTGCTTGCAGTGCTTGCAAATCACATCTAAGAGGCAATTATTTAGCTACATTTTCCGTACAAATGACCGAATTGGCATCAAAGCTTCTTCATTTCAAAGATTTCTATTGGGAACTCTTCAGAACTGAAGTACACCCTGGTACAAGTCAGCTTGTTTTTTGAGCTCTTCCAGATGTTTTTTCTTATCCAAATAACCTTCCTCGAGTGAATAAGACAGATTTTCTGAGAGCAAGATAATTACATAGAGAGTCTAATTCTACTTACAGAGACAACTCCCTTTTAGTTTAAAATGAACATATTGATACTATTTCCCTTGAAGTGTTCCAAAAGAAAGCTCATTTCATACTCTCTGGGTGAGATACTGTACATAAGAGTGTCTCTGGTACTTCCAGTAGATCACCATATTTTTCAAGTCTTCTTGGCAGGGAAGACAGAAGAGGAGTATGAATTGGAAAGGTGAGGAAGAGCTTGCCATTTCATTTACTGCGTACCCACTAATACCCATTCGCTGTTCAAATCCTTTCCAGAAATACCGTATTGAAGAGTACCGCTATCTCAGAAAGACAGAGGTTTTGTTACAACAGGGAAAAACGCCTATCAAAATTCTTGTATTCTTTGGAAATCAAGTTGTGATTACATGAAAGAAGAAGCCGTTCACACTGTGAGAGAATGCACTGCATATTCTAGTGGCTACCCAAGAGCACTAGGAAACACCAAAGTCTCTAGTGATTCTTTTTTTTTTTCTACTAACAGCAACATCAGGTAAACTCGGTCGCACTGCAAGCCTTGATCTTTTAAGACTCAAATCCTTAAGCTAGTGAGTCTGTTAGAGTGAACCGACATAACTACGTGAAATTCTTTTGCAGGTGCACATGTAGATATATACTTATGTGTGCATGGGGAATCATCCATAAAGCACATCAAAATAATGCAAAGGTTATAAAGTACTCAAAAGTTACATAATGCCCCAAATATATTTTCATGTCTTACAGAAGAGGAGGTGAGAGGCACCTTCTGTAAACATTTTAATCAAATGTAATTTCTAGGTTTATTTTTTCATACACAGAAACCTCCTTCTCTCCATACCCTAGACATTATTTCAGTGTGCACGTTTCACCTTTTGGATTAGGAACTTTAACGTTTTCAGAATATGCTTTTGTCACTTGAGCAAAAAGAATAATTGATAACAGTAGCATGCAGCTGCCTTCCTTCAGTGCCAGGCACAGCAGGAGGAAAGACTGTATACCACTAGCTACTGCATTTCATAGCTACTTAAATGGTGAGACTCAGCAAATTTCTATTCTTAGAATTTATTCCAATCGCTATAAAGGTCCACTCTTTGTTTCCACCTGGTTTTGTTTTGGCCTCAATCTTATTCCTTCTCTCTCCTTTATTTTTCAATAGACAAGGGTCACCATCTCTATCTCGCTCTACCCATTGTCCTGAATTGCATGACCTGGTCCACCACTTCTGCTGCAGTCACCAGTCCTTTCGTCTCCCGTCTGAGGTGGAAAGAAATTATTTCTAAAGAGAAGCTAGGACTGTAAACTCTTAACCCAATCTCCTTCATTCTCTAAAGCCAAGAGATACCCTGTCCTTATTTCCGATACACACACCTCTTTGTTATCGTCCTTATTATGTTGTGGCAAACAGAGGAGATAATGAGGATGAGAGAGAGGGATGCTGATGGTTAGTTCTGAAGGCTGGTGAAACAGTAAATGGCAGAGTTTGGGGAGCAGCAATTGCAGGAAAAAAAATAATATTTAAGTTTTAGATGGCATGTACCTAATACAAATGAGAGCTTAGATTTCTAGCTGATGAAGGTTATCATATCTCTACTGATATTTGACATGATATTTTATCTCTGCGAAACATTTCAGAAACCTTAAAAAATTGCTCGATTTTGGCATATTTTTATAAGGGTGAAAGACGCATGAGTAACAGATGGGTAATTTCCTCCATCCTCCCCTTAGAAGTGACAAGTCTGAATTTCAGAGCGGTACAGTGAGAAAGTTTTGTAATTATGTGGTTGTAAGGTTTCTGTCCAAGATAATGACAAATGTGTTTTCTCTATACTGGTTCTGCAAAATGGCTACATTTAAAAAAAAGAAGTCTTCATGAAAAGTGCAAATGCAATATGGAAATGCAGTTTAAATGGTGCCATTTTGGCAAAGTCGCACACCATGGAAAAATAACACCCAAATAAAATTAGGGCATTGCCTGGCATGCTGCAGGTATGAGCTAGACTGGAAGACAGGAAACACTCAGGGCAGCAGTTGTGTGAGTGGCCCTGAGGGAGGACAGTGTGACAAAGCTTGCTCATTTCTACCGCGTTTAGGGAAATGGGACTTATGAACATTTGCTGTAAAGACCACTGTATCAAAATAAAAAATCTAGCCTTGTTATCAGTTTCTTCTTAATGTGTTTGGTACTTTGATGTTCCCTAACTAATTGCTAATTATAATGATCTACATATTGTGAATGTAATATGCATATATGTATGTTATTTGGATTCATAATGGTATTTCAGTACATTTCTGGAGAGACCTAGTGACATTAGAATTTGGATTTTGAAAAGGAAGGTTCAAATATGATTAAAACTTTGAACAAAATAACATCCCAGCAATACACTGATAAACTGATATTCGCAATTTTCCCTTAGTAATTTCTCCATTGCAAAGTCTCACAAAAGTGAAATAATTTTTAAACATACAGCATTTGCATTTTCATTTTGTATCCCCTTTCATTGCATATTTATACTCACTTAAAAGAAATCAAACAGTTCTTCCTTTCTATATTGTTCTACTGATCTGTAGCAAGCACAGCCAGAAACAATAGTGAGAATAATAGGGTGCCTAGCACGCTGCTGTTCTCTGCCTCAGGCACACTGGGAAAGGGTTATAGCTAGATGAAAATATTCCTGAAGGAAATATTCCAGCCTCCTAGACCATTTAACAGTGTACATCTTCCTTATTACAGTATTTTTATTCCTACAGAGTAATGTTAAAGGTATTTCTAAACCATCATTTTAGGATGTTCACAGTTTTACATTCTATTTATAGAGTTAGCAGGACTCAGCCCATAGCCAGGAGAGTGGTTTCATTGCACATTGTTAGACTGAGGTGAATGCAAGTCTTGTGAGGCAAGACTCCTTCATTCTAATAATTATGAGGGTAATGAAGCTAGTCAGAATTATTTTCATTTTATTAATAGCTGTGTTGCCTCATGGAACTGCCTGTCTGGAGAAAGTATCTATTTTAAAATTAAGTGGTGGAAATTAGTGCGTTATACTAAATGTTTATCTGTAAATCAATGGAGTTGTCACAAACCCAGAAGGAAAAATTGTCTGTTTGGCTGCCTATCATTTCTGTGAGATTTTCCACAGTGCATTGGATCTAGGCCACAGGTAATAGCAGATAACTTAATTTTAAACAAAGGGAGATCTTACTTAACTCTTTTAATCTTACTGTTGAGGAATAGCTCATGACCAGCTGCCAGCTGTATTTCCAAAAAAACTTAGCATATATACTTATGAATAATGCATTCTTATCAAAGAAAGAACTCCCATCCAAAATATTTGTTATAAGGTCTCTTTGATTAAGTGATTTGCAGTATATTTAGGAAACTGTGGGGGGTTTTTAGGGTTTTATCATCTAGATTATTTTCCAGATTCCACTTAGCTTTTAGATTGTTTTTCGAGAGTGGCATGTGTTTATGTAGCTCTGCTTAAAGTTGGCTTGTCATTTGAAACTCCAGTAGGAGGGATAGGGAGATAAAGACTGTACCAAGAGTTTTGAGAAAAATATCCCTGAAGATAGACATCAGAAATATGGAATGTCTGTGTTACAGTATTTCTCTTCTTGCTATAATCTTTAAGGATAAAAAGCATTTTTACTATTGTGATTGTCTTAGAGTTTGGGACTGGAATTCTATCCACGTCAACTTCACTGCCTAACTGGTGAATTGTTTTATTTTACCACGAATGAAGTTGAGTAATCCTCCAGAGTAAAGGGTAGTTGCAGGTGTCATAGTCACCACTGACTTAACACTTGAGTAAAACAATTTCCACAAGGTTCAGCAGCCCCAAGCTGCTGAAGTGAACAATTGAGGCTGTGGATAGCCAGCTACAGTTTAGAATGCCTTCAATCAAAGTAGTCTTTTGCAGCTCCTAGGCAAGGAGAAAAGGTACAAGACGGATGCAAAGTTACCTCTCAACCCATCTGCCATCCTGCCCAAGTCCCAAACTCTGTCAGACTACACAGTCTGTCTCTAACCATCTCTCATGTTCATGCTTTGGGCAATTGCTTTTCAGTCAGCATTTGCTAGAGATATAATTCCAAACTCTTTTTTTGACTCTTAAATAAGTCCAGAGCCATTCCTCTATCAACTTCTCAGAAATTCTCTCTTTAAATAGTTTTTTCTCTAAAGCGGCTTAAATAAACTATACCTTCCCAACACATGGCATTTTTCCAGCAGATGACTATTTACCTGTGTTGGGACTTGTTGAATTACACCTTCTTTGTAGACAAATGCCTAGTAATTTTGCTTTAATGTTCTGTGTCTAACATTAAATCTATAGCAGTGATTTTAAAGAGCTTTCAGGCTACAGAGTGATAAGGCAACAAGCAATAGGTAAGATTACAATTTCAAAATTTCTACCACGGCTTGGATTTTTCTTTTTATAAGCTGTAAAAAACAAAGTGTTAGTGTTATTATCAGAATAAATGAGGAGAGCTTCAGGCCTACCTTGTCCTACAGGAATGTTACTGCCATTCTCTGTGCAAGGCTGACCAGATTTTCTACCAAGCCTTTCCCTAAGGTAAAATTTCATTGTGTTCATTTGCTATATTTGGATCAGGAACAGAGACCTACAATTCAGAATATCCCTAAATCCCCATCCTCAGTTCCAGTATATCAAGAAGACAAAACAGGTAACATGTTTTGTTTCTGACATTATTACTGCCAACACTAGAGCATACAATTCACATCTGGATTTATTTTAGACTTTCTCATGATAACAGCTGCATTTCTTGCCTTCACTTGGATACATTTTTAAAAATGAAAATTGCCATGGCAACAGCTGCAACCATTTATTATAAAGCAATAGAAGTGGAACCAATATTTGTGAGAGAAGCTCCATTATCAGGATAGTATTTCATTCAGACAATGCCAGAGTCATTTTTCCCTAGCCTTTCCATTTTTTAAAAGAAAAATATAGAAAATATTTTCAATAATGAAATATAGGTGGGGTTGAACAGCTCAGGAGATTAAAGAGATTTTCTTCTTTAGATTACTGGCTCATCTCAAATCCAGATTAGCAAGAGGCAAAAATTATCATCTATTTGGTGAGCACATGAAAAAAATTGATAGGGGTACCAAGATTTGAAAATCTCATTCCCATACTAGCTACGTTCTCAACTGAAGCACAAAGACAGCAAACTGAGTACACTGGGTGTGTCCTCACTGAGGGAAAAAAAGATGTGACCCATCCTTGAAAACTGCTAACGTCTAATGCAAAGGAAAAAATCATAGACAGTTTGCAACGCTAACACAAAATAGTTCAAAATTATCTACCCTTCCCTTAAGATTTTGCTTTGTATCACTTGCAACGTACTATGTTACCTGAGATAACAGTGTACTACTTTCCCTATTAAAATGTGGCTAAAGAGGGAATTTTTGCACTGACCTCAAGGTCATGTTGTTCCAAGTCAGGATTGAGGTAGGGTCATCCAATGTATGGTCCAGGTACATTAGGAATCACATGGCCCATTTTGTTTGCATCTGTTTCCGATATTTCTCAGAGCACTAAACGTGTTTTTTTAAATCTCCACAAGAATCTGGGTAGAAGATCGACAAACTGTACTCCAGAGGTTGAAAACATACACGAAATGTAAAACTAATTTGCTATTTAACCCCCTTCTGACTCTGATAAAATGTGTTTTGCAAGCACAGACTGTACAGGGACCACATACCATGTTGTGGACACATACCAAGGATCACATTTCTTCCTGTTTATTACACATTAGAGAGTTTTAGGCAGGAGTGCGGGAGAACACTGAAATAGAAAAAGACTTTAGATAGACATTCAGACTCCTTTCACTCTGATTTTTATGGGATTTAATGTAGTTTATCTTCATCAGTTGCATTCAGCATCAGGCCCCTCAGTGTACTGCTCTGTTCACAAGTTCCTGAAGATGCTGAAGCTGGGTGAAGTGAGACTGGGGGCTCCTTTCTTAACCTCTTACAGAAAACATTCTGGAAGTGAAAAAGCCTGAGGCTGTTGATAGGCCAGAAATTTGGCACAGCACTTCAGTCTTGGCAACAGACTACCCATCTGCTCCAGCAACTACCTGCACCCTCTAGCAGCAGGCTTAGCTTTGTCTGGGATATAATATTTCAAACACAAACAGTAGCTTACAGATCTCTTTACAAAGAGTACCCGTACTTCATGGACTAACGAACCTAAACTCTAGGTTTGTTCTGAACAAAAATTATCATTTAGTCTAGCTTCATTAAATTACTTTTGTGTCACAGACCGTTTATTTCAGGGAGGTAACACAGAGGAAAACCGGAAGAAAAAAGGAAACTACTGTTGTGCCTAAGAAAAATTTAGAAAAGCTTGTGGTTTATACGTTATATTTTTAAGACACTGAGATCTGGTAGGAATCACAAAGATATAGTTTCCTTTCAGTTTCTCCTGCTCCCTTGCTTAATGCTTTGAGTTCTTTGTAGTGTATCACCAGTAGCATGCTCCCAATTCTGTCCTTCCTCTTCAACATCCATAGATAAGCTTTACATCCCCTGTTACACTTAAAACAGGGAGTTACATGGACCAGTTGAGGCTTGGCAAGCCAGCGGTAAGAATGGGGTTCTTTCCTGTTTTATTGACAAAGAGGAGAGAAGCAGTGAAAGAACTGGCTATTTGTTTTCCTTGAGTTGAGGAGGACTGGGCACTTAGAGCTTCCTCGTGCTGGTTCTGGGAGTACTGAGTTGTCTACATACAGGTCTCCTGTGAATGTGGAATGCTGTCAGTGAAAAGAAATTGGACACACCACCCTTGAACACATCAGTCTCAGGATCTTCATAAGCAGAGGCCACAGAAGAGAAAAGCTCTTTGAATATTAAGTAAGAACCTGCTTTATGTGTTCTTTCGTTGATCAGCTAAGCAATCTGATATTGCCCCTCGACCCCTTTGATCCGATTCATTCGAGGAGATTTCAGAGAAGATTGTAGTGTACTGTAGTAGTCAGGGAGAAGTCGATTTAAACCCCAAAGGAGGGTGATGTGAGTAGGACTATGCATTCATGAAGGATAAGGACTATTATTACAAATGGAAGGCTACTATTCATCCCTCAGTATTTCACGCTGCAGATAGGTGTAGTGAGTTATGACGATGAGTCAAACCCTAAATGAAGGGACTGCTATCTGGCATAAAATATACATCACATTCTGTTATTTCAGTCTTAAGCTTCTCCTGAGCAAAGTCATGGGCCGTGTGATTGTAAAAAAATTACAATTCAGTGAAGGTTCAGTGCAAACTCTTTCTGCTTAATCTCTACTAATTACCCATAAGGGCAAAGGATTTTTCATGGCTAACCAAGCTCCTTGAAATATTACTTAAATTGTTTGGGCCATATTCTATTTTTTTTGTGATATCAGTGCAAATCTGGAACAACTGCTTTGAATCAGTGGAGTTACTTCAGATACTCATCATTGCAGTGGTAGTTTGAGGCAGTTTCTCACCTAGAGTGCTCAAGCAGAATGACAGTAAATCATAGTCATTTAGTGGTAATCTGCTGCAGCGTTCTGATGTCTATCGCTCAGCGCAGGCAACCATCAGACTACATCATTTTATCAACAGGGAGGTAGAATTCAATTGACATAAATAAACGTCACAATTATTTGCAAGAGTGCAGTCACTGTAAAAGATGAGCGTCGCTGAAAGGGTTCGTTGTCTCATCCTGGACTTATCCCAACAGTTTTAGTAAGAAAGGGGGGTTTAATTAAGACCACTCATCCTTCCAGTAATCACCTTCCCTACCTCTTCTGGATACATCAGTCAGCGTCTTGTTAGTGTGCTCTGATCTTTTATTCTTTGCACTCTGTGTGTGTAGAGTAAATTAAGTCCCGTAGTATCACATTTTGCCACTTTTGTACAAATAAACCTGAGCTGTGGATGGAATCAGGCCTCCAAAAGCATATTAAACTCTTTTCCCTATGCTCATAGAACACTTATAATTACACATTAATTCAATTTTTGTCTTTTCAAAAGAGATATATAATTTTCACTGAAAATCTTTATTTCAGGGTCTCATCACCCTGGACTAATGGTAAGAACTGTCACATAAACAGAAGGTTGTACAAATTTTTCTGATAAATACTTATCAACTCTGCTCTGAGTAACTTTGGAGGCTAGTGGCTCACAGAAAAGAAATTGAAGGATAATACAAAGGTGAAGAATGATATAATGAAGAAGAATAACGTAAAGGAGATAAAGATCTAGTCATATATGAAGAAAGTAAGTGCTGCACACTTTTATTATTAGAGAAATACAAATCATTAGATAATTTTGCAAGTTCAGATGGTTGGGTCTAGAACTGAGAGAGCTGGGAGCAGATGGTAGCTCTCTTAACTCAGGTAGCAGGAGCTGGGAGGCAAAAAGATATTTCAGGCTCATAGACAAATGTTAGTAATAGTGTTAACACATACTGCACATCTAATTCCCTTAATGGCACAATATATAAATTTTAATTTTAGGTTCTCATTTTGGTTTTTACCATTTTCTTTTTGTTCAGGGAATAGTTTTAGCTGACATGTATCTTGGGGATTATTGCACTTCTTGGGTGCCTGAAGATCCTTTCACAAACTATGAGGTACTATTCACTGGACACGCTCTGCCTTTTAATTAACATGATGCAGCAGATTTGGTTCAAATAACATATAGGAATTTATTTCTTTTTTCCTCCAGATACGCATTGGAGAATTTTTTTCCTCGTTCATTGTTTCTTGTTAAATCAGAGAGTTGGTGCTTTGATACATCACTGGTTTGTAACTTTTACCATCATGTTTTCTATGCAGAAAAATTGCGTATTTTTACAGTACTGTTCTAAATTGCAAGTTCTGTTTTGCGTAGGCATAAGTGATTACAGAGAGATGCAAGGCAGAGGAGAAATCCAGCTCTTCATATTAATACAATAATTATTTACTTTTATATATATACATATATGTTCCTTGGTGGTTGATTCTTTGTTTCTACTTTCTTTGCACTATATTCATCTTTGCAGTTGATGAAGCCACTAAGAGCTCCCTAACTGGGAGGACAGACTTCAAGCTGCTCTAGATAAGCAGGCTCTAGATACGCTTTATGCAATGTTTGAAAAGAATGGAAATTAATACTGAGTTGGATTGCAGTTCTGATATCCAAATGAGAAAGGACCATAGTTGCCGGCACAGAAATCTGCAAATTACATGCCTTTTGGTATGATCAGCTCATAAGTAAGGACAGTCAGACACTGGTAATAGCATACCACAGAATGTGGCACATGTTGTCACAGATGACCCACTATCAGCCATCTGTTTTCTGCTGATGCGCTTCATTCCTCACAAAGATAGGGGACAGGCTTTTCGGAAAACAGTTGTCACTGGAAAATGACTGTGATACTTCCAAATAGATTTATGAAAATTAGACATTTAGAAGCAATAGCAGTCATTTAAGAATGAAACATTCCTATACCAAGCCTCAGATAAATGCTAACATATTTTTCTATTAAAACCTTAATTTTCTTTTACAAAGAATTTTAAGTCCAGGTTATCGTTCATCAGGATTTCTTTCTGTCAAAGATAAAAATAGGGTTGTATTTGCCTAGAACAAGGTAATGAAAAGTTAAGATACTTGTACTGATACGGTAGGACAGTGCATACCATTTCTCAAATGCAGAGGGGTAGAGAAGCTCCACACCAGATCAGATATGACTTTAGACTTGAAATTGTTCAGCCGGCAGGCCCATTAGGTCATTACTCCTTGTCAAAACTGTCACCTCACATCTCCTTTCTATGTGTCTGTAGTGACTACAGGTCTGTAGTGATCGAGTTCTGATCAAGATCAGAGGGAGGGGATGTTCCCAGCATCTCTGTCAGGAAGGGCTTGCAAAGGTTTTCCGTGGGCACCAGGATGTTGGGTTCAACCCCATTGAGGTGGGTGAGATATCAGGTCCTTTTTAAGGCGAAGGTGGTGGAATTTTCAGGGCAAGAATGGGATCACTGTGATAAAGAGATGGTTTCCAAGGCTCCCTAAGGAGGTAGAGCAGGCTTCCTAAGGATAATGGCTAGGGAGGCCGAGGAGGAGGGAGAATGACAGATTTTCTGCCCTCCCTGATGTCTGAGGGTAGATGAGAACTAAGATCTGTATTAGGGACAGTCCATCTGGAACACCACAGACTACTCATTACTTTCTCTGGCTGTACTGCAAGTTGCTGCCATGCGTCAGCTCAGGCGTGAGCACAGAAGAAAACTGAAGTAGTTACCAGTGTAGAAAATATTTATCATTAGCTGCCAAAAATGACTCCTGATGAGCTAAGCTGATTTCTGACTGCCCAAGTTAAGGGACAGAGTCACTCAAATCCTGCAGCTGCTATGTAATACCACTGAAAATCTTAGTAAGCTACCCAGTTACATCAGGTCTGAGGATGCTTTGTGCCACCTGAAAAGGAGCCTGACTCTACCAGTAGAACTAGCCTATGATATTTTATGTTAAGTGAAAATCTAGCATAGAGTCTGAATTCCTTCTTCATTTTCATGCAGATGTTGCTTTTCTTCATAAATGGGAAAACTTACATTTTCCATAAAGTCTGTGACAGCTTTACTTTTCCAGCATTGCTGGTGCTTTTAACATCTGCCATCAGCTAGCCACTTTGGAACTGATAACAAATCCATTTTGAGAAAGGTTTTCATCAACAGTAAAAGACTTATGTATGAGAACAGTAAGTGTTAGTTTTGTTTAAAGTAATCAAAATAGAAGTCCTATAATAGTTCATAAAGTCTGGAAAAATCTAGAAAGGAACAAAATTGAGGGCAGAAAAGAGAGGAAGCAAATATGCCTTGACACAGAGAAAAAGGAACAGAGTGTAATCCCAGCTAGATGACAGTTTCTAAAATAACTGCTAGACCTTTTTTCTAGAATTAAAACCAATAGCACTACTAGCAGTGTGCTGAAACCAGATTGTGAGTGGAATAAAAACCATGACGTGACGCATTTCCAAGGAGAATAAAGTTTTGGATATTGAGAAAAATGAAGGTTCAAACTAGGCACTTGAGCAGTAACTCAGCCACCAGTAACTTTTTTTTTTTTTTTTTCCAGTTCTTATACACATATAAATAGAAAGCTTAATATGTATATTTCTGTGAAATCCATGTTTCTGGAGCCTTAATTCTCTAAATGTTTGCAAATGTTGTCAGGAATAAATTCCAAGGAGACAGATTTCTTTATACAGAAGGATGTACAGAAGACTCATCTATGTTCTTTTAATGCACCTTCTGTGCATTTGTATTGCTTACTGATCACTGTTTTAAACATGTCTGAAAAATACAGTAAGCTTGTTTGTTGTTGGAAATTTTCATCTAGAGAATCTCCATATATTTGCCTCAAGCTACTGTTACAATTCACTGCTTTTGCTAGTCCTAAAGCCTTCCTGCACTGGTGTGTCTTTTCTTCACTCTCACTTAATTCTCTGCAAACCTTCTCTACTTCATATGTACTTTTGTTGGCTTAGCGTACTCACATCCCAATCTTACTCATTTGTTTTCATTTTTATAGTTCATCTACTTACTATTACTGTGTGAGGAGCTATTTCATGAGGAAGCCTGGAAGGCTTTACCAACCTAAAACTTGCCAACAGAAGGTGTAGCTGTCTGGTGCTATGCATGCGCTTTCACATCTACCTTCTAGTTCAAACACTTACATTGTGGGAAATTTACAGTTCTGTCTTTTCGGCTTTCTTCCAACACTTTTAGGAAAACTATATAGTTAAAAAGTTGTGTGAGAACAGAAATTGTTCAGTTCAATCCATTTCTCTGAAAGCTCCAGGTTTTCTAACACAGTATAGTGACCTACCTTTTTCTATATAACATCAGGAAAAAATAACCTTCCTTCCCTCTTAAAGACAACCTTGAATTCTAGAATATTTTTTTTTTCCTGGCCTGTTTTATTTTTCTTAATTAGCAGCTGATGAAATCACCATGTAGTTCTATAATTATTTATCACCTGAGGGAGATCCCACTCCATTCAATAAAGGTATTTTCAGGAATATCTGACCTTCCTGTATTTTCAGGTATGATTTTTTTTTTTTTTTACATTATCTCTGATTCTCTTCTGTGCAGTATTATGTGGCATATGACAGTGCGGCAAATAGAAAGGAGGCCACTGGGCAAGAGGAAGCCCTTTGACTTAGCAAGTAGAAAGAAATCTTCCTCTCCAAAGATAATAAGCTGTTTGTTTTGATGTTTGTCAACTAGACAGAAGGAGGAAGAAAGGAATAAAACAGTCTGTTTACTGGTTATTTCTAATCATTGATTCCACATCATACAATTAGAAATTTTCTGCCATTTGCACCCATTTTCCCTCTGATGCTTGAGTGTATTTTCTTCAGCATATTGCCCTTTTCTAAAATTCATCTGATACATGTGTTGCATCACTTTGGCTTCTATCAAACCCAAGGATCTTTGTGCTGTTCTGCTAGTTACAACTCATTAACATCTCTTTATTTGATGCTGCCACACTAGCCCTAGACATGTCAGGCCTTGACAAGAACAAAAGGTAGGATACAAGATTTAACTTCACCTACAGATTTTTCCTCAAAAAAATTCCATGACTTACTGAAAAATCGGCTCTAATCCTAAATGCTTTCAATTTTTTTTAAAAGGAAAATACATTGTGCTACATTCACAGGCTGGGAAAACTTACAGGAAGAAAAGGATCTTACGAATAAATGAGATTTACCTTGAGAATAATTGAAGATGTAAAAAGTAATCAATTAAGACGTAACTGGAATCGTGACTGTACTCTTTCTATTGCAATAGCACTTCTGCTTGTCATGGAGACCTTTAGTATTATAGCCCCACATAAGTCCATAGAAAGAAACATTCTTCGACATGCTGAGCCTCATACTAAAATGATCTTAACAGACGGGGGGAGGGAAGAGGCGGAATGATCAGCGTGGTACAACTGGCACAAACTGTTAATCCTTCTTTCTGTTTCATGCAAAAGCTACCACCCTAACTTGCAATTTATTGTATAAATGAATATTACCTGTATTTCCTTTTTGAAAGCTGTGAAAACACTTGACCCTCCATTGTTATTTGGTCAAGGAAGCAGAAGAACTGGAAAGAAAAAGTGATCTGTTAAATAGTTTTCTAATACAGAAAGTGTTAGCTAATCCTTGTAAGAACCAGTAAGGACGCTAATTATTATTCCTTACTCCAGCCTGAAGGAGAGGCAGAGGTTACCCTACTTACATATAGATACATAGTAGGAACTGGGTGGGTGTTTGTGAGATATGTCTATGAAGCATTCAGTGAGGACCCAACAAAAATCTTTTATTCCTGTCCCTCCACTCCATCTCATTATGGGTGGTAGATACAGCATATCTTTGTCATGAGTTCTGTTCATTTATCAATCTCTGAAAACCGTTTTCTACTGCATTGATTTTCAGGATTTGCTTAATCCACCTCTGATACAAATTTACAGAAATAAACTCTTTTTTTTCCTTATACTAGTTCAACAATTAGAAACTAAACAGTTTCAAATTTAGTATCAAACTGTCACACACTGCTTGTTAATGAACTGCAATCAACCCCTTTGTATCAGGCACAGAGAGCAGATAGCAGAAATGGCAAGTCATGCCAGAATGTTTCTTGTATCCAAGGGAAAGGAAGAACAGTAGAGGCACTGCAAGTTTAATTATGGTTCTCGCCAGTGTTAAACTTTGCAGTTTTGTTTT
Source organism: Burhinus oedicnemus (assembly GCA_008921705.1). Taxonomy (NCBI): domain Eukaryota; kingdom Metazoa; phylum Chordata; class Aves; order Charadriiformes; family Burhinidae; genus Burhinus; species Burhinus oedicnemus. The sequence continues at coordinate 2,599,274 of VFFE01007128.1, read as the reverse complement.
TAGGTCAAATAATTGGCGTGGTGGGAAGTACTGGAATAAACAGGATAAAATTTTGTTGTTGAAATACAGCTTATATAAAAAAATTATCAGGTAAATCACTATGTATTTTAGATGCTTGAAAGGGTTAAAATTTAGTGTTAAAGAAGAAACATATTCAGAAAAAGAAATAATAGCTTTAGTACAAAATAATGCAAAATGAAAAATAGAACTAAATACCCTTTGACCTGTAGGGAAACCTGAGTTCTGGAAAGATTTACACCAGAAACCACAGTTAGCATAATGAGCATATGTTGTGTTATGGTGCTTTTAAAAAATCATGGGGCTTGGGGGGCATATTGAGTAGAAAAATTTCCCAGTGAGAACAAATTCACTCCATATTTGTTCCTGAAATAACTACATTAAGAACAGGATGCTTTCTTCTAGTTTTCTCCATACCTGAAAGCTGTTGGTAAATCAGAGAGCAAACTGGAACCGTAACTGGTCTTAGCAAAGTCAACTTTTCTTGCCTTGAGGTTAACATACTTACTAAAAAGCCAGTTAATGGCTATAGCTTACATTTGACTACTAAACTTTCACTCCATGTCAAAATTTTTTTGTTTTACTTTTTATTACTGAGCATCCCTTCCACAGTCAGAGCCCGTCAATATAATAGAACAATTTTGCTTGATTTTAGGGTGTAGTCACATTGACCTCTCTGCATTCACCACTCAATGCTTGTGGCAGCACCAGTGACATAAAAGATCAATTCCTGATTTATAGTTCACTAAGCAAAACAGAACAGCAGCTGCAGTTCTTATTTGGGGCAGATATCAGAGAACTAAGTGGCTGCTTTACTGTCAAGACATGCCTAGAAGTTTTATATAACAGTTCTGGATACACCATCCAAATAGTTTCAACTTTAAATAACTAACCGAAGCCCTCCCTAAGTATACAAAATACACTTAGTAAATTAGACTATAAATGTACAGTATCACAACTGATATGATTTCCTTTGATAGAGCTATTCTGTCAGTTTAGAGAATGTATCCATGGCTTAATATAGTTTGTTATTTCATATGGGATCTAAACCAATAAATTTTGAGTAGGCCAGAGGTGACAAACATTTCAAGAATCATCCGAAGGCAAGAGAAGCAAAGAATTATAACTGACCTCTGGTCTAAGAGAGTCACAGTTGAAAGAGGACTGAGAATTTAGATAGCAACATGTTGTCTATTAGCATTTCATGTGGGAGCAATATTTTGTGTACTTACATTAAATAGCACCTTCCGTTACAAATCTTCTCACTAGTTTTGAGGTGGTGCTAATTAGCATAACTGAAGATACCAGATTTTGTTGTTTAGTAATTTCTGTTGTAGTGGATAAGTATTCACCACTTGTATTTAGTGGTGCCCCACTATATGCCTTTAGAATCCTTGTGCCTTTTTCACAGACTTAAAGCATGAGATCTTTGTTCGCATGTCTTCACGTTATTTGGAGATTCCTAAATGAATGCAACTGTTTAGAAAGTCCTCCACACAGAGCTTCTTCTCTAAGCCTCATCTCCAGATGGAAGACATCAGGCTGCAGGGATCACATTCTTAATATGCAAGAGCTTAAAATATTCAAAACATTTTTAAAAATTCTAAATTTTTAATGCTCTAAAATACCAATCATTTTCCAGCAAGCCAAGCTGCTTTCTGGAATCCAATGTCAAGCTCAGTACATTTTCTTTGACAATGAATATAAAAGACCTACAGTACTGAAAGCAACAGAACCACAAAGATCTAAAATGCTGCTTAATTAGTGTTTGGGAGGCTTAGGGCTATTTTGTATCTGTTACATTTAGTGTTTCAACAAGAAAAAAGGCATACGCGCTTGGTGTTACTAGTGTTCTGGGCAGTAACTGACTAGTGACAAATAAGAACCCTGAAATTCTCAAAAATGCTTTAGTGCACAGCCTTCACTTTGGTGGCATCATTTCCCATTCAAAAATGCTCTTGATGGCTGTACTCAGGGGTGGGATATAGGAGATGACCTCTGACAAGTGCAGCAGTTTCTTTCTGTAGGACAACATTAATTCTGTCCACAAGGTTTCATATTGTTGAGCTCTTGATATGCTTTCAGCTCTATTTATGAAGGGTTACACCAAGAAGAGAACTACCAGGCGGTTTATGACAAGAATGCTGCTGCAAATTTGGTACCTACTGTGATTTGTGTCACCCATTTGAGCCTCAGCCATAAAGCTGCACTTTTTATCAAGAATATTTGTGAATACATAACTGTTCTGAAGACATATGGCCAATAAATAATTCAAAGTTATCTATCTTCCCTGCAGTTTTCTTATACCCCTACCACCTTTTAATGTTTAGTTGGCCTGGAAACAATATTCTTTATGGCACTTCTAGTATAAAAATGTTTACTGACTGGCAGTAGGCTATTGATTTCCAGTGCGATACCTTGAAAATAAACCGTTCCCCCCCAGTCTCCATCTGCTTTGCTCTCCCATCTGCTATCAGCCCAGAGAAACCTTGTTTTGCTTTTTGAATCCCTAAAAATGTCTATTTTCAATTATTGATTCCAATATCATAACAATGTGATTGAATTCATTACTTCTTTTTCCCTCCCTCTCCCCCATCCCTTTGTTTTCTTTTCAGCTCTATATCCATTTACAGTCCGAAGGAGAATCCTAATGCGTTTGATGCTGCTGCTTTCTTCCAGTCAGTGGGAAATTTTCTAGGGATCTTTGCTGGATCATTTGCCATGGGATCCTCTTACGCTGTTGTCACAGCTTTAATATCCTTTATGGTTTGTGTTCAGAGAAAACAACTATATATGTTGGAAAAAATGTGCGATATCTGAGACACCATCTTTAGTTCAAGCCTCACCCTTTTCACTGTTGGTTCAAGAGTTTGCAAACAAACAGCCAAATCATAAAGAGACAGGAAATTTCACTTGTCAGAAGCCGCAAAGAACTTAATATGCAAATTTCTTTTTAACATTAGGCAAGACTCTGGTCTTTGTTTTACTATTTGCAAATAATTACGTTTTTAGGAAAGTGTTTTGAAGTATTTTGAGGTCAAAATGTGAATTTTTGAACTACAGCGGCTGATTTATGAACTACAGACTAGCAGCAATTATACAAAAATACAAGGCAAACATTATACTACAAATCAAGTCATTCAGTTTACCTAACCTAGAATTAAAAGGCATATCTGTTGTCCTGCATTTTTTCTTGTGTTTTACAGTTCTTTATGTAAAATGCTATTGTAGAAAGAGCAGCGATTTTCCTCTTTCTTGCATTAATGCAAATGTAAACAAATGCCAGTTTGTTTCCAAAACTGGACAAAATTACTTTCTTTTCCCTTTTTCTGGGAAAAAAATATCAAATGGAACCATTTAGGCATTAGTTCAAAACCCACAAAAGTACTTGAAATAGCCAACTTGTTGAATTCACCTGCTGGATTTTCCTCTTTGTTTGAGATAATTTAGATGTGCAGTTTTTCCTGAATTCAACTTGTGTAGATGTGTATGGTGGGGGAGCTTTCTTTCTTTCACCCTTTATCAGGTTGGGGGCAATTTTAGCTTACAAAACAGTTGGGTTTTTATTTTTCCTTAGTAATCTTTTAGCACTTGACAAAATTTACAAAGCTGTGTGAGTTCCCTATGTTGGAGACAGGTCTGTTTTTCCTCCTGTCCTGGAGTGCCTTCTTATCAGCAGAAGCTGCTGGTCTTACAGGTAAGCGTTGTATTTTATTGAATAAAAAACAGTTTTATAATATGGCTCTAGCATGGGAAAATGGCATGTTTATTTTGAACACAACAACATGTACAAAGCTTCTAAAAGCCAGTTGCTACATTAGAGATGGTTTTATCTTTAAGAAAAAATCTGTAGAGACATCGAATAGTTCTTCCAGACAAAGACTTAGTAGATCAGGCTAAAGTCCTCAGTCTTTCTTCCCTACCTTGCCTACATTGTCCCATCCCTATTAGTCCCAACTATTGATCCCACTATTTTCTGCCCAGCTGTAGGATCAAAGATGACGGTAAGTATGAGGAAGCAAATATACAGTGCCATGTGACTGTCAGAGTATGCTCCTCTGCATGCACTGCACCTCCTGGTCCCTCCTCCTTTTTCCGGACTATCAACGGGTGGACAGGGTGGCCCTTAACAGTGCCAGTGGGTTGCAGCCACCTCTGGATTTTTAAAAAAAGTTTTCATCTTGTTCAGTGCGCCTCCATAAACACCTTTTGCAACAGAAGAGGTACAGTCATGTCCCAGTGATGGGTAGAGAGATGTGATCTGACTGGTTTTTTGTTAATACTGAGAAAGAAATTGTGCAGTCACAGTCAAGTACATAGCCAGGAACTGCTTTTTACAACACAAAGAGTCCACAGAATTTTAGGTAAAAATTGTAAATGGATATAGTTTACCTCAACAGCAACCTATGGTATAGTGTGATTTGAAAGAACAAAGTTTGTAAGAGCTCAACCATTTTAATGTTCATGATGCTGTCACCTCTCAAATCTAGTGCTCTAATTAATGTCAGGGATAGTCAGGAGAAGAAAACTGCTTAATGGAGTGTTAATGCAGCCCATGCTGTTTTGTTTGTAAAATTGTTCAAAGCCTTTTGAAGTCAACAGTTATATTTGTACTGACTTCTATGGAGCCAGCATATTACTTTTTTAATATTAGCCACACAATGAAACTATTTCCGAACAAGTATTAACATATGCATCTTCTGGCATCTTTGGCTTATTAAACATACAAATTTGCATCCTGCTTACTGCCAAAATCTTCAGGCCAATAAATAAAAAGAGGAGCACATGAACTGAACAAAAGGGTGGTATTCCATCACACAGAGAAAATCGGATACCAGCTGGAATAAAAGTCCATTTTGTGTCTTTATGCTTAACAGCTCTTAAAATTGTGACATGATTACTACGTAAAAATGGAAGTAAAGAAGGATGATTGTTAATCGCTTGTCTCCTACTGGAGGTAATGATTTCCTAATCCAATGACTTCCAAGGAAAGATTGTTTTAAAATACATTCCCAGCTGATAACAAGGATGCTATGTTTCAGCAAATGTACAATTGATAAGTTATACATTATACCCAAAAAGTGGTTTTGTAAGGGAAACAGTAATATCTTTCAGAGCCTCAGGTGCTGCACCAAAGGTAATTTCCATTTTTGGGGCATAGGAATAGACTGTATGTCCAGAGAAAAAATAATTGGCACATGACTTTTTTGCATACTGTAAATGTGATGACAGACAGCATAGTCTCTCCTGGTAGTCGCTCTGAAGAGTGTTTCATTTCTCTTTTCTTTTGCAATATATAAAAATATCTGAAATAAAAGACTTAATTATTGAACACCACAGATGGTTTTTACCATAGCCATGGAAAGGAATTTTAAACAGAGTCAGAGAAAGAGTGGAACCAGAGTAAAGTTCCAGTTAAAGGGAAAAAATAGAAAACTGTTGGGAAATTTAGCTTTTTCTTACAAATAAAGGAATTGATATAGGCATATACACACAAATTTCAAGAAAAACATCCAAAGCCCTTTTAGGTCTGTCACTAGCCTTTTTTTCATTGGGGTGTTCTGAGTTTCAGGTGGAAATTGTTTACTTTCACTGTTATGAAGAGGCAAAGCTTAATCTTGCAAGTTTTATCAGTTGAGTCTTTGTCATTTAGTTTCTGTGAACGGCTTTTGTCAGAAGCTGTTACAGTGGAGAAACTCACAGAGCTTTTCTTGTAGCTTCAGAAGTTCAAAGCTGTGTTTTGTAAATGCATTGACTTTATTGATTCTATGCTAACATTACACTTTAGAGTGGGTATTTTTAATTGTCTGGTTTAACCAGTTTTGATGTTGCTTTCATCTTCTCTCAATCTCATCTGAAATAACTCCAACTCCCCTCCTTTCATAATATCATTTTAAACTTCCAGTTCAGCAGGAGAATTACTGTATTGGTTAAGAAATTTTCAGCTGACTTAGGTTCTGTTGGAAGTACGGATTTCAGAGGTGACTGTGATTTCTCATACCCATGCTAAGGAAGTCTGTGTAAAATGCAGTTATTGCGTGCAGTCACCCACACGGGTATGTAATGCATGAAGCACCTGTTGCAGAAGGCATGGGGAGCCTGGGGGAAAGCCACTCATGCTTCAGAACACATTCAGCTCTTAATTCATACTCTATCATTTCTAGTCATTTCCAGCTTACTTGCTTTGCCCTTTGTCTTACTTAATGCATACATCATCTGGTTTTACAGTCAAGTCTGTCTATCCTCAAAAGCAATCATTGGAATTAAGAGAGCATCATAACCTTGCAATGAGTCTGCTGGACCACTCCATTCAATGAGCTAAATTCCTGGTTTGAAGTCTTTGACTTCAGTAGGCTTGCTTCAAAAATTAATTGATTCACTGTACATGTATGCCTATATTCCTCTTCATTTTCCTTGGATATTGTGCTTCCTCTGTTCATTCCTTCTAAATGAACTTCAAAGGACTAGACATCAGTATTTCCCTGTAGCTATTAAGTAATGTAATTGCAAAATAATTTTATCCTTATAATGCTTTCCACACTAGCTCTTCAATCACTATGAGCCTTTTGATGTCTAATATTGAAGTATGTCATAATTTATAAATAACGGGTTATACTGGTTTTTGTGTAGGTATAGTAGATGGTAGAGCTTACTTGTTTAGCTTGCAGACTTTTTAAATAAAATGTGAATGGAGAGTAGTACAGGACAACAGGTTATAAAATATTTTATTCCTCTACCTCAAGATATCCTGTGATATATAACACACAATATATGGACCTGGCTCTGGTTGAAAAATGGATGTGATCAAACCAGTAAATCAAAATAAAAATCTGGGATGACTACACAATTATTGTTATACTGATAACTGTAAATTATAAATTAATCTTATGCTTATTAATCTTATATCTCTATCATCAAGCTGTGACATATGCATGATAAATTGATTCTTACATAGTAGAATCTAATTTGTGCACTTTCTGGTTTGCCCCTAAGTATATCATTCGTGACCGCTGAGCAAAGTTGTAATAACAGAGTACTATAGTAAGGTCAGCGTTGATATAGTTGCTTTCATTTTCAGACTCCATTACAGAATATTTACTAGTAGGCTATGAAAAAAATCATAAATAATTTAAATTAAATACTTGTCAAAATAAATGAGGAAAGTACATCTTGTGTTTATTAATTGCTTGTTCTTTTGCTTTATAATTAACAAAATTTGCTCATTTTTAACTGATAACTCAGTCATTAGTCTGTGAAAGATTCCATGATGTACATGGGTATTTAGTGTTCACCTCAGTTAGACCTTCTCTATCTACGGATGTTTGAACTAAGTAGATATTCAAATAAAAAGAGATTAATATACCTGCAAAAATGCACTCAAATATATGTATGTAAATTTATTTGTGTTTATGTATTCAATTAATGCATACTTCAAAGTCATCTAAAATTTATCAGTATAAAAGCATCAAAATTACAGCCAAGTGCCTCTAATTTTACATGCCAAAGACCTGTGCTATGAAGCTAAGAAAGATAATAGATCTTGAAGGAGAAAATGTTAGAGGGAATCATCTTTGTTCCTTTCCTGTTTTTCAAAGCCCAGCTCAACAAAATGATTGTTTTCTGATCATTATAAAAGAAATAGCTTGTGATAATAAATTACTGCTGCTTCCGCACTCTCAGTAATTCTTGTCTGAACATTTTGTGGTATGTCTGACACCTGCCTTCTTATTCAGGGGCTCACAGGAGAGCAGTCTAACTAGCAAGAAAGCTTTTCCTCCAAAAATAAATAAGCAGCTTATTGTGAGTGATGTACCCAGGACAAGTCCAATGATCTGGTCTCTCACTGGGGGAGTTTTGTGCTAGCTTTGTATTTAGGACACAGCAAGAACAAATGTCACCAGCTTCCAGTTTCTTTAGTACTGCTGACAAAGTACATTTATACTCGTGGCCGTTCACTGTTCCTATCTGTTTGCTGTAATTTGTCTTGGATCCATCATCTACCTCATTGCTTTTTTAAAATGTTGTGACCAGTTCTTTTTCTTGTGTCACTCTCAGAAGGGATCTATCAAAACAGTTCTGAGCACTGTGAGCACAATGTAGGTTGGCACCTGATTGGCTTTAGTTCATTGGGCTGACATTATGCCATAAAAGGAAGTTATTCTGGGTTTTAAATTCTCAACTTTGTGGTTTTCTGTCCTTTATTTGTAAGTAATGTGCCACATTGTGTCATACAGAAAAGTAGGTAGACTCCTCCCAGTAACGAGGGAGAAGGGATAGCTTGGCTTCTAGGTCAACTCTCTTAAGCTGTAGTTCTCCCACTCCTAGGAGGAAAGGATGAAATTTGGATCTAATAAGGAAAGCAAGCCCTTCATAGATAAGAGGATGGCATTTGCACTGCTGTGCAGAGACATATGACAACTGGGCAAGTTTGCCACTAATTACTAACCTATTATTTGCCTGTAAGACTTCAGAGATGGTTCTGGATGATCTATGTGTATTCTAAAATGGGGAATACCAAGTGGATCCTGTACTTTAGATGTAGCTCTAGACATACTTTGCTGACGTATAAGCTAAATCCAATATTCTGTGCAGTTTCAGTTATCCCATTTGCCCTTTCAACAACATCACTTGACCAGACTATGCACACACTGAGTCAGTGCTTGGGTCTGGCTAACTTAGGTCCTGTTGTAGGTATAGCCTTTTAAGACAGTAAGGGAAGAAGAGAAAGGTGTTTGTTTTTAGAGAAAAGTAAATATTCTAGCATGGCACTAGGCTGAGATCAATGACCAGTTGCATAAAATGAGGGTAGTGGAGTCTTATTGCTAGTAAATATGTTCAGGATGAACAGGATAAGCACTTTTAACATGTCTAGAATAAAACCTGGTGTGTCTCACTGTAGGAGTTCCAATCTAAATTGAATGCAGCAATTCATTTGGGGTTACAAAAGCGCAACACTGAAGCTCAGGTCTCACGTGAAGCAGCCAGGTGCAATACCAATGATCATTCCTCAGATGAGGGCCTAAAAAATTCCCTCAGCTCTGTCTTTTGTTGCTTTCTGTCACTGCAACATAAAATCAACCTCAGACAGCTCCAGAGATGAATGCTTCACGAACAAAGCACCAGCTTTGGTTATGCATTGGTGCAGGTCTGGTGAAAGAAGCCTTGAATCTTTGCTTCAGTATCAAAAAAATGATTAGTCACACTTCATACCCTCAGCGAAAACAGACTGAATAGGGATATTGTTGCTACTGGTTTTATAGCCTTATTACTCCAACAATTTGATGCAGAGACAGTGCCTCATTTCCTGCCACTCACACATTCAGTCTGTGCTGGGATGTGCCCAGTAGGTGCTATGGAGGTATTCTGACACAAATATGACTCCAAAGTAAATGTTATCTGATTTAAATAATTTCTCTATACCCAGTCCTTATTTTTCCTCTTTTCCCCACATTTCGCTGCCTTTGATGAAAGACCAGTTCCTGTTGCTTGTTGTACTGTGGGCTTTGCAGTACATTGCCCTTCATTAGAGAGGCATCCCTGAAGCTTTGGAATGCTTCACAGTTGGGATGAAAACCAGTCAGTTTACCTATAGGTCCTTTCAAATGAAGTTATACATTTTATCCACTCCCTTGTTTCCCCAGAAGGTAGAGGTTTGGGTGGGTTTTTTTCTAAATTCCTTTTTTTTTTTTTTATTTTACCACTGAAAGTCCTGACAGCTGGAGACATAGTGTCCATTTTATTGTCTCAGATTAGCAAATTCTGAAGTTTAAATTGTGGCCAGTCACTTCCAGGTTTACATTAAAAGCACGCTGCACATTCTGCCCTTCTCTTACAAAAGACAGACTTTTTTCCAGTTTTTCCTCTTAGCACCAAGTATCGAATAGCAAGGGTACCCTTCCTTTTGCCTATTTGTGAAATGATAAAAAAAATAATTTTGTCTTTCAGTGACAATATAGGAATTATTTTTAGATTAACACTTATAAATCAATGCTCACACTATCATGTTAATGTTCACACCATCAGCAATATACTTTTAGAGACATAAGTTACTCCTTTGTCCTGTGTTACCTTCTGATATTGCCAGCTTTTGTCCTAGAAACAATTTCAACTACAAGTATTCAGCAAAACTAATGTAGGAATAAGCTCTCTAACTGTATAAGTAGCTAACAAGCTACCACTATTTCTCTGTTACATAAGGAGCAAAAACATCAGATAAAATGGTAGGCTTTTATTTCTAATAAAACCTCTTCAAAGAGGTTGAGCTGCAGCTGAAACTTTACTAGTGACTATCAGCATTTTACTGTGAGGTTTCTCATTTTGTGTATTAAGTGAAAACTTTCAGTAACTTTATTTATAGACACAAGCAGCTGTATTGCACTTAACAACTGATCGCCCATTTCAACTCAAAACATGCCCTGTTTACTTTAGGTTAGCATTTGTTCAGCAATTGTAGTATTAAGTATCTCGGTAATTGCTAAATTTGCTGCTTAAAAATGAAACAATGTAATGGCACTGAAAAAGTGAGCTGAGTCTCCAACACCCTGAAATTAAAGCACTAAGGACTGGTAAAAGGACCATCTCACTTTATCTGCCTCCTTGTCTCTAATAAATACTTTCTGTTTACAATTCCAGTATTATCACATCTGGTCTTATCTGTTCCTCTGCGAAAGAAAGACCGCAAAAATTTAACAACCTAATTTATGTGCCATACACAGTTCATACCATATCTTGCTACCCAGCTAACTTCAAAATCCAGCTTTAATAGTCTTACAAAGAAATCCAGATTGCTTTTTCCTTCTAACTAAAAAGTTCTGTGTTTGCCTCTTTAGGTACTTCGCTTTCCTTTGTAGTTGCATTAACATGTAATTGGCCATTACTCTTAAGTAATCATTTTTATGGAAATGCATTACAAACAATTTTCTCCAGGCCTCTTAATGAAGCATTCATTGCGAGAGGCATAGCTGGTACATATTAAGCCTTCAATTGTAGCAACTGAAATAGTCCGCTGCATTCCCCCCCGTCTTCCCTGGAAACAGGGTGTCTGGTTTCTACACTTGCATAATTGCGTGTTTCAGATCATTTATTCCTATTGTAAAATCAGATTTAGGCCATTTTATTCCTCATGTCACTCTCTCAGTTCTCTCACTAACCATAATTAACAGTTTCTTAGCAGTCAAAAAACATTTTATAATCACAGTTGAATTTAATAGTCAATTTTAAAAATGCAAGACTTGGCATGATGGTGATTCATGTAGAAGAAAGTGAATCAGAAACTCTTATCTCCATTTCTGTTACTGAGCCTGGAGCCAGTGATAGTTAGCAACATTACTGATTGGCTATATTTTTTAACTTAAATTTCATTGTTTGAGCATCCCATTGCAGATTATTAATGCCTTGAGAATTTTTAAACTCCCCAGATCAGTTCTGCACAATCAAATACAGTTACTGAGAGAAAAGACTGAGAGAACAATTAGACCTCACAAAAACATGAACTTCCTGGACCATATTTCGGCAGTGACAATGTCACTACTCCCCACATTATTTACTGCAAAGAAAAGTCTTAGTGTAGTTAGAAAAAACTAAATATCAGAACAGACATAAGAAAATAAATATCAAAAACCAAAGACACAGCAGTTAAAGCTCAGTGGAATTTCTCTTGGCTGCAGAGACTCTTCTGTAGAAGTAGTACAGGTAAATTTACAATATAAAGAGAACCCAGAAGCAAAGAAAATGTCCACAGTGGTTTATGGGGGAAAAAAAGATTTGCTTTCTCATTTTCTTTCTGATAGCAGTTATCCCTTGTGCCAAATTCATCTCAGAATTTTTTACTCTATACTTTTTTCTTCCATCAAAGGCCTATTAATGCCAGGCCTCAGTTCTTCCCAGAAACAAGAGAGCCTTGCAAGTAAAGAAAGCTGGATTTTGTTGGACAATATTTTCATGGTTAGCAATCCAAAGAGGGTCAGAAACTTGAGAAAGACATGGTAAGGTAATAATTACTTTAACTGGTATGTGGCAATGTGCTGTTCCCATACACACACACTCTCCCCCAAATAAAATAGTTTCAGCATTGTCTAAATTATTAATTTGCCATGTTTCCTTATCTATACCGTGCTTTAGGGGAGGACGATATTTCACTCACCTCCAGGGCCCTCATGCTGCTAAAATTCAAACATTTAGAGGTTTGGATAAGCCTATCAAAGAACCTATTGAGGCACCAGCACTTTCACCTGACACTTGTTCAGTACATTACCATCCACTTTCTCCTGTGACTGTATGAAGCCTGGTCTGCTTCTGTTAATCCTTTTGAAGTAGCAGATTGTTTTATACTGGGTTTGCTGTGCTAACGCCTGCAGCACGGTAAATTCTGCCCCCTTACTGAGCTGCTTCTTGCTGGCCTTTGTAAATTCAGGAAAGTCACCATCCTGGAGGAAGCCTTATCCAGTTGCAAGTCCAGGACTGAAGGCACAGACTGGGATTATTTTCACAATTCTACTTCATGCTTTTTGCTTCCAGTAGAATTGGTTTATATATTTCAGTTCATGCTAGTTTAATGCAATAAATGCCTAGAGAGCTGCTGCACAATCACATTGCAAGGATGGATATTGCCAAAACCTGGACAGGTATCTTTTTGCTTGCTTTGTTGCCTCAATGTGTTTCCTTGGATTCATCAGCGTTATTTCAGTACATCAGCAGCCTGTGAGCTAAAAATTACCTAACAATTTGCAGAGCAGCCCATGAGGAAGCAGAACTAAAATGCTAATTAGGGCATGCTGTAGCTCTTAGACAGGAGGCCGGGGGTAGGAGGGCTGAAAGGCACAAGAACCAAAGCACTGTGGGGTGGATGGTGGCAAACTGCCTGTATGTGAGGCCTGGAGATGGCAGGCATGCAGTGAGCACCCTGCGGGATGGCTTTGTGCAAAACCAGTTGTTGCTCATGCGGCGTGCATCTAGAAACTGAGCAGAACTTGCATGCCCCACATGCTTCAGGAAACGTGTGTGGAGGCTTTTAGGGGAACAATGATTGGAATGGACATGAACAAGCCCTGAGCTGTTGCATGAATCATTATCTATGTAGACGTGCCCCAAGTTTAAGAAAAGCACAGAGCTTTCTTGCTCCATATGCATTTACATATGGTTACTGGTGGACCCTTATTTTTGTTTTTCCATTTTCTCCCTGTGTGGGTTCCCTCTGCCTTATCTGTGTCCAGAGCTGGCAGGAAATTGCAGTTACAATCTTCCCAGCTACTTTAATTATAATACAGTGACGTTACTCAGTGATGCCAGTGAGTTAGGACCAGGGCCAGGGAGGAACTATTCAAAAAGAAGAAATATCACTATAATACAAATTTATTATCATTATTCCTGACAAACCTGCTGCCCTTCTCTTCAGACCTTCCATAGGCTGGGAAGTATAATTACTGCCACATGGCTACAGTCATTGACCTAGTCATTCTGGGCAATGCAGCTTGTACCTGCCAGAGCATTATTTTTAAGCAATGTGGTGTTGTCCACCTTGCACATTGTTACACACTGCTTATAATAAGGCTGACACAATCAGGCACAGACTGAAATGACTTTCTCTTGTTGCAGTCATTCGCTACTCAAGCGCTCTCAAACCATTTAAATATAATAAAATTATTTTTTCCTTTCCTATTCAGTCTCTGCCAAAAGTTTCAAATAGTCTGAAGTCCCTCATATTACAATTATGTACGTCTTGCCTAACTGTCAGTCAGAGTATGGTCAGATCTTACCATGTATTAATTCAAACAAATTTTCTACAGTTTTGGGCCAAATACGTAACAGTGGAATGCATGATGGTAGAAGATTCAAGACCTTCATGATTTTTAGCAAAGAAAAAAAGTTCTAGTTTGTTTGAAAGATGCTCTTTTAAAATATATCTTGAAGTTCTTTTGTTACAAAATGCTGTTAACAGTTGAATTAGCTTTTTTATGCAGCCCTTTGACAAACCTAAGTAAGAAAATAGAAGCAGCTAACTATTTTTTCTTTGAATTTCAGGAATTGTTGCAGTCCTTTTCTGTGGAGTTACACAGGCCCATTATACCTACAACAATCTGTCACCAGATTCCAAAATGAGAACTAAACAGGTAGGGCGTGGAAGTAACTGACTTTGTGTCTTCAACTGGTGTAATGAATAGACAGAGGTACTGGAATGTAGCTGGATGGGATTTCATTAATGCAAAGAAAGTTATGTCTTCATTAGGGGAAAGACTAGAGATTTTGCCAAGAAAATGGTAACAATTCTCTGGATAAGGAAAAAAAAAAAAGAATCTGTTCTTCCCAAGAGACCTGAAATGTCGGTCAAGGAGATGAAGGGTAAGGAGATAACAGTTTACACTAGCTTCCATACAAAAATGCTAAGAAGTTAAGGAAATCAAAGAGCTCTGGTAAATGAGAGAAGCGGTCCGAGAGATTGGATCCATGTGGATTTTTGCAAAGGGACAGTATAAACTGCAGTCTGGCCCACAGACTTGAGCAATGACATAATTTCATTTCTGTTTCAGTAAAAAAATCTGACATAATTAGAAAGATAGTGATTTTTTTCCCACTGTGTTATTTAGAGTTTACAGACAAGAGAAACTTCGTCATCTGGTTTTTTTTTGAATAGGTGACTAGTGCAATTGTAATTATTTTTTAAAACTTTGGGCTGTTCTCAGTACTAGATATATGGCATTGCAATGCTCAAAATACTTTTCAGCACAAGGAGTAATTTTAGACTACCTCGCCACTACCTAGATCCTGTGAGAAGTTATTTAAATGCAGCTTTCTCCCCTTCTAATATTGACTCCTATGTCCCAAGAACCAGGTTGCAGAAAATCTATCTCCTAGAACAAAGTGGAAACATATTGGACAAGACTATAATTTTCATGATGCAATCTGGTACCTTTTTCAGCAATTCCTCTGTTTTAAGCAGTGGAAATTTTATGTAGAAAATTTCATTGCTTCTTGCACATCTCAATTTAATCAAAAATCCAATTTTGTATCAAAAACAGTTTGATCGAAAAAATACTGGCCACAGTATCAGTTCAACTGTCAGACTCTCTCAGATTTTAAATCACAAAAAAGTTTCTAGTCAGTACTTCCAGAATGAAGTGTTAGCTATTGAACACGGTAAGTCTTCTCAATTACGTTTCTTCATACTAGCAGAAACTGATGCTTTCGAAAAGTATTTCAGCAGAGAAGAGAACCTTTCTCTGATAACTGTGTCATAAGGAAATAATATTTATATCTACTATAGAATTGTTTCTATTTTGCAGAAATACTGAAATGTATGTCATTACTACCCTTGCATATAAGTGTTACAATTTGAATACAAGACTTTTCAGGGATTCATCTGCATGATTTAGTGATGCATAGGCTCAGAGGGAGAAAGAGAGAAAGCAAGGCATTTTTAATTACATATGAACCTTTTCAATTACAGAATTAACTAATGTTTAGTTTAAATGCATGCTGGTTTTGTTCATGTTTACTCTTTTATTCCCTACTATTCAACAGTGCAAAATAAAATAGTGAAAATAAACTGAATCTACCTGTGAACACACAGAAAAGGGATTATGTGTTTCTCTATGGAGCTATGAGTTTTATGCACCCCTTCTATTCTGTTTTTCTCTTCCCTCATAAGCTCTTAATCCTTAGCCTCCCTTATGATATGGTTCAAAAATTGTTGTTAAATTCCTTTGTATTCTTCTAATTTATTTTCTAATCCAAAGATTACCCTTTCATATGCAGCTCTTTCGGTGAGACTTGCACTGCCTCTTTCTTTCTCTCCCGCCACGAATTCTCTTCAAGCAAATTTACTAAGTCACACACTTGGCATTTTCATAATCAAATGTGACTTCAGTGCATTTTAAATTAATATTGTTGCTCAGACAGACGTCTTCACTCCCAGTCTAAGTCATTTTTATTACTCATTGCTGGCCAAAATCAAGGGCTTTTCAGTTCATTTATAGAATTATTCCAGAGCAGTCTCTCTCTGTTACAATATGACAGATCTTTCAATAAGGACTGGTGAACTGTAATGCACACTGACAAAACAGTGAGTTAAGGCTGAAGCTGAAGCTAACAAAAAATATGGAAATTAGATTTAAAACTGGAAATCAGATTGTGAAATTGCGTTAGCTGTTTTTAAACAAATGCTTTTTCTCTACTGCTTTGCATCATTTTCTTTGCATTTTTTACTGGCTGTTAAAATTTCATAGCTTGATGGTAAAAGTCAGTATACAATTGTAGAGGTGGTATTTCTGGCCATGACGCTGAGTTCCGCATTTCTCATAATACCTCAACATTTGCACAAAAAAAAAAAAAGACTGGTATCATTTTCTTCAGGTATTGATATAAAATGAAAACTTATCTACAATTCTTAAATGAGAATTTAAGAACCTCTATTAAGAAAGCCTGTTAAAAGATGCCATGTAGTTATTAGTCCCCATGTATCCTGTATTATCCAGTCAATCACTGTTTAACATTCCAGTTTAACATTCCATGAAAGAGAAATGTTAGATTTCAAGCATCTGAAACTTACAGAATCTGAAAGTATAAAGTAACACAAATCTTGTCACAAGCAATGGATTATTTTGAGATTGTCAGAAGTAAGATAACAAAGATTTTGTGAAAATGCAGGCTTTAGAGAGTTTTCATTCAAGCCAATTATCTCAGTTCTCACTAAGTATTTATAAATATTGTCTCTGTGTGTTTTTATTGTTTGTTTTTTAACATAATTGACATTTTATGGCACTATTTTTAAGTCATTGTCATTGGCCTGACTACGGTCATAGTGATTTTAACATTAGAATTGATACTGCCATCCATGGCAACAAGGTTAGGTCAAACAGAGTGCTCCTGAGTTTCAAACATTTAAAGTTTAATTTATCCAATATACCTTTAGTGAAGGAGAAGATGAAACTGCTAGGACCTGATCGAAAGCTATTTGATTCTGTGCAGCTTTCTCTAGAATTATTTACAGCTGCTAGCATAACCCCATGTTATGCTGCAGGCAAACAACAGTTGCTTCTAAAACTTGGGACATTATAGTTCAGATTTTACCTTAGGTTCTTCAGATGTACAGTTGGGTTGGGCTGGGTTGAATTGATTTGCCCGGCTACAAGTAAGTCAGTGGATGGACAGGGTGTTGCTAGATAAACAGAAATTACTGGTTTGTTGAAAGCAAGCAGACTGTAAATCCCTATGGGTCAGCTCTAGAAAGGGATGCATAGACAATACTGTGTTTTCTACAGGAAGTAAGACATTCCTCGCTATTTTTTTCTCTCTGCCATCTACCAGTTTCATTCAAATGCCAAGTTAAGACCAGCACAGTTTCCTAGCGGTGGAGTATTAAAAGAAGCTTCTCGCTTTCTCTAACAGCTATAAATGTTATCCATCATACTTAGGAGTTATATCATTTTTTGGTTATGTTCCTTTAACTCTAGGGAACAGCCGCAACAAAGAAACCAGGGAACACGGCAATACCTCTCTTTGCTTAAGTGTGCAAGGGTATGGAGAATTCTGCTTTCAGACAAAATACAGTGCCAGCAAGTTATAAATTCTAGAGAGGGAATTCTGAAACACATCTCCTATGGAAGTAGAGCCAGGGAATTACTAGAAAACACAGGAAAGCATGTCCAGCCCACAAGGGTCTCATGTCACATACTGCCCTGCCTGTCTCCATTCATTCCACCAGTGTAACCCTTGTTTACATAGTCATCTCTGAAATAGTTGTGTCTAACAAGCTCGTGAAGGTTGCTATCTCAAATTAGGTGTAATAGCCTTTCTAACCACATTACTAGTTAAACAGTTACACTTTTTGCTGATCCTGATAGCAAACCCATTAGGGAACACCTGCCTTATGGACAAAAGCTTCTGGCTTGATTGTCCAGCTGCACTGGGCGTGCAGTATGCACAAGATGCCGCATTAAGATTTCAGCGGCCCTTCACCTCTAAGGTTTTACACAAGCTTGAGAACAAGGTAAAGGTAAAACAAGAGAACTCAGTGCCGCATAATTTCTCAGTAACTTTACCAAAGCATGTAGTCTTACTAGGGCTCCTTGAGGAAATTAACTTACGCTGAAGGACTGAAATTTCAGACTGGTCTTTGGGCTTTGCTCACTGATGGACATAGTACTGATTGCTTCAAATTCTAATCTCCACACTGCAAATCAGACATGATTAACTCTGATTGTTAAAAGTCATCACTTTGCAGAGGAGCAGCTAATATCTCCTGGAAATCCCTTGAAAATACATTAAGTTTTCAAAACTTGCTTAGCTCATTTCTGATAGAGCTACACATTTTCCACCAAGGAAAGAGGCTAGGGATCAATCAGCTGATTGCTGGATCATATATTGAGCTGTATTCCAAAGACAGTTTGGTGTAAAATGGTTGTGTTTATAAGCATATTAATTTAATGCTAATTAACCATATTAATTGAAACAGGCTGAAAGTCATGAAACTTTTTTTTAATTCCTCAAAAACTGTAAATCACATCATTATAGTCTCTTGACCCTGATATGTCATCGAATAGCCTCAATATAGACGTAGACTTGATGCTGTTCCATCCATAATTATAGACTCACTTCTGAAGCAAATTGGAACCTAACAGGAGAATACAACTTAAAAATTAAAGTATGGCAATAGAGATGTCCAAATCTACTGAAAGTAGAAAAAAAAAAAAAAATGAATGAATCAAAGGGGTGGTTCCTGAACAGTATCGGATAATGTTTAGTAAAAAGAGCATTGTAGGACTAAAGACAAAGAGGTGGCTGAAGTCGGGTTTTGGCTCCTTATATCCAAATGAAGCACCATCACTGTCGTCTAGTCATTCTACTGCTTTTCTGCTGGCCTAAATATCTTGTAAACAAGTTAACTCAGAACTGAAACAACAGATCTCCTTCCTCTAGATACACGATACAATGACTATCTTATAAGATTCTTCCATCAGCTCTCTTTTCATGAGAAAATAAATAATGCACTGCAAATTCTGCTCCAGTAGCAGAATGCTTTCTCCTGAGTTTGTTGTTAAAAGCACATGCCAGGAACTGCAGCTACTGTTTTCATCTTTCTGAGAGAGAAGGGGAGCAGCTGCGTAGAGACGGCTATGTACTACTACTGCCAAAACTGCGTCAATCTGTTTGCGAGGGGTCCCACTCCGGATACTTGTCACCCATATTGCATTTGGGAGAAGCAGCCCTCTAAATTTATAGGGAGCAACAGCGCAAAATGAAATGGGTTTAGTGCCCTTATCTTAAACCCTCCACAGTCACACAGGGCATGTGTGTGCCCTGTGGCCTTGGTCCTGCTATTTGTATGAGTGTTTAAGAGACCAAACAATCAGAGCTGGGCTTACTTCTAAAGCACACAGCCTACATTAATTTATCTCTGGTTAATGCCTACTATTTTCTGTTATCAGATATTGGATTGGTTATAGATAATTAGTTTACACTTCTAGGAAGAAAAGGCCACACAAATGTCAGGATATAATGGCTCTTACAATTCAGTCTCTTGACTTTTAAAAAATTCAAGAGTATTTCCAGACTGAGGAAAACCCTACTTACAGCAAAATGTCCTCAATAATTAGCAAAGCAGCAACAACCACAAAACATAATTCTCATCCTTTTGAAATGAGCAGCCTAATTGGCAGCTGTTGTTGTGATTTGTTCAGGAACTTTACTTGGGAAAAAAATTACCTTTAAGGCACTGCCTTTAAGGTCAGGTGTTTCCACATAAATGATTGGCAGAGAGAAAGACTGAGAGAAAAGTAAGTTGTCTTTCAAACAAGATTACCCCCGGTACCAGATTCTAATCAGTCTTTGCATATGTGCTGTGCAGGAGGAATCTGTTCTTCCAGCACACCACAATCACAGTGCCTGCAGGAAAATTTCATACTAGAACGTTTCTTCATTATCTTTTGAGGTATATAACACCATTGGCTCTCTAATAACATATTTGATAGATAATATTCTATCTGAAGGTAAACTGGAAATTCTTTTTAACTAATACATGGCACTCAGGTCCAGCACTCTTCAAAAAGTATACAAGAAGTCCTTGCTTAAAGGATCCAGTAAATGTTCAAATTCCTAGTTAGCATTAAACAGGTTGCATGCATGAAGTACTTTCTTCCATTTAAGCAAAGACTGAGCATAAAAATGAGCTCTGATGGGCACTGTCTCCTGTCCCATGGTTCCCCTTCTGCAGCTGAAATAAAAAGCCTAATTTCCAACCTCCTTGAATCCCAGCAAGTTCAGACTCAAAAGTGGTACACTGGGGCTTCAGGCAGTGCTGCTCCGGAAAGAGTCCAGGTGACCAACTTACAGTGGTCAGTAGAAAGGTCTGAAGAAGCAGCTACTTATAATAACAAGAATAAAAAACTAAAATAGCATTTGGGAGGAATTATTGGTGTTGGAATGGTATTAGTATAGTTTTGCACTTGTGTTATCCAGTTTTGCTTAAAGTAAGAACTCTGGAAATGAGTTACATTAGGGAAAAATCTTGGTCTTGTTTTCTTATGTTACCCAGATTTTTTGGGGTTTTTTTTGAGACAAGGCCTGTAGCAAAGCCTTCGTTTTGTAGCTGCTCAAAACGATCGGGGAGGACAAAGAAATATCCCCGTTCTTTTTCTTTCTGAGAGAAGAAAATGATACAGACATAAAAAGGCTGTAAGTACAGAGTTAAAAAAAGACAACGAAGAAGAATGGTTTATGCTGCATTTAGCATATAGCTGTTAAGAGTAGATACCTGAAATTGTACGTAGAAATTTCTGCTAACTTTAAGACACCTAACTTACATTGAAAACAGCAGAAGTCACAGTTTTAGACCCTTCTAAAAGTGCAAAAGCTCACATCTCTAGATATTAGCTATCATTACAGCTCTAGCCTAAGTACCCTGAAGAGAAGCAACCCCTCATTCTTGTCCTGCACTTTCCCTTACAACTTCCAGTTTTCCCTCCTGAGGCACTAATGAGCTCCAGCTGTGTCACAGGCATGCTGGCTGAGCTGTGTGTTTCTGAGCTGGACCGTCAGAGCTTGCAAACTCAATGCATCTCTACAGAGCCACTGAGTCTGTTACAAACAGGCTGCCCACGTTTATAAATTGCCTTCTTATCTCTAATTGAATATGCACCACACACATAGTGCTCATAATAATTATTACCTTTAAAATGGATTGCAATTGACAGGATGTGTACAATGAATTCCAGTTCTCTACACAGTTATTTTCTGTGTTTAGCAGAAAAAGCTGAAGACTGGAAATGTGCCAGATGCATTGTTTGACCAGATGTACCATAAGATCTTATGGAACCCTGTAGAATAGTGTAATGCTATAAAGAAAGCTAAAGCTGCTTACTGTATGGGTTTAACAAGAAGAATCAAAACAGCACAAGAAAATCTCAATTTCTGCAAAAGGAATTATACTACCATGTCTTTCAATCTGAATTTCTTACAAAATCCCTCATTATCTGACTGATGTTCCTGATTACTTAACCATGCTAAAAGAATGTTAATCTGCAGTCTCTGTACATGCAGCTTCTCTTAAATTTATGTGGAAATGCTGTAATTGTTTCCTCTCCTTTAGCTATGAGCTACATGATGGATGATAAACAGCTAGGAAACATTGCTACAAATAAACTGACAACAGTAGACTTTATAACTATGGTATATCAGTAATTAGCCACGTAATTTATGATTTATATCATAAATTAGCTGGTATCTTATCCATACTACTGAAAATATTGGGTGTCCACATACAGAAAACTTGGAATATTCAGTTCTAGACTTCATTCTTTAATCTCCATTTTTCTTCTGGTTTTGCATACCTGCTTTAGTGACTCCTTAACTGAGAATGTGAAGATTTACTCTGGCCTCGTTAGTTCCCATCAAGCACATGACCCTTTGTCATCAGCATTTTGTAAGGAATACCATATTCTAGTATCCCACACACACAGCGCCCTATGAATAAAAATAGTATTTTAGACCTATGAAAAACTAAGAAAAATAACTTTCCTTCATTTTGCTTAAGCACAGGAACTGGCAAATACACATGCTCAAATGTAATTAAATACCCTGAAGAAACCCAGAGCTGTAGTGAAAGCAGTATTTCTACAAAGAAGCTCATCTTGGTGAAAAATAATGTCATTTTTGATGCTGGTAGGCTAAGAAGCATAATGCCATATGCAAACTAGTTTCCAAATGGGTTCATTAAAGTTTTTACAATCTGTTTAAACATTAAACATTTTCTTTAAATATTAATAAAGTTCTTCAATTGTTAAGGTTAAAGTTTACTCTTTACAGCACAGTAGCAGATGCTAGCAGTCAGCTAACATATACCAATTGGAGTTAAAACCTATAGGCCAAAATCTCATTGGCATATGGAGAAATACGTAATGGAATTCCAAACTGAGACACATGCTGTAGTTTCTTCGAAAGGTGCCCTGAATTGCAAATGAGACTCTCATATGTCTTCATTTGTGCAGCAGAGTCAAAGTGTATGGGGCTCTGTAAGCTACTGCAGAATCAAAAAGCTGGTTTATATAACTATGCAGATCATGTAATTTTACTTTGCACACATCTGTTATCGTGTCTCTCTCAATCTTCTCACAAGAGGTTTGAGGAGTGACCTCTGAAACCTTTCTCCCTACTGTGGGTAACTACCACTTATCCCTAGTTTTTAAGTCTGCATTCGTGCAAAGGTCCAGCCTTGTACGCCACCTCTGTAAAGCACATCTATTTTTGTGAAGAGAATTTCCTCTAAGTATGTAGGCTGTGAAATCCAGTCCCTTCCTAATTACTGCCACCCTCCTCATCACTGCAACTGTGGAATGCATAGGGAGAAAAAGCAAACCAAAATCAATCTAATCCTGGGCTATGAACATGTTCTTGCATCATCAATGTGTAGTGCTGAAACAGAGCAGAGTACAGTTTAATATCACATACTTAGAGTATAGATGGTTACCTTTAGTTTAAATTATATCTTACTGAATGTCATGTTTTGTAAAAGTTGACAATTACAACATTTCCTTAAACGTAGTCAGTCACAACTTTCTCTAAACTAATTTCATAGACTTTTATATCATGAACCAAAGCCCTTTGACTTTAATGAGATTTGGCTTATGCTATAAATGAAGAGGTTAGAAATATGATGATGGAAGTAAAAACACTCAGATTCTTTCTTAAAATATAGTTACGTCCCAATGGTAATAATTTTCTCTAACTTTGAAACATTGACACTTCACATTATTGTGTTAGGTGATTTTAATACAGGATTTATCAATAAGTTCTCCAATTATGGAATGAACTTCTGGAAAACTTCATCTGTTTTGTATTTCTATGCATAGTACATTATAGCGCTAAATTGGAACGCAGTAAAATTATTAAGCACATAGGTTTACATAGTTTTTAATGTTGAGAGTATTATTAATAGGTTCCTTTGTTATAACCCTGTGTTGCCTTACACTTGCATGAGTATGTGTCGACGCGTTCATAATTGCTCTTACTGTGGGAACGTTGTGTTTGGTAAAGAAATTAAGATAGCTATTTCTTGCTTGGTTAGATAGGTTACATTGTGATCTTTATAGAGCATCAAACATGTTGTCACAAATGTGCACTGACCTCACCAAAATGTGCCTGCATGTTTTGCGAGCTAGCAGCTTTACTGATGTTTTGAGGCCTCTGCTTCCCTTGCAAGCAGCAGTGCTTTTGCCCTGCCCAGAGAATCTTGGGGCAACGGGAGGGAGGCCTTAAGGAATCTAAGCTGTTACGTGATTTCTGACACTACTAAACTGCTATTGACAAAGATCCATTCTTGCAATCTGAAATATGTTTTATATATCTCTCCTTTTATAACTTATATAATTCTTGCATGACTACTGATCCCTTACTATTCTCTTTCTGGGGATATCATCTGCAAAACTCCATATCAGCTAAAAAACTGCACAAAAGCCTTGGTCAAAATGTTTTAGAAATATGTAGCTAACACTAAAATTCTCACACAATAAGCTGCACAAAGAAAATAAATACATGTAAATAAGGCACTATAACAGTCTAAAGCATTCGCCAGCATCCCGTCTTTTTAGTGACTACACAGCTGTGTTTCCATTACATGATTAATGGATTTTCTACCTTCAAAAGAGACATTTGTACAAAATGGTAGCACAGTGCAAGAAATACTAAACAGCTGACTATAGCTCATCTCTTTCTCATAGTGCCGTCTGTGGAAATAATTAAGGGCTAAAAGGCCCTTTGTCAAAATCTTGCAGATTACATGTCTAAATCATGACTAGGATTCAAATAAGTACTCTGTCTTTCCACACGTTTTGGTACCTATCTACTTTCATTCACTTAAAATAATGAAAATAGCATGCAAGCTTGAGCATCTGCTTCAAGCTTTTGACTTTTAATTCTGCTTCAGTCATACCAATTTAGGGAGGTGTTGACCAGGCTTTGTCTCCAGTGAACTTGAGAAGAGTTCCAAATGTTTGAGAATTCCAAACAGACGTTTAGCATCCTCAGAAACACACACCCATGTAGTGACTAATACTCTTCTTGAAAAACCATTTCACTGTATGAGATGCCAGATGATACTTCCCTAGTCCACTCACCTTCTGCTTTCCTACAGATTCCTATCAGGATCTATTTTTGAGGTGCATTAAAGAATGACTAGAATCTTTTCACTATAGATACTTAATTTTATGTAAAATAAAGAGGGTCCTGAGCTCTCAGATTTAAGTACAGTTGAAGGTGTATCTTAGTCTAGGATTTATAATTTCTGCTTGTTTTACTGTGCGTCTTTTTTTTTTTTCTTTTTGGCTGATATCAGTTGTGAGATTAGTAAAACATCACCAAGTAGACTAGTAGTAATTTAGCAGACCTGAAAACACTGGAAATCTTCACAGTACTTTCTCCAACAGCTTCTATCCTGTTGGTTTCAGCCAGATGCAAACCTGCCCCATTGAAATTATCATTTAAATTCAAATAGCCATGGGCTCACTTTGGGTTTGTGTACACTTACTTTGGGGGCAAGATTTCACCTTTCATTCTTTGCACCCTAACAACATCCAGCTGCTATAGTTGTTGTAGCTTTGACATTATTAATCTTTGCCCTGTTTGTGCTTAATACTACATGCTCATCTCCATTGGCTTGTACACATACTATTAGTGTATGTGGGCAGATACACACATGCCCACATGTGCACTCTGTGCTATGTAAAATGCACATTTAAACAGCACTGATAATTTCCTCTCTTTAAATTTAGGTTCATCTTCTCCAATTATCTTTCATCTGCAATTTTTTGATGTATTTCACAGATACAAGTGCAGAGTGTTATACAGCCCTTCACCACAGGCAATTATTTACTCACAGTGAAAGTACCAAGGTTGCAGCCACTTCGAAGCTAACTTGTATTTGATGGCAGCCTTCTTGTGCTTTATCCACAAGATGGTCCTTTATACTGTTTTCAAAAAGTATACCACCAGTGAGTAACGTTTTCTGTATTTAAGAAATTGGACCTTTCACACTTAATGTTCAAGGAAATCCCCCTCACAATCTATGTCTCATTTATCTCATCTCCATACAGTATGCACTCTAGATTATATCTTTAAGTGTAGAGGACTGTTAGATATGAAAAGTAATGTACTCCAATATTTAACAAAAAAAACGTGACACACAAAAACATAGTTGCTATTCCCATTTCTCGGTCTTTTTGTCCAAATGAATCATTGATTCTTGAATAGCAGCCTACATCAAGAGGCAGGGAAGCTGTTTGAGGATGACTGTAGAAATGAAACAAAAAAATTACCCACATTCCCACCCTAAACTTTGCCATATAAGAGCAGATCAGTGGACCAAGTAACTAGCGATAGGACAAGAGGAAACGGGTTCAAGTTGCGCCAGGGGAGGTTTAGGCTGGACATTAGGAAAAAATTTTTCACTGAAAGAGTTATCAAACATTGGAACAGGCTGCCCAGGGAGGTGGTTGAGTCACCATCCCTAGATGTGTTTAAAAGTCGTGTAGATGTGGTGCTTGGAGACATGGTTTAGTGGCAGACCTGGTAGAGTCGGGTCAGTGGTTGGACTAGATGATCTTAAAGGTCTTTTCCAACCTAAACGATTCTATGATTCTAATTTCTATAGAACAGGTGCAAAGAGAGCAAGTATTTGTCCTGTAGTATGTTGAACTTGCAGTGAAATGGAAATCTTATAGTCGTGAGCATCAGATAATTTTTTGCAGTCTTAATTCTTGCTGGAAAGCATGAAGAAAAGACATGACAAACATCATAAGAATCTTTTTTTTTCCTTCTGGTAGCTTAAAGGCCCTCATATTGGTTACTAGTTCCTCATACGTTAACAAGTAACTGGATTTCTTTCCAACACCCAAAATTTGGCAAGGAAGGAAATTGTTTTTGTGAACGCACTTCAAGAATTAATATTAGAGAATATTTCCTCTCAGCAAATTGAAATGGAATAAATTGCATTTGTCCTCCTTAGAAATTGAATTGATCACTTGAGGTTAGGACTGTGATGGCAAGTTACAGAAAAAAAAAAAACCACTTGAGGGGGTGAAGAGAGGAAGAGGAGATTGATTTTGTGTTTTACTTTTGAAAAATCAGTAGCATTTTGTCTAACTCTAACATAAATACAGAAACACAAAAGATGTATTAGTTCACTGCAATTTTAAAGACAACTAGATTACGTTGGTAACATTACTATTTTTCTTTGACCAGAAGGAAAACATGTTTTAAAGCATCTAAGTCTCCTTTGTTAACTGAAACTGGCTTTGGCAAAGCCACAAAACATTTATTTATTTTGCTCATTTTTTTAATCATTGTTCAATATAGCTCTTAACTGTCAGCGCATAATGTCCCTGCTTCCAACTGATTGATGATTTACCGCCCCAGAAAGATGCCTTCCAAGAAAGTATCTTTCAATTTGTTCAGAATAGGTCATGAACTTAAGCTTCATTTATATTGATGTTATTATCATTTTGCAGCTTTTTTTAATTCTTTTTTTTCCTACACATAATTTATTTATCATTTCAGCTTTATAAGAATAATAGCTTAATCCTAGACAGCACAGGCTGTTCATAGCCTCTTCATTTTCCATTACCATAATTATCCCTCTATCACCAAATGGAATAGCCACCAGTGTTCCCAAAAATTTCCAAATTCATCCCTAAACACAGTGATTCTAGTACCACCATTAATTGCTGACCAGTGAAATGTTCTTCATATCCCTTCAAACAATTTTCCGTCTGCAATCTGTTATGCCCTATCTTGAGCGGAACCCTTCCTTAATACTTACAGAATAACACAGTACTGCTGAAGTAAATGTAGAGAGCTTTAACTGCAGCAAGCCCTGAGCATGTTATCTTGATACAACAGAGAACTGATGATTCCTCCTTCCTTTGTGCCAGCAACATCTCAGTTCAGGATTTTAAGATAAACAGGCACTTTGAAAGCGGTTGTTTCTAGTTTGTGAACCAAATAATAACTTAGATGACAAGCTGTAGGAGCAACAGCATCATCCTCTCTGTTTTGGCACCTTCCATTAAGGTGTCATTCTTGGGTTATTTTTAGGTACAACTTAATGCCTGAGGTATAATAGCAAAAGTTGGTTGTGCTGCAGGAAAGGGAGATAGTGATCTAAAAAGGTTACCTCTCTTACAAACTGATCCATGTTTGAAAAAAAACCAAGCAACTTTGCAGAAACCCTCTTTCCTAGGCAACTTAGCAAGACTAATGACAGAATAATTAATTTTTCTACAGCTAGATCCAAAGTCTATTGAAGGCAACATATAAATTCTCATGAGGCTCTGAATGCGGCTATACCACCACAAGTGCACACCAAAGTTTTTACTGCTCTCCTTGTCTCACACACGCAAGAAATTAGTATACTGAGTCTTAGATTTTTAAGAGTCACTTACTTGTCAATTAATTGATAAAATTGAATAACAAAGTTCTTTCAGAGGGTTAATTTGAATCCTGTAACTAATGATGTTGACAGATTCATTGTAAATACAAACCAAACTAAGCTTCCATACACCCCCCTGAGGTCAAGTCTTTTTAGAAGTTCTGAATGTTTTACTTTTTAAGTCATTCTCCCTCTGATTTTCATTGCTCCAAGTAGTTTAGAACAAGAAAAAGATTCTAATTTAGCTGTCCAATTTCCAACATTTTTGGTTTAAACTTCTTTTGTCCAGCAAAGCCGTTCAAGACCTATGCCATTTTTAATAATAGAAAGGATTTGCCTTGATGTCTGGCACCAACAATTTTTCTTTACTGGTGCTAATCAGAAGTGTATTTTGTGCCAGTAGTTTACCCAGCTTCTCCCAAGCTGAACTTTGGTGGTGGCATGTAGATTACGCCAGAAAAAATAATCCATACTGTGTAAATGCAAAATATTGCTGGCCTTTCCCATGGTGCTTGTTTTCTGTATTTCTTTTTACTTTCCCAGTTCTTCCTCAGGCCTTACAGATCTTTTAAACCTCACAGCTCTATAGGGAAATAGAAAGTTTTAATGTGCCTTCCATAAATGTGTTGGGGTGAAATTCAGTAGCAAACCCTACTAATAAAAAGGGCCAGAATTTTGCCCCAGGTTATGAAAGATCTTGTAAGAATCTCTCTCTACTAGTGTGTTTGTAAGTTTACAGACAAATATGCTTGGATATCAAAATTAGCACCAGAAAAAAGTTTATATTCTAGTTCCTTTTGCCGATTCTTTCATCTAAGCATGTTATTCTAGAAATGAGCATTATATCACTATGCTGTGAAGATTCATTATAGCTGTATAATGGATTTCAGGCAAGAGGTTCAAATTCAAACCTTCTTTTTCTGATTTTGAAACCTCTAATCAAAAGAGAAAGATTAAATAAAGCAATTAGGCTATAATAAAGGCTTCTACAATCTCAGAAAAATTATGGTAGTCTGAATTCTTACTGCATTTTAATCCAAAATAGTTAGGGAAAAGCAATTTTCACCAACTACTGATTTATCAATATCCTTGACTTCATTGAACATTTTTGATAGCTGTGTTCTAATTAAATAGCATTATTCAAATATAATAAATTTTATAACCATCACTTAACATTGAGTGCTTGGGATTTTAATAGCCCTCTGTCACCTTCAAATCTCTCTTAAAAAGTATAATAAATTTTACATCCTAGCTTCCTAGCTGCTGTTGGACTATTGAAACTCCCTATTTTGATGTCATGCAAGAATATATCACTGTAAGGTGTAGCCCCTAGACAGGTGGCATTCCTCCATGTTGCTAGCAAAATCAATGCAACTACAGAAGGCTCACAGGTACCTGCAAGAAGTGGATGACTTTCCTTCAGCAGGTATTAAATCAAGTGAAAGAATGTAATATTGCCATCAGTGAGTAAAATTCACTGAGTTTTGCTGGAAATAAGTTGTGGATGTAATTCAGCTTTTACCCAATACCCTCGTACTACCATTATTCCCTTGAGATGAAGGAATGCTGTTTGTGATTCTGCTCTTACCCAGTACTCTCATGCTAACTTTATTCCCTTGTGATTAAAAATGTTGTTTAAAATATTAAGATTTGCGAAATCTTACATTTTCAGGCTCCCCAACCACAAGGGAACTGCAGCATAGAATATGTTCATTTTCCCGTTTTGATGGTCCTTTAAAGAATTCTATTTTTATTGCAGCTGAGATAGGAACTTAGTGTGTCCCATCTTCCAGGTGCACTAATTACTTACCAAGATAATCTCTCTAGCACTCAGTGAAAATTTAAGTAGTTCTATAAAATGGATCAAGTTGCAAACCCCATTTTGTTATAGCTTGTTTCTCTAATTGTCTTGAACTTAACTGTGGGCGTGGAGGGAAGTAAGGAGAAGAAAAAAGAAGGCGCTTTCCTTATCTCGCTCAGTAGATAAAACTAATACAGTTTTTATATCATATAAAATTTTTCACTTGAGTGAAAATAAAACATTGGTATAAGATAAACTTAGTGGCTACAGGAAGGCTTAAGATGTAGATAACCTGGACTGAGTCCCTTCCTCTGCCAGTGAGACCTGAACTGCAAGTGGCACTTACCAGAAGAACGTCCTGACTCAAAACTGATTTTTTGCACATCGCTCATGGTATTTACAATAGCTGAGAGTAGTAGAAAACCTAAGCATATTTGATGAATGAGGTGTTTTTAAATACCGAAATATTATGTCAATTTTAATAGACATTTTTAATATAAATCTTTTGTAATATCCACTTTTTACAGAAAAATAACCAAAGCAAAGTAAATACCAGTTTCAGTAACTGACTGAGCTAAAGACCTAAACCAAGTGCCCTGATTGGGTCTGAACTGGTGTTTTTGTAATTAATACTCTACTCTGAAATGTGTTGACACTGGTGATTTATTACAACTCTTACTTTAAAGCTGTAAGCAGATTTATAGTCTTCACAGAGAGGTAGAAATAGCACATTACAAATGTGGTTCTTCAGTTTTATACACAAAAAGCGTCATTACTATTTGTATATTAAAATAGTTTCTAGTATAATTTTCTGGTAGCCTTGGAGAAACTAACGACAGCATAAGAGCACTTTAATGCCAATTTCATTTAGAGTAGAAAGAGGTTAGTTGTCTATGTGGGAGGCAAGAGAAGGGAATTTACGGTTACAGACAAAATACTTCCAAG
This sequence comes from Burhinus oedicnemus, assembly GCA_008921705.1. Classification (NCBI taxonomy): domain Eukaryota; kingdom Metazoa; phylum Chordata; class Aves; order Charadriiformes; family Burhinidae; genus Burhinus; species Burhinus oedicnemus. The sequence continues at coordinate 2,568,600 of VFFE01007128.1, read as the reverse complement.
GACTCAATATCTAGGATTCTAATCCTAACTTATTTTTGCTTTTTTCATACAAGTAATCCCACTTGTAAGTATGTATGTTCAAAACAAGGGATATTTTTGAGTGGCATTTAAGCAGACCATGACTCATAGCATGGACCTAGCTTATGGCCACTCAGACAAAAAAGGATGTTTTTCAGAGGCTAATGTGTATGGTGCAACTCTTCTTGGAACTCCTTGGGCGTCCCAGGACATTATGAATTCCAGAGGAAAACCTATTTCTCCTATTCTTCTGCTTCTCATCAAAAGTTCTTGACACCTCATCTTCAAAATAGCGACAGAGACATTTGTGTGAAAGGAATGACAATTTGGGAAAATGCTTCTATGGAAGCTGTTTCTTAACATGGTTTTCAGAAGATCTCTTTAGAATAAATTGTTTTGTTCTGATGGGATTTATGCTGCACAGCACTGACAGTTAAGTGCTTAATGGGCTATCTCCATGGGCTCTGTATTACTATTGAACAAAACACAAAAGCTGAAGAAACACTAAATAAAACACTATACTGAATACAGGGATAAAAGTGAAGTCTGGATAACAGTGGATAAGTTTTACATTATATCTACAAGCGCCATGTTTCAGGAAAAGGCATTCAGATATCACTTCTTTTGTGAGAATAACTAGTTCTGACGCAGTTGACACTTTTTAATATTTTTTTTGTTAACTCAGGGTGAGAAATTTGAATAGGCTGCACTCCATGAATAAATGTGTCATATGAGTGATACACTTTTTAAAAGAGAAAGCAAACTATATGGGGAACACAGAAGACTGAATGAAGCTAACAAGCTACTTTTACCATTCTAAGGAACTGAATCTTTCAGAAGAAACCATATCATGGCTGTGCCTGGAATAGGAAGGAGCCTGCTCTAGATTAGCTATTGAAATAGCACCTGGATTTTTGCTGTACAAAGGAATGAAACTAGCCCAGATGTAATCATCTAGCAAGCAGGCAGAAAGAAACTTTAGTTTCAGAAACTGTGTTTCTAAAATGCATCAATAGTAGATCGAACTTTACATTTCTTTAAATCTTGAACGAGATTTTGTAAATGAAGAGTGAAATATCATTCAGCTTTAAAACCTCTAGAGCGCCTTTACCTTATCTCAACAACTAAAGTATGCAGTTGTGGCTCCTCATAGCAGTACCCTTCCCTCATAAGATTTTTATATATATACAAACATATATTTTTGTATATATATAAAAATCGTGTCATGACACTCCTGATACATTTTTTAAAGCATTAGAAAAACGTGTCAGATGGCATTCCCACAAAGAAGTGGGATCACATTTGCTCCCAAGATGGAAATGCAAAGATTTGTCATAATAATTCTATGGGTCGCCAGATCCCATTCTTTGAGTTTTTTCGACAACTGGTTTTTCTCATTTAAGTTTAATTTAAATAATTTAAGTCTACTCACTTGCAAATATTTCTTGTGTTTGTTTTCATGTTGTTCAGCATTGCAGCACAAAATGGGAGCTATGGAATGCGTGCTTGGGATAATTGATGGTGCTGCCATGGGGTCCAAAATATCCTCCCATATACTACTGGGTTGTATGCCATTTTGCCTCTGAAATTTGTTTTATATAATGATTCTGACAGCTCTCATTTTTCCTTTGTTAGATCTTAGTGACTGTTATTAGATATTTATTTTTAGAAGCACAAACATATTACAAAAAATACATAAGCCCATTGAGGATGAATAAAATATCTCCATAGTAACATTCCAGATAGTGATATATTACTGGTTGTAGACAGATTGACAAACTTCAGCCCTAATTCTGCATCAGGATTTGTTAGCATAGACTCCTGAGCCCAAAAGTGACTTCAGAAGTGAAAAGACCTCTTTTTCTCTCCTGTGTAGTTATTTGACAGCAATGATTGATTTTTTCCAGTTGTGGATAAATATGAAAATTTATTTTATTAGCTTTTATATCATCAGCTGCAAATGCAATCAAGAACATACCCTCAAGGCAAATGAATCTTTTGGCTTTGCTTGGTTTTTCACAGAAGAAATCCTACCATAATCATGCATTTTAGGCCTATTTTATAATATGTTTAAATGATATCTTAAATAGTTTGGTTTGAAATGAGTAATTGATATTGATGTCCATACAGTGCAATAAAATTTTTCATCTGCAGGATAATATTCATGGTAATAAAAAAAGATTGTGTTATATTTTAAAGGCACAGGTTCTTAAAAGTCCATTCAGGATTTTTTTTTTTCTCTTGGCATTAGTGTACCCATACCCAGTACTGTATTGTGCATAGCCACTTGTGTCATCAGGATCTGAGCCATATCCCAGGTTCACCTGTGTAAACATGAGGGAAGTTAAATTCCCTCAGCTTCTTTGCAGTTTGCACTGAAGCTTGGATAACTTACTGACTGTTTATATATTTTATCAGCTGTCTATATTAAACTTTTATACACAAACCAGAGAAAAACATGCAAGCAACTACAATTTTTAAAGCTAAAAGATACCACATATACTGTATAGCAAATTAGATGGTTTTAAAATCCACCCTTGAAATAGGTGTGATTTCTATTCATCTGAACAGTTCTGTATTCCAAGGGAACTCGGTGATAAACAGTAGTTACAGACATGAGTCATAATTATTTTCTTTCTCTCTCATTTCAGTTGTTCGAGTTCATGAATTTTTTGGCTGAGAATGTCATCTTCTGTTATATGGGACTCGCACTATTCACATTTCAAAATCATATCTTCAATCCTCTTTTTATCTTTGGTGCATTTGTATCCTTTGCTTTAAAGAAATATATATCTATGTACATGTATATATATTTTTATATACATAAAGAATATGTGATCCATGTGAAAAAAAAATCAACAAGCAAACTAATCAGTTCCTTAAATACAAGAAGTCAATTTTTTTTCAAGTCCAAAGGCAATCATCTTTATTACGTATATCTCAATAACTGGCTGAATACATGTAAGCATGTGGTCTTTTGACAGTTGCTGTTTTGCAGATCTGCTACAAGGCAAATAGCTTTAAACCAGCAGCTGGGGAACTTTTGCCACTGGTTTACAGGTGGGGTGGAAAATTGGGATGTGTATTGGGACATATCTGTGGGGACAGGTGCAGGCACACAAAATCTTGCCTGTCCAGAGCCAGTCCAGATCCACAAACTGTAGAGCTGCCTCCAGACAGGTATGTGCCATAAGCAGAACTCCCCAAAGCTACTTAAATTATATTAAGTCCTTAAAAAGCAAACAGTTCTGCATTGCTCAAATCTTTCTTTTTTTGTATTTGATATCTCTAGTGTACATGGAATGATTTACATCATCATGTGCATAAGAGACTAGTAGGAAAAAGCGTCTGTGTCTTTAATTCTGCCATGGTTTCTCAACAAATCTTTTGCTTACTTGTACAGTGGTATCGATTCTTTTCACACTAACAATTCACACCATGGGGTTTTTTGGCTCAGAGCAGCAGCCCTTTGCTCAACACTTTTTGATGAACTGTAATAGCTTTGAAAGTTGGGATCATACTGTTTACTTGCAGTAATTTTTATATCTAATTTCCAAATGAATAGTAAGAACTGCATCACAGCTGTCTTGGCTACAGGTTGTGTTAGGTGGCAGAGAGGACCCCAAGAGCCTATTGCACCCCACCACAACCATGAGGCAAGTGCAATGCTGTGTCCTGCGCTGCTAGCCTGGAAAGACAGTCGAACGTGAGAGCAGCACTCAGGACCCCAGATGGGGTCTGTGTTGCAGAGCCCCCAGGGACCTGGCTCTCTTGTTTACTCTCACTAAGAGCCAACAGACTGCAACAGGGTTGTGCTGGATGGCTGAGCACAGGGCATGTGAAGCAACCACTGCTAATGCATGTTCTCCCAAGTCCATAGGAGCTTTAAGCAGCCTTTGGCCCAGCAGGTATGATACATCCAGACATTGTCACTCAAGTCCTTCATCTGTTCTATAGTCCACAGCATGTCTCAGACTAAGAGTGCCATAATTGAGCCCTAAGAATCAGAAGACAAGGGAAGGACAGAACCTGCTAAAAGCATATATAAGGAGCTCTGATTGTCTTTTTTTTGTTAATCTGAAGTAGCCTCATGTTTCTAATTAAGGCAACTTTTGTGATCGTTCCACAGAAAAGTAATAAAGAACTCCTTTTGAAAAGTCTCCAAAGAAAAAGGAAAAAAAAAAAAAAAAAGGCTGAGTGTGCTGGATATAGACAATATGAATTGCCAGGAAAGAAGAAAGTAATCATGTCCCAAAGCACATTTATTCTTTGCAAATTGCTGCTCAAGGAGATAATGCCATCTCTGCAATTGATGACGGGCATTTTACCGAAGGACTGAAGATGAAGTCACACGTGATACAAATGTGATGAGTAAAAGTAGAGTGATTGAAGTGGGATATATAATGATGAATATAAAACCAGGATGTCTGGGGAAGAAAATCTTGGCCACTGCAGTTTTATAATGAAACTAGAACCAGAAGGATCTGATATGTAAAATATGAAAGAAGATAATCTCATATCCATTTTAATTACACTTTTAAAATAACTTTGGAAAAATATTGGGTTTAAGTAAACTGTTTTTTCAGTAGTTCCTCCGCCATTTTCCTCAACATCTTACATTTTAGGTGGCAGTTTTTGTAGCAAGAGCTTGCAACATATACCCACTTTCTTTCCTTTTGAATTTGGGTCGAAAACAAAAGATTCCCAGGAACTTTCAGCACATGATGATGTTTTCAGGTAAGTGCTATTTTGGTCTTTTGCCTGTCCACATTTAACAACTGACAAAGAGTCATCTGTCACTAGAAAAAGCCACATCTATCACAAAGAACTTACTATCATAAAACTCAAGGTAGTCTCTTCAAAGCTACTGAAGTCATGGTGAAGCCAGTATTCTTATCAACTTCACTGTGCTCTGGACCTATTTTAATGAACTTTTTGGAAGCCTACCACCCAGGAAGCCAGTCTTTTAACCGATTGTCCCCCATTTGTCTACACTTCCATGAAAATTTGGGAATATCAGGATTTTATATTGTGTTGTTTTAGAGACACCTATAGTATGCCTGACAGTATGCTTACATACTAGCAAATACATAGCCAACTTTGGAGGTGTTAGTACTGATACTCAAATCAGACACAGACTTTGGCAACTCCTTTAACTTCAGGAGCAGTTTTACTTTGAAACATGAGATGAGGAGACTTTAATTCCACAGACCTTTTCATATGTATTCCAGCCTGATATTTGAGTACTTTGTTTTCCAAATTCAGACTTTATTGATTTTTAACTCTGGTTAACATTGTAGAATAAAAAATAAAAAAAATCCAGAAGAGGGAGCCATGTTCTACTCTGATTTGTGCATCATCCCCTAAACTGTTACAATCTCAGCTGGATTCTGTATTTTTGGACTTGCACAAGCTAGAAATACCTTGACTTGACTTTCTGATGCTAGTTAGGAAAAACCTCACTTATAAGCTAAGAGTATTTGTGCAGTAAAAGACAGAAACACAGATCCTCCAATGCCATTTATGAAATAATTTTCTAAAATTAGAAAGTCAGCACTTTTTTCTTCATTTTCTTGTTTTTTGTACAAAAACCTATTCCAATTTTTTATAGATAAAAGTTCTTGATTGACAGCCTTGATGTACACTGATCTATTTAGCCAGATAACAAGTAAAACACAATGTGCCACATTTCAAGCTTCCTCATCAGGACTACTCCACATCAGGGTGCCTCGTTTATGCCTATATAATTCCATCTCTCTAGAGAGCAACACAGTAGTTCATTTCTATATCCATTCAATCCTTCTGCTAAAAGCTGCCATTGAAAATGTCAGTTAATACCAGCTAGATTGCAGTGAGAGATGAGGACATACATCCATTAGGAACTGGCTTTCAGACCGCCTGCTTACCTATAATTGTTAGCCATGTAAGATGTATATGTAGATCACCCTAGTAAAGCTAGCAGGTGGCCAGCTAGACAACAGCATGAAAAATAACTTCATATCATTAGTTATCTAGTTTCTGGGCTCCATTTTTGCTTTTATTTTTCATCAGATAAAGTACAGAATTAAAAATCTTCCAAAATATATCTATTCTTCAACTTTTCTGTTCTCGTTTTCTCCAGTAAAATTTCATTCTCCACAGAACTGGAAGCTGAAAGTAGCCTGCAGCCAACAACCGAACGTGAGAACTCACACATTAGCTTTCCAGTGCAATCTGGCAGCTGAGAACTGAAAATAGTAGTACTGAAAACTTCTAAAATGTAAATGTTAAAATACTCAGAAAAGTAATTGTTAACTGTTTACAAAGAAATACTGTATTTTGTAGATAAAAATATCTTTACAACATTATAAAAAAGTAAATGGCATAATCTGTAAGTAGATCAATAAAGACTGTCACACTGCCAGCAGCTTCATGCTTCACGAAACACTTAGGATATGTGGATTTTCTGTGTAATTGTATTTTTTAATATCCACTAAGATTTGTGCTCAGTTACCAGTAACATTCTTATTTACTGATCATACTGTATATAGTGAAAAACAGAGAAGAGAATGACTGCAAGAAGAGAGATACATTTCTGATATGAGTAAACACGGCATGGAATTTGAGTTTGGACGAAGGTGCTTATTGCCTACACAAGAACAGCAGCAATATTCTGGTATAGCTTCAGGTTCTAGTCGATCACGGGGAAAACTGGGCTTCACTCACCACAGCATCACACATGTAGAAAACAACGAATTTGGGGTTAATTTTGTTTTCAATCTTATCATTACCAAATGCATCAAACATTTCCTGCTTTCTTTAGTGAGTTTTACTGCCATAATCACCATGAATATCAAAGTCTGAAAAAAGCAGTTAAGGTCAGTCAAGTATATTGTTGATTAGCATTTGAGTACATCTTACTCTGCAAAGAATTCTACTGAAGTCAGTAAGCTTTACTTTTTGAGGAGTATTAATACATTCAAGAAAAGGTGGAAGATTTAGGGCTTGGAAGTCTATTATGTAGCGGTTTGATTTATTACATTCTTCATTTGCTTATGCCACTCCTCTAACAACACATTACGGAGGGTGGATTCACTTTTACAACTGTGTTTAATCATGATTCCTGATAATATTCCATTGTAAATCAAAACTAGATTAGTCCTTGTATAATTAAGCCGAAGCTTCTCAAATTACGTTGAACATCAGCTAAAATAAGCGGGCCAGCAGTCTCTGCTTATGTGAAAAAGAAATATTTTAATGTCTTAAATTATAAGGGAGCTATCACTATACACTAGTGGTCTATGCTGCATGAAAACGCCTCATTTCAGTTCACAGCCTGCTGTGATGCCTTTAACTGGTAATAAAATTAAAAGGGAAGAAAACTAAATGGATCTGGATGGACTTATTAATGGCAAGAATATGTTTGATATTTAAGCATCACTGCCACATGACCAGGAGGGCACTATTTCACAAGTACAGTACTGCACCTTCCACTCTTCTTCCAATATCTCTATTTACTTTTTACTGTGCTTTCCTCTTCTCTACAGCATATAAATCAGTAACAGAGAGGCTTGGGGGACATGGTGCTACAGGGTTGATTGCTGTTAATATAAGACATTACAGCATCAGTGGAGTTTGAAAGAGTGGAACACAAATACAGAAGAAAAATGAAAAAGAATGCCTGTGTACAGGCAACTGTTGTGCAGGCATTTACATCTGCACACTAATACACATGGTGGTGGGAAGTGTTAAAGTGAACTTTTTCCAAGAAGATAGATATGAAAAGAAATCAGCTAAAGAGGAAAGAAAACAAGGAAGAAAAGAGCAGAGAACTGCAGTTGAAACCAAAACACCAGATTTACATACAGAAAGTCTCCTTTCCTGATGGATTCTCTCCACGCTACCTGCAAACACTACTGCCCTCAAAGGCTCTTCAGAGGCTTAGGGTTCAGAGAGACGTGTTTGTGGAGCATGAGCAAAGGATGGATAATGACCCAACAGAACACACCTTTTCTATTCTGTGGGCCTCTGAAGCTTAACCCTTGGGGTAGTATTTCTTTGGAGGCCCTGACACATGCAAGAATATCTCTTAAAGACAAATCCTTAATGGCTGGCAGAGCTAGCAAAAAAATCTGGTAGGAAATCTGTGAAAGAGCCCAAAGGATCAATGGATCACAGCACAGATGTGGAGCTGCTGTCAGGGTAACATCTCTGAAAGATGAGGGGAGAGAATCTCTGCTAATGGTTCATCAGAGCATTTTTCTTCTACCACACCCCTCTCTCCAGGTATAGCTGAGGTACCAATATCCATTGGAGCCAATTGTTCCAGTGCTCTTTGTTGGTGTTTTTCCCTGAGGTGTTACAGAAAACCTAACTTTCCTTATCTTAAGTCTATTTCAGTATCTTACTATCTTCTGAAGTTGTTAAAATTCCCTTGCTTCATTTGTGTTGTCACCTGGAATGTATTTTGATATATATAGTAGTGTTCCTTGCTTCTCATTGAGTCTTTATATTTTATAGGTTGTATTCACCTGCTTTCCACTGCTTTAGTTAGAAACAAATGCTTTGTTTCATTATTTATTTTACTTCAGACACATTTTTAGTTGAAACTGAATTAGCTCTTATAGGCCACATTGAGCCTTTTATAAATAAAAAAATGTAGTGAAGGCATTCACTATTTCTCTAAACTGAAGAAATATCCAGTCCAGCACTCAATAAGTAGAGAGTCTTAATGGCATATTAATTAATGAATTTTTTTTAATATTCCCTCTTACCAAAAGAGGTGTTCTAGATTTAATATTGCACGTACGATTGTGATGTGGTTGTGGAAAGCAGCATCGGTTTCCACCAAAATGTAGCCACAAATAATTTAAGCATTTAATCTGGGCTAGTCATCTAGATTAGCACTATAACCACTGGAAAAAGACTGTTTCAATAGTGGTTCATTCCCTCCTCAGATACATGTTTAAAATGAGCTGATTTTTTTTCCCCATGAGAAAAAAGTAAAGCATGTGCATGCTTAGAGATGTCTTTTACATAAAAGCAAAGTCAAGGACAAGCCCACTTGTTGACTGCAGTGTTATTTTCATAAATGCAGAGATTTTAAACCTGGTGCCACTGACCATTTTCAGCTGGTGTACCTACAGTCTGGAATGTCCTTGCAGAAACAACGTGTTGTTCTCTGGATAAACTGTGTGTCTTCTATACCAAATAATTCACATTCTAGATATGTAATCTTAAAGAGCTTTAGAGTTCTACTCCAAAAATAGCTGGTTTTTAGCAGTTGATTAAATGATTCTGCATATACCATCAGTGCCTTAGAAGAGGTTTAATAATTAGCTTTAATCTTTTGATACTTGCAAAGTACTTTTTGGATTCTGTGTGTGTTGTATACATGTAATGGCCTTTCTCTCCACACTTATTTTGCGGAATTTTTTTTTAGAAAACAATAAAGTAAATTTAAATAGATAAAGGAAAAGCATTGGAAAATACAGAGTGTTATTTTATATTATGCATCCTGAGGGCTGAAGGCACTAGTGGGCTATTTTTTTCCCCTATTTTTAAATGTGTCACTCTGTGTGGACCTATTTAGTTAGTTTATTACTACCTATAGGGCTTTTTTTAAACGCAGTTAGCTGTTCTCCACATTTGTAAGTTTTTGTTTTTTCAGACTCTGTAGGTGTATAATTTTACTATTATAATATTTCAAGTACACTACAAGCTAAAAATCTAGTAGGAGGTGTCCTTGCCCATGGCAAGGGGGTTGGAACTAGATGATCTTTAAGGTCCCTTTCCAATCTAAACCATTCTATGATTCTATGATCTACATTTATTCTGCATCCCCCTTTTAGATACTTAAAATCATCTTTTAAAAATTATTCACTGTTCTTAACTCATAATTTTTATAACTGTTCTTAACATGTTGAAAGATTTTAAAGAAATTTTAAAGAAATTATGTATGGTTTCCAGCAAGAAATGCGCAGCCTATTTGGGTACAGATTTTAATGCCAACCCTCTTTCTCACTTGCACCCACTGAAATCAGTAAAATAACACAGGGAATAGATTTCTTTTTTAACATGCATAAAGTCCAGATTACTATTTAATTTGCAATTATTCAAGACAAAGAATTCAGTGGATGTAAAACAAATGTGTGATTATTATGTGAATACAAGAGTAGTTTCATTGTCCACTTTTGCAAAGTTGCTTACACTTGCGTTAAACACCATCCTTTCAAATAGCACAATTCAGCATTTTGTAAGTATGATCATGGTCTGAAAATTTCCTCTGCACTTGGAATTGGGCTTGGGCTGAAAAGAGTAAAATTCTATTTCTCCATCACATTAAGTTCATCATTCTTGTCTTTTTTTTTCAGGTTTACGTGGTGCAATAGCATTTGCATTGGCTATTCGAGACACAGAATCCCAACCCAAACAAATGATGTTTACAACAGCACTGCTTATTGTGTTTTTCACAGTCTGGGTATTTGGTGGGGGCACAACACCAATGTTGACGTGGCTTCAGATCAGGTTAGTACTCTCTTTACAACATTAACCATCAAAACAGAATGCAATCACTATGATCTATCACTAAATTCCTACGGCTTTGTAAGGCTTATTTATACTTTTTGATAGAGTTTTACAAGCACAAAGGAAGTATTTGGCTACTTGGTAGAGGCTCCAGACCATAAGGAACAGGTTTTTCCCAAGCTCATTATGGGGTCAGATCCATCCTTATTTCCTAAGAATTTGTTTCACTACTGCTCCTTTTAAACACTGTGAATAAATGTTAGCAGTGTCTTCCTCACTGTTGAAGAAAGAGCCATAAAAACAGACTTTACCCTCATCTAAAAATGTGTATTCATTACACAAACGTCATAAATAATGTCTTTCTGATTATAATGTGAATATACTAGAAAATCTACCTGCATTGGGGTATCATTCAGCCTGCATTGGTGCATCATTCAGCCATTGATTTATTACTCATTGTTCTATAAATGCTCTTTCACTACATTATTTTTTAAATTACTTCATAGTCATTTGCATTCACAGACAGCAATGAATGACAAGACAGGTTAAATGAGAAAAGAGAGGGGAAAAAGGAAGCTAGAATAAAGAGTATCTAATTTAAATGTAGTGTCCTGCCAAGTGTGTTTTTTTGAAACCTCTCTTTTAACAATAAGTGTAATGCTATTGCTGAGTTCTAGTTACTGCCTAATCCATTTAGAACTCACTGCCATGGTTCATAAGGTCACCAAAGAAAACCTCAGTGTCAAGATAGACTTATAATTCACAATTCCTTATCATTTATTCTATATATAGCATATGCTTTCCTTGTTTACAAAATTATGTCTAATTAACAAGCCTTTGTGTCAGACTGTTGCTATAAAATACCAGCTAAAGATAACTAAATTGGAGCTTTAACAAAAAGCATAGATAAAAGCTTGCAGATAAAATAAACACTATCACACAAGTGTACTGTATAAACATAAAATGCAGGCATCCATATGTAATGTGGGGGCTTTCTATTTCTGTGACAGTTTGATTCCTTTTCACGACATCTCTCATGTCCCATAATGTCGATCAAGTCCATTACAGTTTCAATGCATTCTGCCACTATCAGCCATCTTTTGCTCAGATCTGCCACCTTTTCCCTGTTGGTCAGCAATAGAGTTGCTCTATATGGCAACAGAAACGTGCATGTGGAGGAATATTCTCATTAGATCTTGTGGACCAAATTGTTTTGGGTTACTGTAATAGGAGATTAAGGAATAATTCTGAGAATACAGTAGGGGAAAAAGGAGGTGGGCAGTATTCATGTGTTTGGTCTAAGGACTTAGGTCACTAGATGCCTGTCCTGGTCTAGCTCTTTAGGTAATTTTTAAATGAACATTGTCAAGTGCTTTCAGTAATATAAGAAATTCAGCCGGATACAATGGCATTTCTTCTGCTACCTAGTACTATCCAGAGGTGGGAAGGCTTATGAGACCATAAGTGAGGGGCTGACTCTCATATTAACTATTTATACCGTTCAATGCAAGCATGTCCTTCTTCCTTTACCCACCTGTACAATATATTTTACCAAAGATACTGAAAGTAGACAGTCAATATTGGTCTGAAATGCTCATTTCTGGAGATCTCCTCTAAATCCCAACAGATCTGCCAGGCAGATTTACCAATCAAATAATTTGTTTCTGTAACCAGGATATAAAGCTATTAGGTTCACAATTGCCATTTAATTTCTTGACATCAGAACATACAGCTTCATAAATTAAGAGTGTGTGGTCAAACCAAGATAAAACTTTAAATAGACATCTTTAATTAGAAATGTATCTTGAGGGTCTGATTTCTCTTTCTAGTAAATATATTTAACTCTCTTTATAATTTATTACACCTCAATACAGAATTTTGTCCTTAGCTACCAACATTTCTCATTTTAGTCTTAAGTAATTTTGTTAAGTTATTGTATTTAAAGGTGATGGTAGTTCATGCAAATTAATACCCATGTGGATTCCAGCAGATTTGGGTTTGCTGAGAGAGCTGTGGGGCTGCTCCAAATTACACCTCCTTGCTTGGTGTAATACCACCAGTATGCTTGCAGCTGTGCCTGAATGGCAATTCTGAGCTGCATCTATACCCACTTTTTTTTTAAATAAAATTAGAAGAAAGAGATTGTATTTTTCATGCTAGTTTTGAGGGTTCAGCTCACAAAGCCAAGGGAAACTGTATTATGAGTACAAAAATTGTATGATTGTCTGTGAAGAGGCTCATTGGAATGGGTTGGTATATCATCAGTTACAGAAAAAAGGCATGAAGCCAGTGAAATGCCATAACTATGTCTGTAAGTACAGAAGAGGGAGCCTGGTCTCACACTAGCCCTGACATGTTCAATTGATGTGAACTTACATCAGGCACCATCCCAGGGAAGTTTGAAACCTTGTGTGTGATTCCCCAGTGCTTTAGGGAACCAGATTTACCACTGTTGCAATCCAAAGCACAGTGCTAGATCAGTTAATCTAAACAACTAGATATAAAGTTATTCACATTATCAAAATTAAGTCCTTGCAGGAAATGAAACATAGATGAATGTCTGCTTTAAAGTCACAGTGACTACACTGGATTTCCCTACATAAGCTACAAGTTGCTGTATAGGTAAACCGTCTCAGGAGACAGGAACGGTCAAAAATACAGTGATCAAGTAAATAACAGTCCAAAGCTGAGTGTGCTTTTTTTTTGCCAAGTAACCATTGCATCATAAGATGATTATCCAGCAGGTAATGTTTTTAATTGAACAGGAGGCATTCAGAGGTTAATAAAGAGGAACACGTGATTTCTGAGACTATTTGGATTAATTGAATCTTATTCACATCCATTTTAATTTGTGTCCACTCTAGCTATGTGGAATAGGCTACAGTTCCTATCAGTAGTTCAAGAGATACAACTCTTAACTCCTCAAGGGTGATTCAAGTTAGTCTTATCCTAGAGATAACTACTTGAGTTTCTATGTTACAGACCAACTTATCCACATTTTGGTTTTGAACATAAATCTATCATCCATTAAGTTGAAGATGTGTAAAAATAACATAAATTACCAATAAATAACACTACTATATTTACAATATACCATAATACATTAGTGTTAGGCAAGGTAAAACACGGTATTCAAGATCTGTACAGCCTTCTTATTATATATTATCGTCTACGTACTATACTATGTTTCAATTATTTATTGCACTCTCCATAATTTACATTGTGAAATTCTCATAATGGTGACCAAGACTCCTCATATCTCAATAGAGTAGAAGTGAATAGAACATTAACAATTTTTAAAAATAATAGTAGTAATAGTCTTCTGAAAAATCAATCTTTGTTTCCATAATAACTGGAATTTCCATAATCTTCCACCTCTCCTCACAGCAGTAACATCAGATCTGCTTTTCTTTTTTTGCAGTTCAAATTCAACTTAATGTAAATATAATCTGTCATGCTATTTTTAGAGAAAAGATGAAGATGTGTCTTCAGAGATAACTAGCTGATTTATTCCAGGAATATTTATGGCTTATACAACACTTGCAAATTATTGCCAAAACATATAGTAAGATATATTATCAAAACTAACCATGTGCTACTGAAAACTCTGGTCCTATCTCCCATTTAATGCAGCAATATCACTCAACTATCTCACAAGGTTGCAGAGGCCAGCTGTGCTGAGAGTCTTTTTAAAAAGAAGCTTGAATGGATCCCACGAGTTCGCTCAAGTTTATTAAGGTTCATAATTCTAGGTCCCTACATTTAAAAAACAAATTATATTGAAACTTATATTTCTACTTAAACCATAGCTTGAATCTAAGAAAGGTTCTTAAAGCCTTGGAAATTTGACCTGCTAATGGCAGAATTTATGTCTACATGTCTCTATATGTAAAAATACAGTTTTAAAAGAAATCCATACCAGTCGTTCTCATTATTTTGCTAGTATATTTAGCCATACAGAGTAGCCTTCAAAATGAGTCTTAAAATTCTTGACAAAGTCTGAATATTTTTTAACTTTGTTCTAAAAGAATGAGACATACATTTTCAGAAATGTCTTATTTATTTTAGCTGTGTCCTTTTTTAGATACCTTAAATTCTGAGTTTCAGAAAGCGTTGAGTGTTCCCTTTCTGAAAATCAGGTCTTATTTAAATGTTCGCAGTTGTCTGGCAGAGTAACATAACATTTTTGAGCACAGAGGCATATGCACAGCCAGTTACAGTGTTATCAGCTGGCATTCTGAGAGCAGAATTGGTTGCACCACATTCCTAAATAATACATTATCTTTTGGCTTATCTGAGAGTTATAACTAGGAAAAAATTGCCCTTACTCCTCATGTGAAAGGGCTACAATATACTGCTTTTGGCAGGCAATGAATAAACCTGCATCAGTGTATGAGAATGATATCATGATACATCAACAGCAAAACAAAGATAGCCATTTAAGCATGAGTTCACAGTCAAATTGAAGTATTCAATAAATGTGCCTTCAGAGATGTTGAGTATTACTTGCTAGTGCTTCTGGATACATCTCTCCCTTCAATCCCCATACTCTGATTAAAAATAGAGAGCTACATTTTAAAGTAAATCTGCAATGAGAGGTTTGGGGATAAAGGATTCTCCTGACAGGCAGAGCAAAAATACAAAGCTGTTAATAAAACATGTCCTATAAAGGCATTGTGCTAGGTATTAGGTCCTGTTTGTTTATCATCACTTCCTGTGTAAATGTTTGTCAAGGGATTTCCAGACTCTTTGTGCATCTGTTTGCAACAGTTCTTCAGTGAATAAGGAGATTTTTATTCTATATTCTAAATAAATACTAAGCAGCATTGAATAGTAACTTTTAAAACTGTGCCTTATCTGGCCATTGCCTTTGGTACGTATTTTAGAAACTCGCTATGTCTACGTGCCTGGCTGCCCTTGAAAACATGCCATCTGTAGTTGACCTAAAACTCCAGTTCCAAACCTTCTAACTTTCTCTAAATACTAATGCCAGAGGCCTGGCATACCACATTTTGGGAGGATAACCAAGGCTGTCCAAACTCACATTCTCAGCAGGAACATCTTCTCATTGTACTCTTCTATGAGAAAGCACCAACCCAGGAAATGAAATTAATCAAAACAAACTATTCTTCTAATATTCGACTGCTGCCTTCCCTAACTTCTAATTGACCCAAACTTTCAGATTCACTTCCAGAGGTTTCCCAGAGCTCTTGCTTATTCTTTTTCCTGTTCAGATTCCAGCTTTATAACTATTAACAGCTATTTCTCTTTGCCCATCTAAAACTAAACCTAAAAATGTCAAGGTTATAAACTTCCAAAACTTCCTTTGCATCAACGGAGCCAAAAGGTCTCCAATGGTGAACAGCAGCTGGTCATTCATTCGCACTACACTGGCATAAATACAGCGTACCTTAATATAGGCAGTGATCTCTGAGAGCACAAAACATAGAAATGCATCAAGTGTAAAAAATATAACTGAAAAAATAATGTAATGCGGATAACAAGAATAAGAGGAGAGGATTCACATCCTATAAAGTCCTCAAACCTGTTTGAAATGAGACCATAAGCAAAGGGGATATCATTGCTGTGGAGACTCTTCTGTTTTGTATGGGAGATGATGCTGACTGGCAAGGAGTAGAGCACAAGTAAACTGGGAGCAATATTGTTATCAGCATGAAAAAAAAATCTTCCATTTGCAAGGGTCAAGCATGCAGTAACCCCTTGTCCAGATCTACAGCCATGAAGGAAAGGAAAAATCACGTACAGATTACACATAGACATATCTCTATCACTGATATGAAGCCACCAAAGTCAAAAAAGTTGCCTCAAGGGTCCTTCTATTTATTCTTCATAGATAGAATCATTCAACCAACCCAAATACGTACTCCTTATAGGGGTTTACCTATATTTATTTTGATGCTAAATCTGCATTGAATAACACTGACAAAACATAAGAACTCAGACTAAAAGTTGCAGAAGGACCTAATTGGAGGAATTCTTATCAACTCATATAATATATTGCTATTTTGGCAAAGTAAATTTTTTAAAGGAAGCTTTTAAAGTTTTATTTTGAGTTTTTGGTGTTCCACTTTTAGAAGTTCCACTGTAAAAAGTAAACAGATCGGATTCTTTTGTGGGGGTTTCCTTGTGGTATGGCTACAACACTATTTTCTAAATGAAAAAGGAGAAAACATCATAGGGCTGTATCCAGAACATTTTGAGAATCTGGCTTAGCTGTTAATGCTTTTGAAATAACGTCAACTATTTGACTGTATCACATCTGAAACATAAAATTATAACATTCAGTGTTATGGTGTAAAAATTGGAAGAGCAAAACACTGCTAACTCCTAAACTCCCACCTATTGCCATATTGCAAATCCACTGAATACAATAGGAAATGAGTGTTCAGTACACATCAGCACCCAAAAGTCATGAGCCAGCAGAGTTCAATGTCATTGAGAATGATAGTATATCCCTTTACAGTGAAAAGGTATTCTTTCAAGAAGTCAAGATTTTGGTTCCTTCAGTATCCAACATTTTAATCCATTGCTCCAATATCAAAGGCTAAGGTAGTGTGTATGTTTACCAGAATACTGCATTAGGGATGTATGTGGGCAGCAGAGCTAAATGCTGTGGCTTGACTGCTTGTGACCATGGCTGTCTACCAAAAAAAACTGGTCGGTAGACTAAGATTTTGTGCTTACCCCAGCCCTTTATCAACTGGTTATAGACTGCTGAAAGACAGAACTTTATGATAGAGCAACTGGAGTAACAACATGACCTTGGCTAGTATTATGGTGCTACTGTTTCAGTAACAAAAATATTCTTTTCATTATTCCCAAGCTCTATAGTAGTATCCCCTGTGTTCAGCTGTGTTCAAAGAAATGCTGCAGAAAGACAGTTTACAATGCCACAGTAGTAGCACTTGTCACTGCCAAGTGGGAAGCTTTGATCAGATTTGGTCTGTACTTTAAGCTTCCAAAGTTGTTCTTTCTGCTTCCCAGAAGAGGCCCTTCAAATTAAAAAAAACAATATTGTGGGATTTGGAAAGAGTTCTGCCTTATCTAGAAAGGCAACAGTTGCGGTAAGAAATCTCAAGGGCTGAACTGGTGGTAAAAATATGACTGAGCCTCAGAGCTCCAGAACAGGAGGTGCTGAGCAGGAACTTTGCTTTTCCACAGCCTAAGAACAAAGAAGGATACACTTTAGATCAAAGGATGAACAGACTGGTTTAGATAAGGTGAATGGTGCTGCCTACATTACTGTATTTTTCCAGTTATACAGAAAGATTGCTACTGTCTTCCTTTTTTTATAGTGACATACAAGTCTTTCTTATTAAAAACCTACCTATTTCTGAGCTCTGCCAGAATTAAGTTCTGATTTGCCATCATATGGTTGTACCATCTGGTTAGCTTTATTCACTCTCCTTTGTCAAATCGGTTATAACAGAAAATTATCTTGTTCACGACCACATTTGTAGAAATGTCTGTGAATGGGATCTATGGGAGAGGTGGTGATATAACTGCACTCCTACATTACCGTGCTTAATCCCACAATGTATGCCAAACAGAAGTCTTTGGACAATATCAAACTGGCTTAAAAGCGATCTAAACAAGTCATAAGCAATGTTAAAACTCATCATTTTCATATCAGCCTCTATTTGCAGCATCTGCTGTGCTGTGGGCACAAGGCTAAAATTGTGTGTTACTCAACACTGTACTGCCTGATTAAGCCATTACCAGAAACGGCTTATTTTCACCTTTAACTTGACAGAAAATTCCTCTCATGTAAGGCTTCTTCCATCACTTTCCAGATTGGGGTTCTGCGTCTTTACCTGATAATAAGGAACTTTCAGATACTGAGGATGGACACAACTTTCATAGTCTGCTGCATGGGTAAATGACAGGTAGCACCTGTGGCTGGTATTTGGAGCTTTAAGAAGACGGTCAAATACAGCAAACTCAGGCAGAGATCACACAAGTCTCAGCCTTCAACTGACCTGAAAGCATTTACATATGTTTGACAACCTTCTGCCCCAGAGCTTTATGAGCAAACTGTATTGGGCCCTTTTTATTGTTTCCCAACAGGTGACTGAGCCCCCTCAGCTCTTACTGTAAATACAAGTAGTGAGAATCTTGAGACTCTTCTAACTGTATTAAAACTTTCAGATAAGTAACCATTTCTTGTAAACTCCCAAACTGTAAAATAAATAATAGTGAGTCTTAAACACATGTGCTACGCCATATTGCAAAGTCCTGTCATCAAAAGTGGCTTAGAAACTTCAAGTACATTGAAATTCAATGGAGCTGAAGCTCCTAAGTCACTTTCAAGAGTTTAATGTAGACAGCTTCATGTAACGCTTTTCCAGTCTTACTGGGGCGAGACATGACTATGACTATGGAAAGAATGGTGTCCTGACAGCTGATCCCGGCAAAGAGGTTGCAGTCGGCTGAGGTGAGGAGGAGTGATCCTGTTGCCTGGTTAAAACAGGTTCATCAGAATATTGTACTTCATTGATGAATTCTGCTCTGCTCATAAAGAAGAGCATGAGTAGTACTTGTCCATACAGTCATTTGTTACGGACTAGATTCATGTAGGAGTTTGATCTCTACTGCTCCTCATGTATTCCTAAATTAAGTGGAAAGTTTACTCTGAGTAAATGCACCTTAGTTTCCCTTTTTCAGCCTCACATAGGCACACAAGGATTATCCCTCCGGAAACATAGCTAGTCCTTGAGATACTCTGAATTCAACAACCAAGAACACGTGTTCATATCTGCAGATAATTCATAATTCAATAGTTATAAATTATTATGAACCTTCTTAATTATTTTGCTTGTATTCCTTTGAACACATTTTCCTTTCATCATTTGTCAAGACGAAGGGAGGTCAGTTTAGAAAAGGAGGTTTAATTAAATATTTTGTGCTGGCCTTGGCACATTCTGTCTTCTATAACAATATTCCTTTGGGTTATATTTCCTCTAGAGTCCTGGAAAACAATTTAGTGAAGGTGAAGGATCTGCTGATTTACTATTGAAAACAGAATGTCAGCCAAAGTATCTTCAACTGTAATTTGTGAGTGACCACAACACAGAGATGAACAGTTCAATTAAAGGCAGTGTGTTTTCAAGTACTGTTATATTCCTGTACACTTTGTACTGTTTATTATTTTGTTTTGGTTTTAGAATACTCATAATCAGTCTAACTGGTATCCCCTCTCAGTAACAGAAATGGCTCCAGAAAACAAAGCTCGCTCTTTGTTTCCAGGGC
This sequence comes from Burhinus oedicnemus, assembly GCA_008921705.1. Classification (NCBI taxonomy): domain Eukaryota; kingdom Metazoa; phylum Chordata; class Aves; order Charadriiformes; family Burhinidae; genus Burhinus; species Burhinus oedicnemus. The sequence continues at coordinate 2,548,806 of VFFE01007128.1, read as the reverse complement.
CATATTCCTCGTTAGCCAGAGTACAGTAAGTATTTTAAATCATGCTGCAATAAACACTCCTGTTGAGAGCCCAATTTCAGCCAAGCCTCTTCAGCCCACCGAGTTCCTTTTAACCCAGACAGACTTTCAACAGAGATCAGACTGTCTTTGCCTGGGAAGTCTTTTAAATCCAAACAAAACCCTCTGAAATCCAGAAACACCTGTAATTTAATGTAACAAGTCTAACCATTAATGCTGCAGTTATTTTAAAATTACTACTGTCCTTAGGTTGGCCAACTGTCTGCACCTGTGAACACCTAAATGACAGCATTTTGCTGAGCATCTTTTATACTGATGATAGTTTGAATGTTCCTGCACTAACAAACACTAATTGCATATACATGAGAAACCATGTTGCTAACTCCCTAGGCTCTCCTCAGCATTAGGATATTACTGATTTATGTGCAGACTTTTAGGTCACAAAATCTGCATTCCTATTTAAAAGGTAAGTTTCACAATTGCAAAGAGCACCCCGAAAATTATGCAAATAAAACTAAACTAACAAGGAAGCGTTTGTGCGAGTTCATGGACAGTCTGAAATGACAGAGAAGGCACTGTCCCATGATTATCAAAGGAGTGTTATCTTCAAGACACATAGCTTTGCTGATGAGCCCGTCCTTGCTCCCACACAGTACTCCGGGTATGACAGAAAAATAGTATTTTAGGGTTGACTTGGGTAGGAAGTTGCATGGCTGTCAGTCACACTGTCCACCAGTAGATGAGTAACAAGTGATCCAGGTAGACAGAGGAAGAGGCAAGAGTTTTAGCTTCAGCTGTAAGACATTCAGCCACTATAAATAACTATTAGCAATTTCAAGTTTGGTCAAGCATATTAGAGATCATTGTGATTATGAATTTGAGTAACTTGCATGGTAATCTATTGATGACTTGTGACTTGGGTCACAGAGAGCGTAAGATCAGATTCTGTTTACCATTTCATTCCCTTTGATCTACTGTAGTAGCACAGACTAAAACATTGGTTTAGATCTTAGTTAAACACCTTTTTTATACAAAAATATTGCTAGATGTGATACTTTCCCTTTGCCTGGTGGTCTTTGCCACCAGTTCTGGATTTGTGAGTATGTATACCCATAGTGTGTATGTAGTATCTACAAAAAATAGGAAATGATCTGGTGTTCCTGACTAAAGACACATTAGGGAAATGCATTCTATGTCAAAGCCTGAGATATTCAGCGTCACACATAAAATTATCTGTGAGCAAAGAAAACTCTTCTTGGGGCACAGCTACACTGAAAGGGTTAATATAATAGCTGCTTTATAATAGTAGCTAGAGCACGATTAGCCTGGTAAATGCTATAAATCAAGAAGCAGTATGAAATTGGACATTAAATGTATTGGGTGTTATTATAAAAAGAGAAATTGGATAATTTCCTTTCATTTCTATCTGAAAATGAGAAATCGTCCAGGTAATGAATCTCAGTGATCTGCTGAAATGCCTATCATTTATTTGCAAGGTACTTTTCTGCTAAGATAAGGTGTGCATTTGATCTCTCAGAGTTATTCACCATGGCATTTTGCCTGAATGATACTAAACAAGGTTTATAAACATTTGTGCTCTAATAGTCCTGGATAACAAAATAAAAGGACCAAAATAAGAAGACTTGGGCATTCTGCCTCTGACTGTTAAAGGCAGTCCTGGGCAGCTGCTGAATGGGAGATTTTGGATTGCAATTGTGACTTGTGCACAACATGTGCCTGACTCCTGCTGTCAACTCTGTTGGTCTTTATTGGCCAGAAGGGTCTAATTTTGGGCACAGTCCCCTAACATGGCAGACAGTTAAATCCTGTCTCACACACCTTGTATTTCTAGCTCTACGTGGCGATTGAAAACAGAAAAGGAAGGAAGAAATGAAAGATACGCTTTTATTGCTAGAATATTTAGTACAGGAGAGAGGGAAAATTACACAGCAATAAGAAAGATTCATGCCTTTCAGTTTACTAGGAATAAATGATAGGATGAATTTGCCACATGCCAAAAATCCAGAATAGTTTATAGATATTTCCAGAATAAATAAACCTATAGCTTCCAGCGGGATTTGTGTCAATTAAAATATTTCTTTTATCATCTTTTAAAATACTGTTGCTTTGGTATGTCTGAGTATGCAAAAAAAGTTTTCTTCCATTTCATACAATCATTTTTTTTCTTCCATTAAAATGCATCTCCCTGTCACGCAGGGAGAATACATTTTAATGTATGTAATATCACAAAAAGTAGCTGCTATGCAGTAGTCAACACGACAAATTTGTTAAAACTACAAATAAGGAATCAAACAAACGTATCTGGGAATACTGCTAGGAAACTTCTTAATTATCTGGCACTTTAGAATAAAACTGATGATTTATTAATTTCTACCAAAATATGCCAAATTAATGTGGACCACTATCTCTAACTAGTGCTCCAAAATGAAATTGGTGCAAGCATAAACCCAGTTGACTTCAAGCACATGCCAAAACTGCATTGCCTGAGGGTAAGTAGAGGGTAGAGAAAAATAATTTGAGCCTTTAAAAGTTTGAGATAAATATGTGGCACAAAATCCTGGCTCTAGAAAAAATAATGATCACATTTACTGAGATAAATCTTATATCCCTGCTTTGTAGGTATTGATCAAGATACCTCTTAGATCTCTCTATTATTGATCAGATACTGTTACTTTTTGCAAAATAATTGCTCTGGAAACTCACTGAACTTTCACATTTTAAGAACTGTGTAATACTCTCACCTGGCCCAAAAAATAGAAGGGTATGAAATTAGTATGTTCTTCACATTTGTTAGTTTGCTTAATTTCCAAAGTGTGTATGTGTTCATTCTTCGCCTATTTTGCTTGACAAAGAGTATTGGAATTTCTTCAGCAAGAAAATACAAAATGAATGTTTCATTTTGAAGGGATGAAAGTTTTCATTTCATTTGACTTAAAATATTGTTTCAGTCTGAAAAAAAAAAAAAAATTCTCAGTCTTTCTCAGTTGGTTTTTTTTAAGTTTTCCTGTGGTTTTCCTTTCTGCTATCAAGTATTTCATGCAGCACAAGAACATTTAATTCCATTTTTAAACTATACATGAAGTGTAGAAAAAAACCCAAAATATATCCTTGCCTTTCAACCAGAAAAACAGTGCTAACTGGGACGAGAATTAGGCCTTAATCGTCTTATACAGTATATAGGCTGTGATAGAAATCTTCTTGCAAATCTAAACAAATAAAAGCATGCATTGGTACAACTGCATGTATCAGGGTTTGCAGAGGAATTTAATGACCACAGAGAACTGTGTGACTTCAACTTTCATGAAACTTTCCTCTGGAAATTCTGAACTTTCTGTTCTTTTTTAAAATATAAAGTGGAAGGAAAGCTCTGGCACCCTTGATAACAAACCTATCAAATTGTTCCAGAATTCGCTGAATGTGAAAGGTTAATTAAAGCAGATATTAAATAACCTAGGCTCTGTATAGCAGTATGGGCTTTTAGCATTTAGTAAACAGCTAATTACACTAGAATACAGGCTTGTTATAGTGAATTATCTGTGCAGAAACAGTCCAGCAGTGATTTGCTAGTCAGTACATCTATGAGATTTACATGATAAAATTACCTCTTATCTCAGCAAGAAGTAATTGATTTCAGTGCACTTAAAAATACATTACCAGTTTCTGCATTTTTTACTTCTTCAAAGAGATACACCATTTTGTTATAGAATGACAAATAATATATAAAGAAATCTTGAAATTGTACATAAAATTCTGTTTTTAGAAATCCGAGATATTTTTCTATGTAAATAAATATCTAGAACAGCAGTTTATATAAAAGTTTATATAAAAAAAGTGTTGTTTATGTGAAATACACTAAACAGCAATCCTAAAACCCCATGCTTTGCTGAACTAATGTTACAAGTAGACAAGGTGATGTACACTGCGACTTTGAAACTTCCCAGCTGCCTTTGCTATTCACTTATCCACGTGCATTACACCTGGTCAGGAATCACGGTGTAGGTTCAGGTAGTCTGCCTGAATCTCCTGAGTCTTGATCAGTCCCTGAATTTTTCTAATCTCCAGCCAAAGGTATTCCTGCTGTAGCAACCTCCGTTTTCATTTTAGACACAGGAAAAGAGGCCCAGCTCCCCCTCTTCCCTGCTGCATCCCATCAACTAGTGGTATGGACTTGATGGTTTGTTTCCTCGGCCTCATTCGATTCACACAAATTTCTTCCACCTTTCTGGAGGAATTCTAGCCCAAACCTCACCAGTTCTGCACATCTATGCGTATGTATCCATGAGATGAAGAAAGCAGAGAAGGCAGAAAATAATTTTAATTAACTGAACCAGAAAATGAGATTAAATTATTCTGTAGACTAGTGGTTAATGTGTTCACTAGGGAAGTTTCAGCTCCTGTCCAAATAAGTGTTTCTGTTTCATGTAAAATGAGTCGTCAACTAAAATACAGTAATATTCTGTGTAGTAAAGATCAGATTCCAAGTCTTCCAGTACCCTATTCAGGAGTCTACAGAAGAATGATTGCTCACATGCTTTCTGACGTAGTGACCCTTACATATACATATATTTGAACTTACTCGAGATCAAGCTTTTAAAAAAGACCAAAGACCGTTATTTTTTCCTCCTGAAATCAGGGGGACAGCATTGTCTCCCATCGATCTGACTGTCCTTTGTTGATCTGAAGATCTCAGGCTTTGCATGACTAGCTCCCATTTTAAATGGGCACCACTTGGGCTCCTCAGTGCTTATGTTCCTTTTGAAACTGATACTTGGGCATGGTTTTACATTTCATCGATTCTGAAAGTATTAAGAAAACTTCTCAGCCCATAAAATGAGTTGCCAAATCTAGGTCAATTGCCATATCTTAGTTTACTGACCAAAAAAAGTAGCATTATTTCCTTCTATCACATCTTCAGAAATACTATTGTAATGCTTTCATATAGATAAGTAATAAAATCATCCATTTGCCCAACTTAATTCCAAAAGAGAATCTGCAGCCTACATCTTTTCTTATTTATGCTCAATATAATACTGGAAAAAGAAACATTGCATTGGATTCTCTGTCAGAGCATTTCTTTGTATCACCCTATCACTTTGAAATCTAAGTCATGAGGGCTGTGTGCGATTTTGCTATCACTTACATTGAAAATCTGAATTATAAACAAGTGACAAGTTCTCCAATTTAGATTAAGCAAATGTCACAGCTTTCAATCCAATTTATTACATATACCTCAACTTGCACTACACTTATATAAGAGAAAGAAGATACGTGTACCAGAAAGAAGCAGTGATACATTTAAAATGTAAAATTAATTAATCTTTTCTGAGTTTCACGGTGTCTCTTGCCTTCACAGTTTTGCCTTTCAGATAGCAAGCTCCCTGAGGTATTTTCTACCACACTGAATTGTACCAAGCTAAATAGACTATCAGCAATCTTCCTAACAAAAAACTACCCAAAATCCTGTTTAAAAAGCCTAATTTATTGATGATTTTGTCAATAAGTGTTCTCTCTCAACAAGAGGAAAAGTTATATTTTATAGGGCTTTTGAAAAATTAAAACCACTTTTGTGGTTTACTACTTAAATCTGGTATATATACTCTCTCTGGATCCCAACGTTATACCTCAAACACAAGGCAAATCCTTTAGATTTAAGAAGTACTCTCTCACAGTATTTACTGATTCATCAGGTGCAGGGCATGTGGAATTTTAAGCATTAGACTTGCTCTCAGCTATCAAGTTTTCTTGCTCTGTTCAGTAAGGTAGGAACCTGGAGCCAATGTCAAAGTATCACGTTTATGAATACACGAGCAGAACTATCACATATGCCTGAAGTCACTAGCCAGAGAGAATTACTTAGAGCCCCAGGGAAGCCGAGTGGCAATGGATAAATGGGGGCAGATCCTCAGCTGGTGCAGGCTGTCATAATAACATTCATTTATTTTCTTGGCCTGTAGGCAGAAGTATAATATGCTTTGGGGATCCCTGATTGAGGCAATTTCTCACTCTACTTTCTCACTTTGCCTCTTCATTATCTCATGCAAGCTATTGCTTTCATTGTCATCACTGCTTGAATTCAGATGTTGGCTCATAGCTGCTACATACAGTAGTTTATTCTTATTTTTACAAGAAGGCAAAACCAAAATGGGAATGGAGTCCCTTTCTTAACCATAATGCAGTGAATACCTTCCAACACATTGCAAAGCAACACAAGAAGGATAAATAAAACTACAAATCTTTATAGCACACTCCCTATCTCATCCTCCCAGCACTCTTTTTCCACTGCACTCATTTTAAATGGCAGCCAACTTCAGCTGGGTGCTTCAGGCTTTGTGCTCAAGGTATATATGGTTATTAGGAGAAGAAAAAAATCTTTAAAAAAAAAAAGAAAAAAAACCTAGCAGCTTTGAAGAGTGTCTCCAAATGCTCTTGTAAAAAGATACATGCTTTAATTAGTTAAAATGAAAGTGTTTTGTCAACTTAACTACAATGTCACAGGTAATAAGTACTATTCAACAAGGGGGTGACTTACCCTCTTCCTGGGTGCCCCTAAAAAAAAAAAAAAAATAAAAAAATCAAATCTCAAAACAGCACATGTTTAGGAGAGAGCCCCCAGCAAACCAGACAAGAATTACCAAAGAAAAAGAAAATTAGGAAATTTTTTACTTGACATGAATGGAATTGGAAGAATCAAGAGGTTTGTAGCCACAGTTGAGTTGCTGACACAAAAGGAAAAAGCTAGCATTGACATTTGAAACCTTTGCTTTTCCAGAATAAGTATTTGTAAATGCAAAATAAATGCCTGATATTTCCTAAATGCTTCTGAATACAACATGACATAATACAAATATGTGTATGTAAGCTGAATTTCACCCATGTTAGAGCACCAGACCTGGGCTTCTGGATCATTTACATTCCACTTAAGCTCTTATTTTCTCCAGATGAATGAATTTATTGCCAATTCATGCATATTTAAAAATGTGAGACTACTAAATTCAAGAGTAAAAAATCAAGCCTAACATTTGTATTTAGTGTACTTTCTGAACTCTAGAAAGGGACTTTACAAACTGTGAAATAAGGACAGTTCCTATACTTCTGGATAAATACAGGAACTAAGGTTAAAGTATCTATCTTTGTTGCTGTTGTTGTACAAGTAAAACTGTCCTGCAAACTGAAAAGGAAGAGAAAAAAAAAAAAACATTCTATCAAAGCTATACGCTGCTCGATGATGACTGTGTGACTAGCAGAACTTGCACTATCCTAGATGGCATCTGGTCCAAATTTGCCAACTGCACTGGAAAATATTTTTTCCCTTTGGAACCTCTGTAATAGAGTCTGTCTGTCTGTGAGCATGCGCACATGCACATTTATATCAATAATAGTTTTTGGATTGTCTAGCATCATAAACAGCGTGACTACAGATCAGTATCTATTTTGGAGACAATAAGTTTTTGCGTGAAAGGCCTAAATATTACTTGAAACAGCCACGCAAGATCTAAATGCATTGCCTGAAACTGGCAAAGATGGCCAAGTTTCTGAAGGAAGGATTATATTGCAAAAGAAAATTTAAAATTAACTGAAATCTACACTGTCTAAACAAAGTGCAATTACAGGACCAAGATTATAGTGGAATAAAACAATTCATGAATTAAAACCAACATGGAATGAGACAAACACTAGATGATGAAGGGGAGCATACTTTTCCAGCACTTCCGTATAGCCACTCTCTGTCAAAAAGATTACTATGTTTTAATTGATATTTACTATGTCGGGAGTGTATATAATCTTTGGAGGTTTGTTTGGGTTTTTTTTTAATGGTAGAGTAACAAAATCGAATAAAATTCTTGTCTTTTTGAGTCATTTTTTAATTCTTTGTTGTTGAGAAGCAAAGCATTGTAAAAAAATTGAAAAGTTAAATTTTGCATTAAGCAGTATTTTAGAACACTGTCTTCAAAAATGACACTACTGTTTATCCTGCAGTATTTAAAGTGGCTTCAAAGAGTGTTTCAACGTGAACGTGCAGAGGTGTTTCTCTGCCATTAAAACTAAAAGGGTAATAATTGTTGACACTGCACACATCACACAATGAAAATTTAGGCAAAAGTCTTCCATTTTAGTACATAGCATTTTACCCTGTCTGAGACTTTTCCCTAGGTTCTTCCTTTATACAGCTTGATTTGTAAATTTCAAATGCAAAAAGATGGTGAATGCCCAGAGCTGGAAAAATTTAATGGGTATACATCTGATCTAAAAACAGATAACTGAAAAAAATAAAATAAAAGCATTTTTTAATTTCCTAGCAGGTTTTTTTTCCTATATTTATATGACTAAGTTACAGCTAACTGAGCACTCTCTGTCCTACAATATTTACTTTTAGATGAGGAAACATGAAAAAATCTTTTCAATGCTCACTCAGATTACCAACTGCAGCGTATCAGCTTATGAATATAGTGACCTCAGCTCCAAAGGCCAGTGTGCTGCATGGTTAAGACCATTTCAAGAATTCAGAAATGCCATTTTGATTTAACCTATGATAACACAACTGTATAGCATGTCTTTGAAGGCATATTCTCCAATATACCATATATCTGTTTTATACAGCTTTGGGTCAATCAATCTATACAAGAATTTACTATCATTTCCTGCTGCATTTCAGAGAGAACTTAGATGAACATATTTGAAACCGTGAATTAAATATGAACTTAAGCAACGCAGCTGATTTTCACAGCTTGTGAAAACAGCAGCCTAAATGGAAAGATCAGTGACAGCTTTCATGCAAGGTACCTCATCACCAGTTCTCGGAAGCAAAGCCAGTAGCATTTCCTCAGTGTGTTTTGGTTGTAGCATACATTTAGCTTGACCAGCATTACTCTTTGCTTACAATGGCTATGCAGAGAATTGCTCCCAGTACCAGCTTTATGTGATAAATTTCAAATGTTGATGCAAAAGATGAAGAGCATGATATGTTTTTCCCCATACTGTGAGCCCAGGGAACTTAGAGTTGGTCATCTCATTATTTAGACTAATGCCTCAGGAGCACTTAATGTTTTACTTTGTGTTAATCACATTAGCAATAACGTAATGCATCTACAATGGCCTGGGCTTCTTTCCAAAGCTGTGCTGTTTATGTTCAAGGAAAATAAAGGAACAGACACCTAAAGTGATTCAGAGAACAAACATTTTACTGCTCTAAAAATCATTGACATAGTTCACTGGAGGGAACTGTTATTTCCGAGCCAAGAATTAACTAGCCTCATCTGTAGGAAATTGTCAAAATACATCTCAGCACAGTTTCTTTTCCTCGTACAGATCTTTTGTAAAATCAGTTCTCATTTCTCCTGGCTGGCAAAGCTCATTAGTAGTCTAAGTAAGATGCCAACAAAATGGCCTAATTCCTGACTTTTTCTTTTTTTTTTTTTTTTTTTTTTTTTTTGAAAGCTGTATTCATCTCCATAGACTTCATAAAAGTAGCAATTAGGACATTTGCTATGTGCAAAAATGATACTTCTTGTAATGCAAGTTGTGTTTCTGTCTTTTTGCATTAACTGAAAATGCAGTTTTTATAATGTTCCAGGGCTTTTTTATTAATATTGTTTCAGAATAGTGTGCAGAGTATTTGATCTATAGACTTCCTCACAGCACAGGGAGAGGTATGGTAATAATACTGAATTTCTTAAAGCATGTGGAGGCTGATCAATATTATGTTTTGTGTACTAACTCTTATTGAAAGGATGATACAGAGATACATTTATATGTCTATACCTCTTCATTTTGCAACATCTTAAATTAAAGCAAAAAAGCACCTGCCATCACCAGTAGCTCCTTCGCTCTGCACGGTCACTTGTCCTTAACACATATAGACTGATATCGGTCGCAACAGATGCTATTCAAAATACAAGATCATTCGGCTTAAAGTAAGGGAAATCAAAACATAGCTTTTTTTTTTTTTCCAAAACAGTTACAGGGTAAAGAATTTGGATGGGAGGCATCACAGTCACATCATGACAGCCTTGCCACTCTGTGCTGTGATCCAATGATATTTCAAAAGCTCAACTTTGTTGGGATTTACTGGGTTGGCACTCAAAAGAAATAACCTCGTTACTACCAAAAGAGGTACCAAATCCCACCCTTTCTCCTAAGTCAATGCTGCACCAATGCTATAATATGACATCAAGGGATCCTCTTATTCTAGAAGCCCCACCTCTCAACTGAGACATAAAACTCAGGTGAAAACTAAATAGCAAAAATGCAATCTTACTGAGAAAGTAATAATTGCACTGTATATCCCAGCTACTATCATGCGTATTCCTCACATCTAAACTTCTCTTGCAGCTTTAGAAAATTATTCAAGTTACATTATTTTTCACGTGTTTTTATTTTTCAGTGTCTCTAATCTCAATGTTGTATTCCCGAGTGATGTGACCTTGTAACCACATTTTTCTCCAGACGTGTCTGCATGTCAATTGAGTCTGAAAAGATTTTTTCCAATTCAGAACAAACCCAATTTTTAACAATTTTGTAATATTTTAATATTAAAGATTCTACTGTTATCATGAGATTTTTATTTTAGAAGGCTGCTGGTAGCAATGGAGTTACTCTGAATTTTAGATTTGCTGAGGATTTGGGGTTTGGGTTTTTTCTGTAGCTGAGATTAAAAATAAAAATTTAGGAGGATTACAGTCCTTTCAAGCTTTCCCATAAATCTATGTCTGCCTACAAGCAAACACATACCTATTCAGTAAGTAAAGAGTGTAACTGAGAAGGGCAGTGACTATTAAGTGACTACAGCCATGTGGCCTTATGACACTGCTCTGGACTTTCTCTCTGCTCTGCTCGCTCTTCAAAGTAAGCGGAAGCTTATAGACTTGCTTACAGAATGCTTGAAAAGAGGCAGTAAAATGCTCACAGCTTGTTCTATAGATCTCGGTTTTTACATAAATGAGCTGCATGAAACTATCTATTTCTTTCACTGAGGAAACAGCAAATGACAGTGATACCAGGAAGTGCCATTCAGCAGCCAGTCTGTTAATGAAACATACGTCAGATGAGTGATGCCAGTACAGCGGGAAGTGGAAAATGAAAATGCCCACCACATCCCTGTATACCTCAAGAATGCTGAGAGATGGCAAAAATATTAAGGAAAAGGTCTTTGGAAACACTCAGTACTAGTCTAACTTTGCTGCTATTGAAGCCAGTGACACCAGTGACATTGGCTTGCACGGGAGCGGTTAGGCCCACACTGAGAGCCTTGCGGAAACCTCCCCTCGCGCTGCAATTCAGAGTCTGCACAAGAACCATGGGGGGCATTCTAGAAAAAGGACAGATGAAGAAAAACTGCTCTTTTGGGGCAGGAGGAGGGGAATGGCTGACACACAAGCACACGACATAGTCTAGTCCTTATGAAGGAATGGGGAACAGAACAAAGCTTTGCCAAACCGACAGAGGGATCTGAACATTGCCAGGTTCCTAGAAAAACAATTGCATTCAAGATACATTTTCCATGTAAGGGTGAAAAAAGGGGAAGAGCGGTGAAGTTTGTCCACATACTTTAAAACAGAAAGTTTATTAATCTAAATTTGGACTACTAAAAATACCATTTTATGAAAGGTTTTTCCTTCCTAAGGCAGGAGTAGAGAAATAAAACATGCAAGTGGATTGTTACTCAGCAAAGTAGAGCTATAAACAGCAACGTAGAAGGTGACAGCTGGATCACATACCACAGTGCAATGAAAGGTACAGGAACAACATATAACTATAAGCACATCCAAATAGGAAAACCAAAAATAAAGGGAAAACCAAAAATTAAGGGGGGGGAAAAGTAAATTGAGAGTTTCACAGAAGAGACATCAGTACAGGAAAGAAGCAAAATACTGCTGGTAACGGATGTCCTGAGTGGATGATTAACATTGCTGCCAAGGGTCCGTGGGTTTCACTAGCTGTCTATGGGCCACACACTGAAGATATTTAATTGGGCAACTATTGCAAAATCCAAGAAAACAGTTCTAGAGAAAGCACAGAAATAGTATTTCTCACGCACTCGCTTAGTATCGGAGTCAGGAAACAACTGTGAGTTTGGATCCCTAAAGACTGCATGCATGTACGTATATACACGAGTGTAAAATGGCCTTGCCCTACATTTTTCAGAATCGGTCTTTAAAATGGGAATCACGCACAGCCCACTGCCTGAATATGAAAAAGTCCTGAACTGACTTACAGCAATGTGCTACGAGTTAGAACTGCTTAGGATGCCATTAGGGCAAAGTAAGCATGCAGAGTGGGTTTGGCAGCCAGTAGCTGCTATTTTTCCAATTTGACATGTAATTCATGCGATTACTGTGTCTGTGGAAATAAACACATGACCTGCGTTTTCCATTCAGCTGGATTTGGGAAATTTTGGTGTAACAAGCCTGTGTGACATAACATAATGAACAATATAACAAACACCTCTTATTCTACACTGAAAATCTTTCCTAAATCTGAAAACAAGTTCCAGTTCTTACACTGTTACCACACAGAAGTTCACATTACTTTGGTTGCTGCCAACCTTCATGCCAATTTTATTCCAATTCTATTCACATACACTGACACTACTACAAACGATGATTTCTAAAAATTCCACAGAATTTAAATGATGTTCATTTTAGTTGACTTCGGTTCATATTTTTAAGCAAGAGGCCTGATTCCTCACTACAGGTATATTTACATAGCACAATGACATTCATAAGCTGCTGTGTGTGCCAGATGCATTACAGGGACGTAAATCACTGCTTCTCAGAACTCCTGAGCAGAGCGCCATGCTGTCATGATTGTAAGACACCTGATACTGCATTCTGCCATACAGATATACCTTGTTACTTCAAAGTGACCAAACTATTTTAGCCTCTTCCCCCGATATCAAGATAAAATAGGATTAACAGAATAGAGCATCAGATACCTAAAAGATCCAGTTCATCGTTCTAGTTACTATCCGCATAAGTGCATGATGTAAATGTAAGCCATTATCTATTTTTAAATTTTAACATTTTACTTCAGAGCTGCACAGCTGTAGAGAAGTGATTGGTAAAATTTTATGCATTGACATTATCCACAATTTCACAAGCTTTTTGATACTTAAGATCACATCTAGAGACTATCACTTGTGGATCTCTTGTAGAGCACTACAGTTCCTTCTTCAACCTTATCTCCTATTTGCATTTACACATTATCTTAATGCATCACAGCCCTTCTTTACTTGGAAGGGCATTTATACAGTTAACATACTAATTTAATTGCCAACTCTGCAACCAAAAATGGTCCGTAGACCTTGACCATAGGACTAATGTTTTGCAGTAGCATTTCCCAAAAAATTATCTTACCAGTTTTATGAAATTACAAGTTCAAAAGTCAAACTATGGCAACACTTATCTCTTACTAACATGATTCTACAGGTTTAAAATCATGCTCTTTGTTCTATTTCAGTATGTTATGTATATAAGATAGAAAGCATTAGCCATGTGACAGTTGTCATAACCATTTAGGAAGCATTGTTTACCTGATAATTTATTTTAATCCTTCTCAGCAAAAAATTAAACTGATTTGTTCTTTCTGCTGTGAGACACGAGTGATTATTCTTGCCTTAAAGTGTTTTCATTTATTAACAAAATCACCTCAAGCTGAACTTTGAAGATCTATACTCATGCCATAACCCTCCATGGAGTTTATGTCAATCAAAATATTGTACTATAAAAAAGCAGATGTTTTTGACAGCATCAGTCCACAGCAATAGCAATATGTAGCAGTAATACAGCAATCTAGAAGCAAAAGCAGCTTTTAGGTGTCAGTTTGTTAGGAATACACATCACACTTACTGCCACATGGACAAGAATAATGGCCAGAGCAATCATTATTTATCCTGAAGGTTTTTTAATTTCAATTGTAATGAGTTATTAGAGATGGTGAAACAATCTTTTTTGGATTTTGCTCATGTTTCTAGTCTTTACAGTCAATAATTCTGTACTGAATGCAATATGCTGATGATGGATAGCTACAAGCTTCAGATTTATTCATGCAAAAATATTCAAGACTCCTGTTGCAAAAGCTGTATAATGGCCATCTTTGAAAATTGGGTTATAAATCACTTACTCAAAAAACCCTTCCTGGTATGTGCACTTTTTGAGATATAAGCTGAGGCTTAAAGACTGTTTTAGTTACGAGACAGCGGGTGGAAGCTGAGACAATTGCACTGAGAAGGTGAGTTCTTCCAGTAAAACCTTTGACAAGCAAAGAAGCCAATATTGTCATTAATTTTTTTACAGCAGCACTTCTAGGGTTCTAAACAAAATCATAGCTCTGCTAAGCTAGATATTGTACAAACATAGTGAAGGATGTGCACTTACAAGCTATATACACACAACAATGAGGTGGAGGAAGTATTATCCCCATCTTATAATATGAGGCCAGAAACAGAAAGAGATGCCAAACGTTTCACCCCTTGAATTGCCTAGAAAAGGAAGCAGAGGAGACATGGCTAATTCTGACCGTTATCTGACAGCTCTGTAGTATCATGTTCCATCAGGTACACATCCACTATCATACACTTACATCAGGGAAGATTATTACTCACATTAGGAGACATTTCTCTTGTAAACTTCCCTAAGCCTGATGTTTTGTTCATTAAATCATTAACTCCATTAAATAATACACATATAAACAACTGTTTCTTGGGGCTTCATTGGTGCTTGAAGTTGAAAGATGTTTGGTACAATAGGACAACATGAGCAGGACAGTGGATAGTGCCACCATCCATATCATTCTCGGGCCAGTATTTATGGCATTTCTGAGAGGCGTGGTGTGGAATGGCAACTGATGAAACCAGGCTTTCCATTTCTTTGCAGCACACTCGAAGTGTTAAGTCATTAAATAAAAAGTGGATGGAATCAACTACATGCTGTCAGGACATCTTTTCAAATAAAAGCAGTCCTTGCTGCTTCATCTGGAGCACAGCTAACCAGTGTGAGTATATGGTAGGTGCACACCAGACCAGGTGGGACTGCAAGCAAGATTCAACTCACATGAACCAGGTTCCATTCTGCAAATACAGAAAGCCGATATAGGCCCAGAAGTAGAATTTCAATAATTAGAATTCGAATTTCAGAGAACTATCTCTATTTACAGATTTCCTGGCACCTAAAGTGAGGGAGGGCTGAGAATCACACTTGTAAGTATAGGCACCAAAAGTTCTGCTCTGCGTGCCTACATCCTCCTGAAGACATGAGTCTATATGTTTTTCTGTGGCTTCACTGTAGAATGTAGAGATTTTATCCTACAGTGTTGACTTTGTGGTGATTTGAAGTGAGGGAATTAAAAGTTTGTAATGCCTGAATAGTGATTTACTACTCAGTATTCCTATGGATTGGTTTTGTATTTCTTACTACTGGTTCCCCTGACAATTTGGGATTTATCTTTCCATCCATTTTCATTTCAAACCACATAAGAAAAGATGTTATTGACTGCTTTGTATTCAGTGACAAATTCGTCCTCCAAATGCATTCTGACTGTTGCTAAAAGTGATGCACTTGATAGCACACGGGGATTTAAATACCGTCAACTGTAAAGGGTACTTCTGCAGACTAATGCACAGTTCCTAGCAATGCTTAGGCCTAATTGCTAGAGTGTGGCTGAAGTAACAAGCTTCACTTCCAGACTGTGAATATAGCAACTTTGAACAATCTCTGAATCCAGGTTTTGATCCAGCCATTATTTAAAGACAAAAAACCACACACATCCCAAAAATAAAAGACCCAAAGAAAAAAGAACAACATAGAGCAGCTTTCAGGATTTTGAATTCCTTCATATCTAGGGCATTTGAATCTAAGACATTACTAAAGCATATCTACATACATAGAGTAGATAAACTCCACTCCAATATGGATCTGATTAAAAAGTCATTGCATTTGTTTTTATGGAAGATAAGTCATCCTAAATGTTTAAGGTATAGAAGAAAAAGATGCAAAAAGAGAAAGGCAGAAATAAAAGCATAAAATATTTAGAAGAGCCAAGAAGAGATGAAAAAGGAATAGAGTGCAACCAGGAAGCAGGACAGAAGGATGGAAAACAGAGATTTCAAGAAGTAAAACAAGGTAATAGGAGAAAAGAGACAAAGTTGACAGCAAGAAAGGAGAAAAAAGACTAAGAAAATATTTTTCTGACCATCCATTAAGTCTTCTCACAGAAATGGAAAACTGGGAAGGTTAAAAGGGGAAAGATGTTTATACAAATATTAAAAATAGAGTATTTCTTAGAAGCCTTCATATTAATTTATATGAGTTTTAAGTCTGCAAATTCTAGTGGCAATAGCATTAAATCTAGCAGGTACTTTGAGGAAGTCAAGGATGTAAACTTGAAGTACATATCTGTGCTTAATTTCGGTTGTCTTTACTGTCTCATATAATTTGTTATGCTTTGTTTTTTCAACATTTGCAATTTAAAAATAGCATTCTAGTTCACACCAAGTGTATCAGAGTTAATTATAGCAGACCATGATTTTCAATGCCAGGTGCCTGATGTTAAGCTCCCAAGCCTATGTTTGGATATGAAATAATTAGCCTCAACTTCAGAACTGACTGAATGGAGTCTGCTTAGTACACACTTAATAAAATTGCTAATGTTCAAAATATTACAAAAAATGTATTGCTATGTAATGCATTAAAAAACTCTGCATAGAATGCAAAGAATGATCTGGTACTTTTCCCACAGGACTTTAAATCAGTAGGGAAGATTGTGCTATCCACACTGATTTCCAGTAGCGAGATACTATTTCATGAGAAAAACAGCAATGGCATCTGAGCTTGTGTTTTAAACGAGAGTAGAGACCAGACAAAAGGAAAGCATCAGCTGTGGCTCTATGGCATTCATGTGGCATAGAAACCTTTTCTTTTCATACGTGAAAAATCTAAGACACAAATTTGATTTCATTATATATTTATTGCTGGCTTTTTCTGGCTTTAAAAGTAATACTCCTGTTCAGATTCCATGTAAGCATCTTTGCATGTGCCATATTATAATAACATATTGTCTGCAGAATAAACAAGGCAAAACTGCTAGCTATCTCTGTAACTATAAGGATTAGAAATTATACATGCAGAGAAGCTTAAGCGTACCACAAATTCTGCAAAACTCTAAATCCAATTTGTTTTCTATGCCTGTGGAGTCCTGTTGTCAATGTGATTAGTTAGTAGTTATATCACTGTTACTGAAACAATATTACAGCCAGAAACTCTGGTTCCTATTGGCCCCATTGCCTACCCTTTTTCACATTTGCTATTACAGTCTTTTTAGTCCTGGGTGAAATGTTTTCTGTTGTCTTAGCGCATTCTATAATAAACGCATCACAACTCCAACACACACAATCAGTCAGAACTAGCGGTTTCTCAACTCCAGTAAGTTCAGAACTGCATGAAGGCTAAATTATTTCTGTCCCAGGAGACTGATTCTTTGAGGTCAAGTCAAGCTCATTAAGCAGAAGAGAGTGTGGGGAAGTTTGTGCTGTTGCCTTTCAGCTGCACCTATCACGCGTAAACGCTTTGAATTTTTTTATTTTTAGAACTGGGCAGACCCTTAACTATTGTACCACTGGTGTTTTTCTGTATTGGCCAAGAAGTGTTGTCAGTGAACACATCTAGCGAATAAGTGTAGTCTAATAAACAGGGCATGTAATTATGTTTAGGAGACTGGGATTCTTTTTCTTATTCTGACCTGTTTTATGAGTTTGGGACCGTCGCACCTGCATTTGTGCCATTGTTTCAGCATTCACATCCCACTGTAGCTGCGTTGTACACTGCAGTGCAGGGCTGTCTCACACTGCTTAGTTTTACAATGCCAAGCACAGACAAGGCCCTAGACACCACTGTTCTGTACATGACAATAACAAATCCAATGTCCTACAGATGGTTAAACCTCTGTGTAATGTTTCCTTTTCTTTTCCCATGCAAATGTTTCCATTTTAATGAAATGGAAAATACCTAACTTGCTTTACTCCAAACTAATGAATAGGTTAGTGCAATCAGAAGATTTTCTAGTGATTTAAAGACCAACAGGACAAAAAACAAAAAAGAAAAAAAGGAAGAGAAACAGCTATTCATTCTGTTTCCCTGTTGAGTCAACACCAGGATCGTTATTTTTAATAAAAAGATAGATATATTTATGCCTGAAGGACTCAGATTTGTTGAAGCTCAAGAGCTATGACAGAAACAAATGTATTTTTTTCTCTTTCATTCAGTATTTACATATAAAAAGCATCTACTTTGCATACAATTCCTGTCATTGTCTCTGACTGAATAAGTGTGTGTGCATAATATTTACAGGAAATAATACTGAGGTATGTAATTTTTAATATTAAATATTATTTTTAAATTTATTTTGATGTGTTATTACCAAAAGCAAAAATATACTCAAGAAGGAAGACTGTCAGAAAAACAGTAAAGTAGCCTTAAATGAAAATCTAGTGAAAGAGCACATTTTATTTGCATCAGTAAATTCTGTATTAGTGTGGTGGACCTGATACTATGTGGGAGCTTGTGGGGCATTTGGGTGCTGTTGGTCACCCTATAGCTGTAGGCTTCAGATTCTGGCAATAAGAAGTTTCGTTACTCATCATCCCTCACTGCTCTCCTTCCTTTCTTGGTATGAACATCAGCACAAGCGTCTGCCATTCAACCCATAACGTTTCTCAGTTCCATTTCTCCTCAGTTCTGAGTATCAGCCATATTAAAAATATGTCAATTCTTCCACCACATCACTTTTAACATCCAATTTTATTTTTTTCCTGTCCATATTAGTAAAGTGCCACCCAGGTTTTCATCATCTTGCACATCACCCACTGCAATCTCCTCTCCCCTCTGGTTTGCTTAACCATACCTTGTGCGCCAAGTAAAGCTATCCATAATGCAGCACAGTCAAGAAACGCCGGAGTCCTGCAGTCCTATCCTCCAGATAGCTCCCTAACTCCAGTTCCTCCTCAACATCTCTCTCCTGCCAGTAATAAAGGTAGCACAGGTTAATGACTTGATTATCTCTCCCCAGATATGTATCAAAGCCAGAGTAAAAATCTTATCTCAGGTGTTATGAGCGGCAGTTAAAAAGAATCTCAAGTTTCCTAAAAACTTACTAAGAACCTCCTTGATTAAAAAAAGTTATTTTAATGTTTTTCCAGTTCTTCTCTGCATTTCTCACCTAGTAGGAAACAAGTGGCACAAGAGAAACATTTCTACCCTCAAAGCTCTCTAATATATACCAGACCATTTCCATATGTCTTTGTTTTTGGGGTTTTTTTTAACAGAGTTGGCGTAGACCCAGATGAAGATCTGAAAGCAGAAGCTGCAAGCCAGGTATGTCAGGATTTTAGACATACATGCTGAACTAAATACTGTTCAGTTGTTGGCAGATCATGTTGTCAAAAATTGTGTTATAGCTGAAAATATTTAAAACAGGCAGATTGAAAATAAAAAGGAGCTGCAAAGTATCTATGGCACCAGGTACAAAGAGAGGAGATACATAATTTTTCAATGTGCATGCTCTTATGAAAACTTTGTAACTAAAAATTTTAGAGAGTTCTGAAGAAAATTTTAAATAAATGCGGATGTCCTGAGAGACTTAATAAACAAAATAATAGAAGTATTGCCTTGATAAATCCAAATATTTATCACCTTCCAAATACTGCATTTATGGAAATGAGACATCTTAAAACAATGTTTAATTCCCTGGAATAAAAAAGGAAAATGTGTAATGTCCAATTCTAGTAGGTCAGGTTTCTGAAAATATTTTTTAATTATTCTTCACATGGAAACCTAAGTACATTGTGAACTTGTAAACTTTAAAGGAGGCTATTTAACAAGCTGCAGCTGTTCATCTGTCACCCTCCCTTTTTTGTCATACACGTATGGCATTGTTTCAAATGCAGCACTGCCTGCAACAACAGTAGAAATCTATAGAGAGCCAGTACACAGGGACATAACGTGCTTCAGTGTGGTAAGAGGAACAGCAGTAGGACTGGGGAGAAGCAACACTACAGTTGACAAGTTGCCAAAGCAAAAACAAAAAAAGTGCCTAATAACAACTGTGTTCTTGCTTCTAGGAAATACCATTCCATGCATTCTTTTATACTGCACAAATAGAACTTAAATTGAAATCACACAACAGTGATATGAATGTAGAAAAGAAGTTGGGGCAAGACATGAATAAGACACTCTTATTCAATCCAAAATACATTAGTTATCATTACGCAGAATTTTAACGTATCTTACGTACTGAGTATTCTTAACATTTACACGTATCTGAAGGCATTTAAGGTCTCAACTTTCATTGAAACTAAATGGAATTCAGGTGCCTAACTGTCCTGATGTTGCTTTAAAAAAAACAAAAATTAATATTATTCATATCTGACCATATCCTTAGTTTTACAACTCAGTCACTATTAAAAGGGCTAGCATAACACTCTATTGCACCATGCCAAGATACTGATTTATTCTGAATCTGATGGGACTAATCACTAATATCACTCTCCTAAGCATCTTGGTAGGAATTCCTGCAATGCCGCTGCCCAAATTCTGACCAAGGCCAGGACGCAGAAACTTAATCTATTCTTGATTGGATTTTAAAGATGTATAATTTCAGAAATTTTCTACTTTGCAGCACTCATGACATATCAAAGATCAGAGAATGCTGAACGCAGTATAAAATTGACTGAATGCATGTTTTGTGAAAACCTGATTTCTTCAGAAGTCAATAGGCATCTAATTTTCTCTTTCTTTTATTAAAAATGAAAATAATTTTGTTTATGAATAACAATAACACATCCAGTGTCCCAGTGTGCCCTGTGAATTAACACCTATCTCTGTTGACAAAAACTCAGTAATACAACACAGAAGTTGTAAATAAATATAACATCTTTCATGCCCTATCATGTCCAAGTCAGCATTCCTTATAGTACTAAATTTTACCTTGGAAGATAGTTTTGTTGCTCTGATTATTCTTTTCCCCCCTGTGGTATTCTATTTTCACTTGTCTGATTTTTTTTGTATTTGACATCTCAGTCTTTTACTAATTCAGACCTCTGCTGCATTCCCTGTAACCCTCTTTGTTTTAACTTAGTACCTATCACAGTTATTCAATTTATGCCAGGTTATTTCTTTTCATTTTCTCTTTCATCTCATATCTCTCATTCCTTTTCTTCACCTTTGTTGTCTTTCTTCTTTCCCTTTATTTCAAATATGACATTTTTATTTGATTTACCTACTTTTCATTTTCTTCCTATGTTAGCGTGTCTTCACAGTGAAAGAAGTTGTTTTCCTTGCATATATCCCATATTAACAAGTGTCATCCATCTAAGAGAATGCTGTTGGCCTTTCCAGATTCAGAAGGAATGAAAAGTAACAGCCATACACAGGAAAGTTCAGGCAAAGTGCCTGGCACAAACAAACCTTATACATTTTAAAAAGTGACTCTTCAATGTCCAAACAACGCAGTTATTGATTATGTTTTGAGTTCTTAGAAAAATGGCATAGCATTTGGCAGAATGTAGGTACCTTGCAAGACTGAAAGAGTATGCTTTGAACTAAAGCTGGTGATAACTACAGATGTACCGATATGCAGGCAATACTGCTACATCTTAGAATTTAACGTTAAGGGCCATATATTCAATGTCAGAGGTGAAGCATACCTGAATCTTGAACCTTTGCAAGGTACACAACTTGGGCCATCAAACTACTTAAAATTCTGTCTCCTTTCCCTGACAAAATATGAGGAGGGAGGTGCAGGATGGGACCAGAAATAGGGGAATTACCAAATGCAGTGGTTTGAACACTACGATACTTACCTGCTTTTCATAGGTATAACAAACTCATAGCTTATTTTGAATCCTGCACAGTACATACTCTTAAAAATCACAAAGAACCTGGACAAATGACGTTAAAGCTCTCGCCCAGACGATCTTCAAATCACATGCCAACTGTCAGTTCCATTAATTGGAGCTTTGGGGGAATTGTACAAGAAACAAGGGCTGAATCTTCTCAGGAATAAGATTTTTTTTAAAAGACAGCAAAATTAGTGGAAAATAAGCTTCTAAGCTTCACCCTCCTCAGCCAGAGTACTCAGCTAGAATGGGGAAGGGGAAGCGGCAAGGTCTGCTGCAGAGATTTGAATCTATCTCCTCTGTGACGACTCTAACTACAGGGACATAGGGTATCTTGTCTGGGAACCACTCAATCCATATCTGTAACCAGGCCTGGATTTTTTAGGGGCAGAAAAAGCCTTAAATGCCTTCCACTTCATGAGTACTATGTCAGAGGCAATAGCAGCTATATGGCTGCATAACCCTTTTCCTTTCCTACCTCTTCATCTTGATCTCCCTTCTTTCCCCTTCCACAAACTTAATTTTCTCTTCTCTGAAGGAATTGGATATATTTAGTCACGAATTCCATGTGCACAGTTGTTTCTGGACTTCTGATTATTCTTATTGCTCTATTCTGGGTTGGCTCAACCAGTAATTTCGCCAGTCAGCTAGTAGCAAATTCCAGTTTGAGCTGCAAGACCTGGAACCCAGGGCTCCTTCCCTAGCAAAGGTGTAGAGCCTTTTAATGTATAATTACCATCTGGATTTCACCGTGCTGTGATCTCATCCATCAAAAGTGTCTCTCAGTTTCTTTGTGTCAGTTCTGCCTTGCCTTTCCTTAAATGTGCTTATCATCAAATCATTATCATAACATAAGCATAAACAGAAGAAATAATAGCTTAATAGTAGTATTCATTTATTTATTGACGGACTGTCATAACTCAGTTCTGAAAGAATCGAATTATATAATATATACTACTGATAATATGTATTATTGTATAAAAAATAATATATAAAAATAAACAAAAGCAGTCAGTTTGCTGCATATCACATACATTCAGAGTATAAACACCACAAGCTAACTCTCATAAGCAGAATGCAGAATACATAATCACTACACAGAGTTACAAAGTTGATCTATTAAAAAAAGACAAAAGCTTTTGTGGAAGTGGGCTTTTTAACTAATTTCCCATAAACAAAGTTAGTCAATAGCATATTTTATTCAGATGGTTCATGTGTCTCAGAAATTCTGCTGTGTTAAATCTCTATCAAGACAGAGTAAGAATATATTTTCTATAAGTGTTTTGGAAAAATGCTGTAGATGTAGCATTGATCCCAGGAGAAATCTAAATAGCCTGCAAAACACCTATCAATATCATCTCCGTCAAACTAATGTTCATAGTTTATTTAACCACCTCTATATCTTTATTAGTATAATAAGGAAATTATTTATACTTTCCCCTCCAGTTTCATCTGCCAGCGAGCTGGTGAATTTATTACAAGTGACTAATGAGAATCATCTCTGTATGGATAATTCCCAAGGGATGAGAAACATTGGCATTCTCACTTCCCAGAGAGAAATTTGTTGTCCAGAAGAGGTGATGCATTGTCTCCCATACTTTCACCTCTCTGAACTCTAGGGAAAGTGAAAAGTTTTAAGATCATAGGACACAAGGATCTGCAATAGCCCAAAAGCGTTCACACTGATATCTCCAACCATTCCCTACCTGAAGTGCTTCTGGAGGAGCTGCACTATAGAGAGCTACTCAGATTTCCACTAACACAAAAGCTGATGAGACAACACAGATTTCATACACAAGAGTAAGAAGGTGCAACATTTGTCATACTCACAGAGCTCAAACCAGCCAGAGGTTCCAGTCCAACAGAGCAGGTGTGGAGCAAAGCAGTAATTAAGTACAAAAAATAAAAGTAGGTCCAGGTCAGGACCAGCAAATTCTGGGAGAATTGTACTCTGGTATAGACTTTTTGCTCTGCATTGCTCTCATCAGCTGCTTGCTGCAGCCCACTCCATGATGATGTCTATTTCCACACCTGTCCTCTTTCTTATCTTTATCCCTGTCCACCTTAGTCCTTCACTCTCCTCCTTCCTTTCAGTGTTTCTTTTTGTTTTCCATTTGGTTTATTCCCCTCTTCAATAAGCTCACCCAAAAAGTAAAAAAAATACTAACCTAACATAGGCCTTACCTGCCATCACTCTTGCTTCTTAAATGTTTCAACCCCTTTCCCAATTTGTATCGATCTTGCCAAAATGCTCTATTAGACATTAAGGGTTTAGAAGAGTGTTCTGCTGCTCGGTTATGGATTACCACCATCTTTTCTTCCCCGCTTCAGCCTCCCCAGTTGCTAGAGGGAGTTGCTAAAATACTCAATTCAGTAACAAGGAATGAGATCCCAAGAATAATATTTGACCTGTTTGGTGCATTTCTAAGTTCACTGTGACCACATTTGGCATTAGCAAAATCATCAACAGCTACAACATGGTTTCTGTCTCCATATAACCTTATTCAAAACTCAGTGAAATCAATGTAAAAGTTCCCGTATACAGGTTGGCTTGGAACTAGACCTTACATTTCAAGGATCAGACCGTTTACATTATTATCATCAGCCAATTTACGTGTGTGTTAATGTATCATAGGCGATTAATTTTTTAATATATTATTAGATTAAAACATAAAAATGATTAATCAGTTTAAAATTGCATAAAGAAAAACTTTTCTATTAAAAAATAATCTAACCCACAGCAAAACAGAAGCAAGACAATAATGAAGTATCCTTGGAGAACTGGCAATCCCATTCCTAATTCCATCCTGCCACTAATTCTTCCACCAGTACTGATGTGATGCCCAGAGTACAACCAAACTGTCTTTGTACAGAAGACTGTGTCTACCATGTTATTCTAAATTATGACCCTGAGTAAAAGGACAGTCCATCTATCTACCTGTACAGCACGCCCCAGAATTAGCTTGCAGAACGGAAAGCAGTGTTTTGAGTCTTGTTGATGCTTATAAATACTCCTGCTTCTCCAATATTGCTGTGTTCCTCTCCCCTCGGAAAGAAGCACAGAAAGAAAAGTAGTGCCATAATTATTAGAATATCATGATCCCTTTGGGAATGACATTTTGTTAGCCATACGCAAATAGCATCTGATCCTGTAGGAGTAAACCGAAGTAGTCCCACATTGGCAATTAAATCAAAATATCATTTTATTGATCTCAGAATATAGTGCTTCTCAGCTGCTTAATAAAATTGGAATCATTAATAAAAGTAAATGCTGCACTCATCCAATAAGTATATAGCAGTGAGAAATGTGCTATATGAGCCAATTTGCTCCTGAACTGATTCACAGAGATGGCATTTCTGCAAAGAGGCTTTTTAAATTAAAAAAAAAAAAAAAGGGGGCAGTTAAATTGTAATTTGGTTTGACATGTATTTTTAATATTGGAACTTCATGATTTATTTATGTTATAAAATGCTTTTCACTTTATTCATTTGCTTATTTTGCAGAGTGCATCTAACTTGGATAAAAATACAACCAAAGCTGAGAGTGCATGGCTGTTCAGAATATGGTATGGCTTTGACCACAAGTATCCTTTTCTGTTATAACCTGTAGATTATAGTTGCATTACAACTGGCGCCTTCAAAATATTTACAAATCAAAAAATTATTATACTTCTAAAACAAAAACTAAACACATTAAAATAAATCGCATTTTTGTAAGGGGAAGAAATCTTGGAAGTTCAAAGAAACAGAAGGTCTAGAGAAGCAGGACAGTGCAGTTGTAGTACATTCCTGATTGAGGCTATGAGGAGTGAGAACAAGTTAAGCAGCTATGCCCTACAGTAATATATAGTCAATAGGTTTAAATAAATTAACCTTTTTAAATTCCAGGATAAAACTAATCCAATTATTAATCAGATATGGTGTAAATTCTGTGTCTGGGAAACCAGAAGCCTGGAGACAGAAGCTGCCCAATGGCTGCTGCCTACCCGTGTATTCACAGAGCAGTAGGTACCCAAGAGGAAGCAAAACTAATACTGGTTTACCCACGCTTCTTACAAACAGAGAAAGATGCATCCATTGTGAAGACATAGCTCTCAGGACTTCCCTGGAGCTCATACTTCCTATTCCCTGATTCCCAAGCCTTTGTGCCTCTAGTCACATTCCTACTGAGGCCAAGGTAGAGCATACACTCTTTGGCACCCATACTGTCACAAATACCTCTGCAAAGATGGAGAAAAATACCATTCTAATTTGTTGCCATTTTAAGCTGACTGCAAAGGCTTTGCATAGCTATCAGTGAGATCCCACAATAACAATCATGCCCTAAAGCCTTTAACAGAGATATACGACGAATATAAGAGAAGCCCATCTGCTAATTTCTACGCATACTGGCTCAGGAGCTAAACAGGCAAAGCTCTACCAGTAATCTCCATTATTCAATAGCACATCTATTGGTCCGTTACCCTGCACCACTAAGTAGAGAGTAATGTACAGGCTACATGTATGTTATTCTGATACCTGCAGAAAAACTAGGATGCTGTAGCAAACAAGCATGAAATATTTCAGCTGATAAAACGTAACTCTTTGGGAATACAGCTTCCTTAGAGAGTTCAAGTGAAGTTATCCTTCAAAGAGACTTTTGATGGAAAAAACATCTTTTTGGTTAAAAATGAATGTATTGCCCTAATTCATCTACCAGAGCAGTTTCAAGGGCCAAAAAGCACTTAGCATGAAAACGTTTCCCTAGGATAATTCTTCAAGAATACTTAGAAATAGTAGGTGAATGCTGTATAGAGAGGGAAAATATGTTTAAATGTTAATTCTGAGTACCAGCATAACTGGCTTTAACTGCCACCCAGTCCCACCTTCTTTTACAATAGGAATAGTCTGTGATTGTGATATCTTATAAACTGTAAGTCAGAAGGAACAGATGAGCAGGGAGGAAAAAATGCTCGGGGGGGGTGGGGGTGGGGAGAGAGAGAAAGCAAGAAAATGTGGAGGCAAAGAACAGGACCAGAGGCATGAGGTAAAAAAAAAGACATGA
This sequence comes from Burhinus oedicnemus, assembly GCA_008921705.1. Taxonomy (NCBI): domain Eukaryota; kingdom Metazoa; phylum Chordata; class Aves; order Charadriiformes; family Burhinidae; genus Burhinus; species Burhinus oedicnemus. The sequence goes on along the minus strand of VFFE01007128.1, from coordinate 2,521,840 downwards.
AAGAGAGAACAAGGGTATAGCTAGAAAACAAGGGACAGAGGCAGAAGGGAAAGAGAAATCAATATGAAAAGGTCTGACAACAGTACATGCAAAATGAAAGGACTGTAGAAGGCATCAGAAGCACCACTTCTCAGAGATTACGTCTGTGGTAGAGATCTTGAATATGGGTGTCTGCTGCTTTATTCTAGAAAGTCTAGTTTCCATGTCTTTTGCATTTCCAGAAAATATTTTAAGTGATTTTTAAAAAACATTCTTAAAAAGAGCAAATATATTAATAAGTGTCAATCTCTCTTCGAGTCATCATAATCTTTCTTTAGAACTCAGATTTTCAGAGATTATAGACCTGCCATTATCTTAAAATATATTTTTATTACAAATAGTACTTCTACATTTTGCTAATCTGAAAAACATATGCCCATACACCTGCATAGAATAATGGTTCAACCCAATAACGCTATGACTCATGGCTCTGAGCATTTCTTTCGTATGACTATTTCTGAAAGACATTCTTTTCAAGGAGAAATAAATTATCCACCCAAACTTTCCTTTGCCTTTCCCTGTCTAATGTCACAAAGCTGTATTGCTAAATTTAGAAGAAGAAATTGTCGTGTAGCACAGTATTTGTGCCCAATACAAGATTGCATAGAGGATTATGATAAAGTTTTCGAAGAAAAGATACAGCAAAATAATAATATATCTGGTTGTATACTTCGAAAGCATACAAGACTGACATTTCTATAGTTTGACATTTTCTCTTAGACATTAACACAAATCTACCCACTCTTCTGGCAATAACATCTCATATATATTTATTTCACAAGGGAAAAGCAAGGGGGAGGAAATATCACTGAGGAAATCAAGAAGTTGTGCTGTTCCTTGCTGTCCTTATGAATGGTTTGCACTTAGTTCAGTGGTCTTAGACAATGGCAATGTGCCACAACTGTAGAATGTGTAGAACTACACAAAAAAACACCCTGAAATTCTGTTTGAGAAACAAGTTCTATTTTTATTCTGAAAGAAACTGTAGGAGCCTGATCCAGAGCCAGCTGGGTTCAATACAGATAGTTTTCTTTAAGCAAGTATATTTGAATGAGGTATTGACACCTAAAAAAAACATACTGTTCTTTAAAATCTAGGCTAAGAAATGTTAATATTGGAATAATAAAAACAAAGAACAGATCATTTAGGTACTTAGAGGTATCCTGATAGATTTTCATCTCAATAATTTATACAAGGAAAATGCAAAATAAAATACTTGGTATCTGACAGTGGATAAATTCCAGTTAATTTATTTCAACTTCTTTGTTGTTACCACTTACAATGCATTACCATTTGAAGCTGTAATAACCTACTTAAGGCTAGTGGAAAATTGATGGAATAAACAAAGGTATTTCAAGAATTTATCGGAGAAAAAAACCCCAAGATCTATAATCCAGCACGATATACATGGCTTTATTTTGTTTGTGTTTTTTCAAGGCAGTTGTAGCCAAGTTTAGCTAACAAATTAATAAGTAGGTGGAAATTTCATTCTGCAAAGGCAAGAACCTGTGTATATAAGGGCAGAGCTCAAACAAATGGCGAGCACAGTTGTCCCGTTCCACAGCAGCCCACAACAAAATTACAACTTTGCTCCCAGCTAGTAGCAATTTGCTTTTAACTCTTCTCAGTCCCAGACCTCTTTACTTGCTTCCTCCAACAAATATCACTGGCTTTTGCCTGCCTGGTCCCAAGACGTTGTGTACTGGACTAGAGACAGAATTCCTTCTCTGCACAGGCCTGTATTTCCAGTTACAATCTACTGCTAAAAATGAAGGTTAAAATTAATATAAAGACAACAGTGTCTTACAAAAAATCTTCACCTGTTTTTGTACCTACTTTAGACTAAACTGCAATCATTTCTGGTTTAACATGATCTTACACAAAGCTTTTTGTCCACTAAGGCTTCTTTCTCTGTGTTCATATAATTCTCGCTTCCTCACGTGGGGGCATTTTTGCTCTCGCTGGCTCTTCTGTAGCATCAGTCAGGAAGATGACTACAGTGTTCTCCCGGCTTCTCATACTGTATACTGAGAGGAAAAGGAAGAATTTGGGATTGTTGCAGTAAAACACAAAAGTGCAAAAACAACTGAAGGTGAAAAAAGAGAGCATAATGCATATGCTAAGTTGTTTCCATCCATAAATGCTCACCGTCTTCATAAGGAGAAGGCTACATTATGTTGCAGGATATGTACTTTAATAGTACAGACTGAAACTTGCATTGAGAAAACAATAGTTACTGCGTAACCGGAAAATGTATGCAAGATTACAACAGAAGAAAGCAAGAAGGGAAGGAAGAGGGACAAAGGCTTCAAAATACACGGTAAGTTTCTCTGAATACTTAATAAGTGTTAAATTGCAAGACACGTGCCTTGGGCCCACCTGCAGCCAAGTCTAATCATTTTTTTTCTGACAATGAGGTGAGGATGAGATTGCATGTGATCTGGTCCTCCAAGACTAAACAACATGACCAGAGCATCAATGCTGCCCATCTCTGGCACACATCGGGGGTGAGAGGGAGCAAGAGACACATGATAAGTGTTGTTAGCTGGCTAGTATGGATATTATAACTATTGCAATGACAGGCCTAGTGCGTCCTTGATACAGCTCCAAGTTACTAAATAGCAATGTAGCTGTCTAGCTTGCACAGAGCTTTGCTTTTCAAGCGGTTCACATGCACCCTGCCATGAATAAGAGTAGGAGGAGGAGAGCTTTCTCCTTCTTTACAGATTTCTTTTCAATCTGAGGAACTAACGTTCAGTTACACTGAATAGAAGCAGGAGTCTGGGACAGAGCGAGCCAATTCTCCATAAAGCAACTTCTAAAAGTGTTTCTACTTGAACTGCAGTTATCCATCATTCAGATGCATTCCTTTCAGTTTAAAAAAAGGTTGTTTTTGTCCTTTTCACTTACCTGAAATCAATCAGCCAAAAGGAATTGCATTATTTGTAGACTTCAAAAGTTTATCCTTCTTAACTTATCAGGGCACCTATCATTTTATTTCTCCTGTGCTTTGTACACGGATAAAACAGACATAATGGCTGTCTATGAAGTAAGATAAGTACTATTCTGTGCCTGTGAGAAAATGGAAATGCAACTAAAAGCAAAAGTGCATTCCAGGGTGAACTGACAATCAAAGAAAAAGTCAGCATTTTGTGGTCTTCAGCTGAACTTTCCTGATGGGATGACTTGCCACTCTCATATCAGAGACAGACATCTTTGGAAGGAAAAGACAAAAGGCTGTAAGACTGCATGTGCACACCATTTTCTTTTACCTGCTGGAGAATGAAAGGTTTCTTAATTACTAGTATTCTGATTCAGTATTCTTTATCACTTCAGTGACAACAGCAAAACAGCACATGATGTCCTAGTTTTGGACCAGAACCTCACTTTGCTAGACAGTTTTCAAAAAGAGAAAAGACAATCTTATCTTGGAGAGACTTCAGTCTAATTAGGAATCAAGGAAGCATCAGATAATGGAATGTAAGCAAATTCAGGTAGCACACACAAACAGTAATGTGGAATTGGCTAGCAGGAAACGTAGACCTCATAGCATAGATATGCCAATAAAGCACAAGAATCGGTTTTGCAGGAGTTACAAGCAGATCATAATAAAAGCTGAGGGGAAAGAACAAATCCTAGTAAATGGATTATAGTGGATATCATAACATGAACACGATGCAAAGCAGCTGACTATATCATAAGGCTTTCTCAAGCACTGCAAACTTTAGCAGGACAGGGTCCCCAGAAGGTATTTTATCATTAGCAACAATTGCTTGAACTTGGTTCAAAACTCATTCTAACAACACATTTTCAAGCACGTGATCTAGAAAAACTCATTGTTGTTTTTACAGCACAATCAGTATATCTGATTTGGTGCTATTTCCTGACCCTTTCCAAGGACGCAAGATTGTTGAAACTCTGCAAATTGACCTAATAAATAAACATGGCTAATGATTAACGAGAATAATAAGTGACCTCAGTTTGTCCTCCATTCACAGAAAGAAACCTGGATAAATTATTCTTAAACAATTCCACACTGAATATGCAAGTAAAATCATTCTCATTTGTAAAGTTTCTCTCATGTCAATTCTTTGAAAATCTCTTTCACGTCCAGGCATTTTTACAAGAAAACGTTACTAAACATGAGTTGGATACTAAGTATGACTGCAAAGTTAAATACAAAGTGTTAAATGAAAAATCACTGTTTCTTTTACAGTGTTTGACGTATTCTCCTTTTCACCCTTCCACTACAGAGACATATGTAAAGATTATTTGTGATCATTTCTTGTTATTTTTATTGCAAAATATAAATCTTTGAACACAGTCTTTCCCCACCATGATCCTGAAGGAGGAAGGGAGCTGCAGGAATTTTGGTTCCACAAAATACAATCAACAAAGCAGATAAAATTTGAAGTTTTTGCTATTTAGGTTTTTAATCCTGACACTGAGGTTCAATACATTGCAGAAAGGTCTATTTACATGTTTAAAATTGGGGAGAAAAAAAAAAAAAAGGCAAAAAAAATGTAGTTAGAGGGAAAAGGAACTGACAAGGGAAGACAATAGAAAAATCATAGTCTAATTTTATCTCTTATATAAAATAGTGCAAAAACTAAGTCTTTCTGGAAGAGGACCTTTTTTTGCCAAAGGCGTTTACTTTGCTGGTAGCAAAGCCATTATATCAAATGTCTTGATTTCTTTAAAGCCTTCATAGTAGTATGCAGTGTTTTTGCCTTTAAGGGAAGAAATAAAGAGACACATGGGGGAAACTTTGTAGGATTTCAAAAAAATCAATGTTCAAAATAATGGTTAAACAGTGCAGGCATAGGACAAGCAGAGAAGGAGAGCATATCATTATTATTGCAATCTGAGAAAAGGGGAAGTGCTTTAATGTGAAAAGAGATTCACAGTAAAGTATAAAAAAACCAAACCATTTTGTAAGCTGTTATCGAATCCTTGTTGTCATCCATTGGAGACATGCTGGGCCAGGTTCTATTTTCTGTTCTTTGTGTCAAATGGTCATTGATTTTTGTCAGAGTTTTGCATGGTATCTAAGGCAAAACCTGGCCTACAGCTTATTCTAGACAACTCAGTGTATAATCACCAGCTTTTCTATTTAACATCCTAGCTCATTTGATGTAGTATACCTTTTGTTTGTGCTCTTCAAGGGGTTCTCTCAATTTCTGACAACAAGGACCACAACTGAATATAAAGATTGTTTCACAGACCCCAGTGGCCGCAATATAAATGCATGGGGGTTTATGCAATTGTCACTTTCTTTCATGTAAAAATATATTAAAATGCATTAAAATCTGCAGTAGCCAGAAATTATAGAAATTACAGAAACTACAATCCTCATCCCCCAAGGAGTTCTAAAATTTAAAAATAAAGTTTTTCACAGAAGAAATAAAACATTTTAAGCTTTCCAGTACAAAACAACTCCAAAGCTCATTTTAAAAGTCAAAGCTGGTTTGTTTTGGTTGTGTTTTTGGTTTGGTTTTTTTTAAGTATTTCTGAAATGTTTCTGAGGCTCATCAGCTGCGTAAGAGCCTGGCAGCCCACCAAGTAGGTCAGAAAATTGAAAAAAATTAGAGAAGAGGAACTGGAGCCTCTGGAGCCCTAAGAAATCTGGCTTTTCCAGGGCTCTCAGCAGAGGCTGTTAATCTGCCAGAGCCAGGGCAGTAAAGGGGAAGGGGGCAGGAAACAGGTAAAGTTTCTGTCTACAATGCTGCTGAAAGTGACATTTTTATTTCAGCAAACCCACACTTTAGACACAGAGGTAACACATCCGAAAAATTTTGACCGGGTATGACTAATTTCCATCAGTATGTTTTAGTGGCTGGCATTAAAGAAGCCCCTTTCTCAGCAAAGCACCACTACATGCTTCGTCCCTGCGTGTGGGCAAGTGGTCAGTCCCCCTGACCTGAGGAACCCTTGCACTACCATCCAAGAGCTGAAATATCCAAGCCATTCCTCCCAGATTTACACCAAGGGCCATTTCTTAAGCTATTCAGCAGACCAGCGGATGCTTACGAGTCCCACCAAGAGCACGTAGCACTTCATACAACCAAGGCCTCAGTCAGGCAATTGAGCTTACAGAACTGTTTTCATTTTTTCTCTTAATGTAATTTTCAGCTGTATGAATGCACCATATACAGCTGTAGCATGTTAAAACTAGACAGCGTCAAGATTTACACTTTAGCATAAGAGAAATTCAGCACATATGCTACCAAGACACAACTAAGTACAGAGGATTCCTCTTATAGGCATATTCTATACAGAGGTGCTATATTAATAGCTATTGACCAAAAGCCAAATGTTCCTGCATGGACAAAAGACACAACTAGAAAAACTTCTACATTTAAAAAAGCACCATCCTGTTCTGCAGCTTACTTCTGCCTGCATAGCTGTGTGTTACAGTGCCTGTCAACTCAAAACACAGAACTTGAAGGAGTTGATCTAAACACTAGTGAAGTAAAAAGACTCCCAGTTTGACCTCAACAAATTATAGCTCAAGCCATCTTAGTATCTGATTTTACTGATAAGTATTAATTATTATTCCATGTGACAATTTTTTATTTTGCTTTATTTTTTCCTCTCCTTCTCACTTTATTATTACAGCATACTGTAGTCTGAATGCACAAGGAAGCAGAAGCCTAGACTTGTATTAGTCCACTCAAGCATGAAATTATAGTTTGTTGGCTGACAATTCTTAACAGCACCCAGGAGACCTAAATATGATATAATAGTACCGGAAGATTATAACACAGATTTAATCAAGCATAACTTAAAACCTTCTTTCAAGTCTTTTATTCATTTACAGCCCAGTATGTGCAAAAACTTACTTTGCATTACATCTAAAGTGTTTTTAAATGTTTTTCTTATGTGTATCTTTCACGATTGCCTTTCCAGTCACTTAGCACATATCGGAATGCTTGGACGCGCATGCAGCACATGCGGCATGTGTAATACCATCTATAAATGGCACTTCTTTTACAGCAGCAATTGTCACAGCAAGATATTGCTAATTATAACATCACCTAAGCAAGAAATTGGTAATAATTCCTAGCAAGGGTCTGTTATTAATGTTAAATTACAGTGGTGTTCCTGTAAAAGCTGCGAGTCTAAAGGAGTTCGGTATGATTAAGGTTATTACCAGGAACGCCAAAGGGCACAGTAATGATTTTCCAGTAGAAAGTATTCTTGAAATTAACTCTTTTACAGTAAGCTAATATCTGGATGCAAAAACCTTAAAGTCACTGACATGTTCCAGTGCCTTCAGTAGGTGTGGATGAGGCCCTCAATACAGGTCTTATTTGGAAGCTTAGTCTGTATATTGGCATTCTTCCTATTTTAGGTGATTGCTCTGGAAAAAGTACTGTTGGTATCCTTAGTTTGTGTTAGCTATGATAGTTTTGAGTTGAGTTAAACTACTTTAGCACACTCTAACACAGAACCACCAATAAGGCTGTGGCAAATGTGCAAATGTGTGAGGGAAAAAAAAAAATTGTTTTCCTCTAATTTTAAGAACACTCTGGCAATCAGTGATTCAAAATAATGCAATTCTTGGCAGCAGAGAAACTTGAGAGCCATTTTCTGTTTTCTGATATTGAAATAGGTGCCTGATTCACTAGAACACGTGAGTCATCAGACATTCAAATATATTGTGAATCAACCAATCTTAGTACCAGTTCTTAATTCAGCACTCCTCAAGGGAGTGCTAAGGGAAGGTGGAAAGGATAAATCAGAAGAATTAAAATACTGATTTAGGGCTGACAAGTTTGCCTGAGGTATTGCAGTAGATCATCACATCTTATGAGCTTGCTTTAACTATTGTCAGAGAACACAAGAGTCCCAGACAGGAGAGACAAATGCTGCCCTTCATCTTACACTATACTACAAGCTTCAAGTACAATGGAAGTCAGAGTATGGTGGCCATAGGAACACAGTCTCCTAATTTAGATGCCTAAAAAAAGCAGCAGAGCACTTCTGAAAATCAAGGCTGTGGCCTTTTATTTTTCATAAATATAGACCTAGAACTCAGGAACCTCTTGATTTCTATACATTCAAGTTATCTTAGCAGAGGTTTTTCTTCTGTAAAATTAACACCATTCATTCCAGCTGAAGGGCCGTGGGCTTCTCAGTGAAGGCTATTTGACACAATGCGATCTACTTAGTTACTCATAGTAAATACAGCATTCAAATTTATATAATCTTCTCCTACAGGCCCAGAAGCTGAAAAAATTTTGGTGACAGTATTTTTAGAACTTTATCAGTGTGCATCTGTTAGTCTCCATTTTTAGCGACAGAGGGGCATAGGAAGATGTTATGACTTAGAGGGTTTGGTCTGTGACAGAATGGGACAGCATAATTATTCTATGAACTTTGTTATTTCTGCTTCTAGAAAAAGAAGCCATTCCTGAACACGAACAGTAGAGGAATAGGTGGGAGCACAGAATATTTTTGGATGCTTCCTTTGTGGCTTGGTCACAATTGGTCATATAGCTGTGGAGAGGGAGAGGAATAATGATAGATTGTAAAATAATAACTTTTACCTAAAACATCATGAAAATAATACCAAAATTTTGTGGGTTTGATGTCCTGGAGCTGCTATTTCAAAAAGCAAGAAACACTGTCATGGAAGGCTAGGAAATGCATACTTAATTACATGAAGGAATATAATAAGTATTTTGGTCTGTTGGTTTTGGTCTTTTTTTAACTTCTGCTATTATACCTCATGAAAAAAATTTAATCTGTTAAATATTTATTTAAAAATTATTGCAAAGGATGTATTATTTATGCAGACAATTTTTACAGATTTTTTTTTTTTTTGTCTTGTCCTGGTTTGAGGTAAAACAGGACCAATTCTGTTCAGTAACTTTACTTTTTAGCTAGGCCTCTTCTAACTGCTGAAATTAACAGCCTGTTGTGCAGAAACTGTTCGCTCTCAGAGTGATAAGACCCATGTTTATGGCTGATGCCAAGGAACAGGATGCAGAGAGGCTCTGGCTTATACTTATTGCTATAACAACCAAGGGCAGCCAACTTTGTTACTTGCCCCGTTGGAGGGTCGGAAGCGGAAAAGCGTAGAGGGGTCACACCTGCGGGAGAAGCGGACAGGACAGGTGACCCAAAACTGACCAACAGGGTATTCCATCCCATCTGCCTCATGCTCAGTGTAAAAGCTGAGGGATCAAAGGGTCAGTCTCTCTTTCTTCAATGGCCGGCGTCCTGGGAGGACTCTGTCTCTGCATCTGCCTTTGATCCTGATCCTGAATCCAGATCCGGAATCCAGTTCCCGTCCGTCACTGAGTCCAGTCTGGGACTTCCCCGGCGCCTGCTGGTGACGTGATTGTCATCCTGGGAGCTTGATACGGTTTTGTATATATTTCATTTCCTTCTAAACTCTTAAGTCTCTCTTTTTCTCTCTCTTTCTTGCCTCCTGAGCGGAGCAGGAGAGAGAGAGAGCATCTGTCATTCCACTGGATTGGGCCAATCTGGCCCAAACCACGACACGTCTTCTGTGCAATTATGTACTGAGAACACAGTTGTCCTATGAATAGTAAAATCTCACTCAAATTCCACAAAGTTCCTAGCCAGTGCTGATGGACTTTGAGTGTTTTGCTGTCTGTTCATTAGAAATTTATACGGAGGTGTTTTATTCAATCTACAAAAAGCAACCTGCTGATTTTCTGAACTGATTCTTTGCCACATTATGGTACTTTAAATATTTAATTTTGGATGCAGAAGTAGGGAAAACCAACTGAAAAATGAAGCATTTCTCTACACTTTTTGAAATATGGAATTTCTTCAAATAACCCACTGACGTTGACCATGATCTTGAAATTTTAAACAGTAAATTGTTATTTATTATATCCTCATCATTAGCCAAACCTCTGCTCAGTACCATTTTAAAGAATAGAAAAGGAAAAGTCCCAGTTTTGCAACATCTATAAATAGTTCAAGAAGAGATTCCTTCCTTGTTTCGTTCTGTGTTTGGTACACCACTAAGAACCTGTGGTCTAAACTCAGAGATTATTTGAACTGCAATTGTTACACCAGCGTAATATCATTAACTTGAGCGTAGTCTATTAGTCTTAGTTTACACCAGTACAGGAGAAGATACCAATGCATACAACCTTCAAGCCTTTCGTTATACATGTCTTTGGCTTCGGTGTCTTAAGAATCTCAGTTATGCTAAGTGAAACAAAGCATCCCTATTCCTGTCCACTGTTTCCCCAAACTAGTGAGAAAGAAATTCCCTCCATTCTACATGGTTTCCTTAAGAAGAAAGTAAGGGGAAAGTGGATTTTCCCCAGCTATTGCACTATCCTTCATAGCCTTGGTCATGAATCTGCTTATGCTTTCTCATTCTCCAGTGATCAGCCATCAGGTGGGAAGCGGGGAGCACAGCCCTAGAGTACAGAAAACTGATTTACACTTTAACTGTTGACAGAACAGCTAAAACCAGCTTGAGGAATTTTAAACAGTAATGATAAGCCCTAATATTTTCAATGTGATTAAGATAAGAAGTGATAGAGCCTTCTTTAATGGGGAAGCACAGAAATGGGTTTTACTCATAAAAAGCCCAGTATGATTTATTCAAAGGTTGAGTCCTCATTAAAGATACAGAATAGTGCATGTCACAAATGGTTAAGGCTTTGAAATTCTTTGTGGATTATTCACTGAAATTTGCATTGCTACACAGCACAAACTATTTTTGGATTCTGCATAAATAGACTATCTAATATAGAATTACATTATAATGAAATATGCAATAATGCAAGTACCCATAAAGTGCTTTTCACGTACTTCAGGCATCCAAAAGTTTCAAATGCATAAAATATGATTACACTTGCTGCACAAATGACTGCATATCAGGTTCATCCACATTTAATTAAAACTCAGATATAAAAAGTACGTATATACGGTCTGCTAAGACATAGTTAAACTGCTATTGATACTTTGTATCATGGCAAATATCAATGGGAACAAGAGTGAATAAAGATGTGATTGGTCTTCAGGGCTTTGTCCTTCTAGCTAAACTAGAGAATTATACTTTTTGCTATGCAGAAAATGTTGTTAATGATCCATGAAAATGCAGATAAAGCAGCTCTGGATTTGATTGTTCCAAAGGTTGTTACACAAATTTAAAGCAGCAAAATAAAGATACAGTTTTATGTTTAATTATCTGTGATACTCAATAATACCTTAAATCTTAAAATATAAGGAAAGAATAAAAATAATATGAAAAATATATAAGTATTTTACAATATATATGTATAATAATATACATAATATATTTGTATTTTACAACATTTTATAACAATAGGGACTACATACATACGTAGTCCATGTTGAATATAATAATATTTTTCAGCTGTCATTTCCCCCACTTTCATTCTCACTTACACAATGATGCAGTCTCAGTAGCAGGATTCAAAAGAGAAAGCATGGCCTCAACACAGGCCGGTGTCTATCTTGCCTGCTGGGATATTCTTTTAGGAACAAGAAACAGTTGATTCAAATCCTCTTGGGCTAAGAGAAACCAAAAACCCTGATCTTTCACTTCCCAGATCAGTGCTTTAACACCTAGGCTATTATGTAAAAAATGGCTAGTAACTCACCTGGCAGCTGAGATTTTTTGGTTGAGTTCACAGCTGTCTCGATGAGTTTGGGATGGTACAAGGACACCTAACTTATCATGTCACTCTTGGAAATAAGGCTGAAATGAAATATCTCCACAACCCTGTCCAAGTTACAGTGATGCTAAGGTGTCTACCTCTTTGATGCCTCTCTTCCCAGCCCAGGTTGCTTCTTAGCATACATAGGGATATGATTAGGAACCTAAGGAGACGTGGTTTATTCTTAGCAATGTAAAATGCCAACTCCGCTCATTTTATTGGACTGTGCATCTTCACCAATATTTCGAAGAACATAAAGGATAGCTGAAAAATACATTTTTATTTTAACTTCATACGTATCGTATAAATACATCCCTGTATGTTTTTGCTTTAGGCCCTGTTGCTACAGATTCAACAGGAATGGTGGTGTTTTTACTTTTGCACATAGAAGAGCTAAATCCTATATTTTAAGCATAAATAAATGGATGCTTACATCATGGGTACAACTGCAAAATAAGCATTATGTCTTGGACTGCTTTTTCAGTCTGTCTACTTATCCACCCTTTGTATAGCATAGAACAATAATATTTTACTTGTTCCAATAATAACATATTTACAATATTTTTCTAACATTAGATATGTCTGATCAAAATAAACACCTCCTGGACCAAACCTTACCACACTCAGTGCAGACACATAGCAGTTCTTCTGAGAGTGCACAACACCCTTTCATCACACAGTGGGGTTTACAGTAATATCCCTACTGAGTTGGTCAGATCAGACCTGCCACAAGGCATAAAGGAAGTTTGGGGTGTGATTTCATGCAGAGTGGCAGGTCCAATCAAGGCAAACAAGCAAAAATTGCTACACATTCACTAGCAAGCAGGCATATGCTTGCTTTGCCTCCATGTACAAGGTAATTGCAATCTGAAAGCTACACTGCACATGAGAGCAGTGCCAAGCCAGAGCTGCTATCTCCTGAGTGCACATGGCAGGAAAAGACCAAGTAGGTATGCTGTGAAATACAACTAGGAAGGTGTAGCAAACAGCCATTGATCAGCTCAGGTTGGAAGCTCAGGATAAATGTATTACAAATGCTTTCTCAGGAGGTCCTCATAAGATACATCTGGGACTCACTCCCATAGCCCTTCCCTGAAAGGCGTGCAGTTCCCTAGGGTAGGGAGGGGAGTTCCTGCAGCAGAAGCCCCAGCAAGACCTTGCCCCCAAAACCTCCCTCACCACGGCTGGGGAGATAACGCTGTGCACTTGTGACTCCAGATAGATATTTTCTACTCAAACTTTCAGAGGTAAATAAAAAGAAAATTCAGATTCTGTAGAGCAGTTCATCAGCTGCAAAGCAAATAGCTATGACTCAGTATATCACAAACAATAACGGAACAGGAATTAACATTAACAACCTAATGCTTCATCTGATTGTAAAGGTTTTTTTAATCTTGTTTCTAATTAATTTTGACAGATTGAATTAAAATGCTTATTTGCTTTGCATTTGGTGTGCATAGGGCCCTCCCTGACTTCCTCTCATATAATTATACACTGTCAGCACCAGCCTTTATGAGCCCTTTTTCTTTTGGACACTGGAAAAGAGGACTAAGTCCTTATTTCATCTGTTAAATATTTTTTATCTATTAAGAGCCTTCTTTTTTTCAGCAAGGTTTTCCCGCTTTTTATTTTGTTTTGCTTTGAATTTTTCAGATGTAGAAGTTTAATTTAGATATTAATGCATAAGCTATCATTTTGACTGCTGAGCCCCTTCACTATGTTCTTTTTAAAAAGCCTTCCAGTGTTAGTTCCAGCTGAAGTACCAGAGGAATAGGCCTGTTATCCTTCTCTGTACTTTCTGTCAAAACACTTGCAAGAAACATTTTTGAGACATTTCAGCTGGAATTAACAAGAGAAGACTGATTTCCTAAGGTATGCATTCCTTCTACTGACAGAGTTGAGGAGACAGGCTGCTTGAGGAGAGAAATGACTCTGGCATTCTTTTCGCCTTCTGATGTATGAACAATTCTCATTATCATTAATTTGGATTCTAGTTGCTTACAGAGGTGGGTGTAAGCTCCTTAGCAATGAACATTTTTTAGAGCTACTGTGTGCAAAACTGTAACTGTCAAATAATGCTCAAGACTAATTCTAAAGATCTATGATCAGGATATTATTGGATTCTTATGTTTCCGTACCATATGTCTTAATACCTGCAGTTTTGATGACTGCTGCTAGAACACACACATTTCAGGGAAATGGAAGCAAAAGAGGAGAGAGAAGAATCTTCTAACAACAAATTTCACAGTAAATGATAGAGAGCTTGGAAGGTCAGGGGGTATAATGATTCTGCACAGAATTTCAGCTAGTTCCCTCAGACCATGCATTAATTACATTTGTAAGAGTTGTGTTATCTGAACATAGAGGTGACTTCTTTTCTCTGTTCTGTGTTTATGCTGCCTATTTTATGTTTTATTTTAAAACTAGTTACACAAATTGTTGTGAAAATAGCATACACGAAAAGTGCAAAGATTAATTACATGCAAAAATAGCACACACATTTGCTGCCACCTTGTATTAGTGTCAATAAAACAACAAACAACCCAATGAAAAAGTAAATGTTGGAATGAATGGAACTGATATGACTCCTGACATAACTTAGCTCTTGCTCCACGTGCTAAATCCAGCACAGATGGAGTCAGTTATTCCGCATTAGCACTGCTGTGACTGAGGTTAGAATTTTCTTTGGCGATTCCTTCTTGTTGTTTCACTGGATTGTGAAAACTGGTGTAATGGTGGTACCAGGCAAGAATAGCCCTTCTTGAAGGGCGCTTGGTCCAGCATACACTTCAGTGTTTATCAATAACTCAAACTGGGAACCATAGCCAGCGCTACAGGTACCCTGTGCACTGACAAGTGAAGGGGTAGATACCCAAGCGGTCTGGTATACGAGATGTTGCTCCTCCTTGATATGCAGGTGCTGAAAAAACTACTGATTCCTTTTGCCCCAGGACACAATAAAAGTCATAGAAACTAAGCTTAAATGAGCTCTTCTGGCACTGAAATCACTAAGAATGGTGTTTGCAGTCCATGCCTACTGAAGGCTGAGGTGCTTTTTGACTGTCAGCTGTGAAAGCCAGAGTAAACCCAAGCTGAGCAGAAGGAATCTGAAAGCATCAGGGCACCCAGCGTACACTACCATCCTTCCCTACAGAGTCATGCAGAATAGGGGCACAACTTTCACGTGCGTCTTTTCACAGTGGAAGGACCACCTTCAATATCTGTAACCTTACATGATGTAAGGTGCTCTCATAAGCATGTGCTAAGTTTTTAACCTAGTATTTATAGGCTAATATATTTAACACTATAAGTTGTAGGGACAAGCAGAATAGAGAGCAGGCAACACAAGGGGATCAGGCAGATATTAAGGAGAGAGACATTTCATCAGTGTGCATGTAAAACACATGTAAGTCAATGAGAATACAAGTAAACACTTCACTCAGCTTCAGTATTCCCTTAAGAACCCTACATTATTAAATAATGTATCACAACAAAATCTAAGGCAAATTATTACTGATATATTGGGGGGGGGGGGGGGGGG
>VFFE01007128.1:2437487-2495867 GCA_008921705.1 Burhinus oedicnemus | reverse complement strand
TAAAGGAGAGTGTGTGTGTATAAACATTGTGATAGAAAACTCCTGCACAATATAAATGTAAAATCATGTGTTTATATTTTTGTTATTTCTATATTATTTGTTCTCAGAACCTTCAGTAACAAACTGGAGGCTCCACTGTGCTCAACACTGCACAGAAACCAAACAGAAAGCTCCCACACACCCTGCAAGATAACAGCCTACCAGACATAATACCATATGGAGATACAGATAGAGAAAGATATAGAAGGAATTTATCAGGCAGTATATGACAGCAGAAAAGATTGGGGTATTGAAACATTGATAATTAACAATCATTCCATCTTATTTGGGCATTTAGGGGTAGGATTTGTTTGACTTCAGAGAGAGTGTGGTGAATACGGTTGTCTGTGACATAACAGCAGCAGTTTTAAGAAAATATTTTAAGGAACTTTAAATAGTCTTAAGTGTTTTTCTAAGAAAACTCAATGGAAGTGTGAGGGGCAACATAAAATAAAAAAATTCTTTCTAGAAAATTTAGGAGGTAAATGATGTGAGCTAGGATGCTGACAGAGGCAAAACAACTCTTAATCCTGAGCGAGAGATGAATGATGGGGTGGGGTAAATCCATGAAAATTACGTTAATCAGAAAATCTGGGGAAACAGAAGAGAAAGAGTCAGAACAAAAGGAACAGGAAAAAAAGGGAGGACTAACTATGTACATGAATTAAAAAAAAAAAAAAAAAAAAGATGAGTTGTTATCTGTAGACTAAAAAGCGAGTCATGGCAAAAGAGAAAAATACCTGGAACAGAAGCTATAAAAAAGACAAAAGACTAGTGGGGAGGAGGTTCACTTGAGATTACAGGACATTTGTTTTATCTATGACTGACTAAAATGCTGACCTGACAATACACATGAATTGCCTTACCTCAATTCAGCAGTGAAATGAGAAATATTAGACAAATCTAAGTCTAACAGAGGGAACCAAGGAAGGAAATTAGCCAGTTGTATAGTCCTTCCCCCCTTCTCTGTATGTTCCCAATGAAAGTCTCCCACACAACCAGCTGTCTCCTTTCCTGCTTTTCTAAGTAGCTTGATCCAGTTAGGATGATCATCTTTCCCTAGCCCTGGCTACTGGGAGCAGGCTCCCAAGCAGAGGCGGCAGGCAACATTTCCATGGTGAAGGAATGGTCCAAGATGACTTAGAGAAAAAGAACATTTGGGGAGGTCCTGTACAACTGATACTTTTCTGGTTACTTGGCAGAGCACTATTCCATCTCTTCAATGAGATACCAGGTAAGGCATGATTATTTTGCCTAATGTTTTAAAGTGACATTAAGACTACACAAAAACTGAAGCAGAACTGCCTAATGTGGGAAAAATTTAGTTGTTAGGCTCATTTTTTTCCCAAAATTTAGCTCATTTAGCTATGTTTCTTTTCTGTATGTGTTTGCGATAAATACCTTTCTTACTGACTCCACCAGCCTTTTTCTAGTTTGGTTTTTTTTTTAGTATCCAGCTTCAAACACACAGAGGATGTGGTTATCTGGATACTAAAATAAAAGCTGTTATAACTTTGGAAAAGGGCCCACTTTATTAGAAAATACTATGCCCCACACACCTGGCTTTTTCGGTACAGGAAATCCTTAGCATGACTAGACAATAATCTGGATAAGCATCTAAGCCTGCAGAAAAGAGTACATGTCTCAGCACTGGACTTTGCTGCATTTGGAAGCAGAGAGGACCGACCCAAAGTTAAAGAATAGCTGACATTTTTCACAGGAAATAGTCTTCTTTGCTAACTAGTGTAAATGAAATTCCATAAATTATTCCTCCACTTTGCAGGCAGATATCCTAAACAGACTTTCTAATTCTAACAATAATTTTTAGATTCAGTACAATATTTCTCACTTTTCTATTTCCACTTTAGTCTGTCACCCAAAGATATCAATTACGTTTTAGTATATGCTGACTTGATTTGCATAGATGTCTCGCATTAGTTACTTCTTCTATTATTGTGTTTCTCTGTGTAAATAATTTTCTCAAATGGTTGCAGTGCTGAGCTAAAATAAAATATATATTATGCTCCTGATATATTTAGGGCTCTGATCTTTTTTTCATATAGCTATAATATAATTTATAGGATAAACTTAAAGGAACAAAAAGACGTGCTTTCAGTATACTCAACTAAAGGTACAAGGGTATGAGAAGCAGCATACCAGCATCTCCTATAATCCCCCAAAAAGCATCCAAAACAAGTCTGAAGCCTCCAAGCTTTTCCATATGCTGATGCTTATCAACCTAAATGGCAAACATGATACTCTTCATTTGTGAAATATCCCCAGAAGCACCTAAATTTTGTGGTGGCTAGATTTCTGCCCCAGATGTCTGTATTTCCACTAGTGGGCAAAGCATGCAACCCAACTGCTGCTGTCATCCTAGAGTGTTACTCACAAAACTGTCATCCCCTGCCTATGTTGCCAGTCTGCTCCCGTTCTTTAGGTGTGTCCAGTAGATGACAAGAGCATTTGAGTGCAGCTTTTCCCCAGCCCAGCAGAGCTCTCTGGCTATGTAGGGTATAAAGAGCCACACATTTGCAGAGGCTGAATCTCATTTTTTAAAAAATTCTGGAAATCCCTTCAGGTGCAGATCTCTCAGTTTCTCCCATTACAGCTACTTTACCTTGTCTAAATCATTAAATACTCTATGAGGCAGAGAGAAGCATGAACTCTAAAGCCTGTCTGTGCCTTATGTGAAGAAAACTGAGGCCATGTCCAAATGGGTAAATACTAATAATACAAATAGATGGGGCACACAAAGATCCACCACAGAATGCCACGTAGTCCTAGCTGTGGTTCAACTTGCAACTCTGGATCAGGCAGCATAAATCTGAACCAAATCTTTTGAATGTGCTCCAGCCCCCAGGCCTTAGGTGTCTGGAGTTATGGGGAGGAGGCGCTATTTTCACAGAGGATGTCTAACACCAGATTCCAGTTCAAGATCCCAAGAGACAGAGGTCCACTTATGGGAGTGCCTGCCAGAGCAGAGTGCTAAACAGGAAGAAGTACTTATGCCTCCCAACCTCCCTTGGCATCTCATTCCTTGGCACCTTCAGTGGATTCTCACTCATCTGGGCTCTAAAGTCTCTTTATGCCAAAGCCTTGTTATTATAGAGCCCAAAGCTCACGATTCCAGCAGGCACTTTGGGATCCCTAAGTTAGGTGGCGCAGCAGTGAGTGCTATAACACCCAAGTACCCCAAAGAATCAATTTCAGAACCAGTTTTGATAAGGGCTATACAGTACCTCAGTAGATGCAGTTCCGTAACTCCTGTGCACGCTACATGGCACCTACACAAAAGAGTAGTGTCAGGGGGTTTGGTGAGGGCTATAGAACTAAATCCCTTGACCTATTATAACAAAACGATATCTTAACTACATGTAAATCTTCATTAACATTATTTTTTAAATTATTATGTAATTACCACCACACTTGGTTTACAGCTGATTACAAAAATTAGTTACTTCTTTTCCTGTTCTCAAAAGAGATGTTTCCAGCCCAGGCAGTGGCACAGGTTATTCCTGTGTCAGAACAGAAAGTCCTGCCACACTGGCTAGACAGAATAAGAGAAAAGGGAAGCAATCCATCTTTGGAGGACCGTGTTGCATAAGCTTGCTAACTATTTTCAGCTGGCAGTTTCTTTTATGTGACTGCTGGTCTGCTAATGTTACTTATGAAAAAAATCTCTCTACCCCTGTTCTCAGAATTACCCAGTTAAGCAGGCTGGAGAGCTTACACTCAATCTTTATTCAAAGTCACGCTGGCTCAATGGTGGTATTTTAAAACTGACTTATTTAAAGTGGTGCAAAACCTTGAGTGGACACCTTTAGTGCACTAGACATTCAACATACCTAATTTATGATCGAATTACTTGATTTAAGTTTTAGTAGTACAGCTCTGAATATCAATGTGCCCTAAGCTAACAAATTAAGTAGCAAAACACAGCAAAAAGTCTGAGCATTCTAGAGTTCTTTGGAGAGATGCCAAAATTTAATAACACAAACAGAAAAAAAATACACTTTATGAACAAATCAATTTTTCAAAGGTAATATCTGTTTTGCACTGGCTCCTGGTGTGAATAGATTCATCTGCGCACACATACGAGTAGGCTAATGGGAATTCTGTGTATTCAAATACCCCTCAGGATGCTATGCCTTCATCAAAAACTATAATGTGAACAAGACTCCAAAAGTTTCTGAAACAAATTGGACAACTTCTTACACCTGTTTTGCAAATGTTTTCATATGAAGTTATATGGATTAAGTCCTTAGAATCAAAACCTGAGAATATTCCTGTGTTTTCAATAATATTTTTGCAATCTTTCCATGCCTGTAAGCAAAGCTACTTCATTAATCCTTTAAGCATATAAATGTTTAATTACCCAGATTGAGAATGTTTTTAAAGGCTTCTGAGACTAGGTGACATTTGGTCATGTTGGTTGCAAATAAGGAAGGAATTTACTCCTTTTTAAAAAAATATTTTAAACCCCAACCCCCATAAATATTAGTTCTCTGAAGGATGGAATATAGTGAACTCTGCCTGTAACACTAAGGTATTCTCCCTTCGCAGAGGCTGTTAGACAGGTGTTTATCAATAACCATCTTCTGTCTTTGGACTAAGACAGACAGTTACCAAGACCTTTTATTTGCTAGGCACCTCTCAGGTGCGTCCAGCACCAGTCTACAGTCTCATGAGAAAGTACTGCATTCAGCTGTGCTAATGTGTTATCACATTTTCATTAACACAGAGGTTCTTTGCTTACTTATTTTCCCAAGATGTTTTATTTACTCAGAAATGCAAACAGGGAAGGGAGTCTGAAAATCTATCCAAGGCAGACAATTTCCCCCGGTTACAATTTTTTGAATCCTGCCCTTTTGCTAACTCCTTGAGACTTCCTAAACACCAAGATTATGCTGTGCTAGAAGTCATATGACTGCTTTGGCTTATGCTATGTTTCATCAGTTTAAAACCAAATTTTCCACAAAGCATATGACACAACCTGCTTATATCAAATATACAACAGAAGGCACATGAAACAACTTGCAAAAAGGATGTTTTATCTTTGTTTTACTAGTCCTCTGAAGCAACGATCAATACTTTAGTTGGACAGAAATTAGACTTAATATTATGCTATGCACAAACACAGAGAGATTAAATAAAAAATAGATACTGTCTTTACTCAGCACTGTCATATATATTATAAGGAAAATGGTGTGTTTAGTGTGTTGAGGTTTTTTTCCCATACTTCACAATTGCATTTTAGTTTAGTTTCTTCTCTAAAAATTAATTTCCTACCATCACTTTAAAAAACCTTTACGCTTTCTTTTGTTCTTTCTCAGTATGGTTTTCATTAAATTTTGCTCATGATTTAAAGTTATAGTGCCCTTGTAAACACAACCCTTGCTAACAAACAAAATTATGAATTATTAGTAGCAGTTATTAGTTTGGGGACAGATATCTGAACATTATGTTACTCTAACATCTCCTGGGAGTTGGGCAGGTAGAGAGGAAGCAAGCAGTATCCTGCAAAACCTAAGAAAAGAGGCTGTGTTCATTGAGTAGGAATATTCCTTCATGAATTATAGGGCAGCAATAGCTTCACCTTTCAGCAACTGCTGCATCAACAGTGTTGCTGCAGTGCTTAAGAATAGCTGATTAATTCAGCTAGTTCCCAATCTCAGCTAACACCTCCTTCCTACCATTACATCCCTCCCATTTCACAAGGTGAAATGCGCACAGAGACTCACCCCAACACTTTGCATGAGATTATAACCACTGCAGCTGGTCATGGGTGCGATGCATGCAAAGGGGCAAGGAGGAAAGGAACACAATTTGGCACTTGTGAGAAAATACCTAATCTCCAGCATCGGACTACTAAGGAATTTTGAATTTCAGCCCAAATAAAACTCAGATAAGAAGCTGTGATTGACAGGAACATTCTATAATTCATTGTAGCCAGTTTCAGGATCAGATAATATTCAGTAGTGGAAAGCAAGTCAGTGCGTTAATGCCCAAAAGTCAAAAGGAAACTCATTTTGAAGAAATCACTCCTGCATTGGGTAAAAGGGTATGAATAAGAGCAAGCTGAAAGACAACAAAATGAAAAGCAATAAAAACATATTATTTCTTTATTATTTCTTAGGGCTTGCTTTAATTTGGTAACTTTTTCTAGTTTTAATTTTGATCTTTAACTGAACAATGTAAAATCATATGAATGGGCACTATTTAAATTTTAAATCTCATTTTATACGTAAAATTTGAGGGTGGGGTGTAAAGGAGAGTGTGTGTGTATAAACATTGTGATAGAAAACTCCTGCACAATATAAATGTAAAATCATGTGTTTATATTTTTGTTATTTCTATATTATTTGTTCTCAGAACCTTCAGTAACAAACTGAAGGCTCCACTGTGCTCAACACTGCACAGAAACCAAACAGAAAGCTCCCACACACCCTGCAAGATAACAACCTACCAGACATAATACCATATGGAGATACAGATAGAGAAAGATATAGAAGGAATTTATCAGGCAGTATATGACAGCAGAAAAGATTGGGGTATTGAAACATTGATAATTAACAATCATTCCATCTTATTTGGGCATTTAGGGGTAGGATTTGTTTGACTTCAGAGAGAGTGTGGTGAATACGGTTGTCTGTGACGTAACAGCAGCAGTTTTAAGAAAATATTTTAAGGAACTTTAAATAGTCTTAAGTGTTTTTCTAAGAAAACTCAATGGAAGTGTGAGGGGCAACATAAAATAAAATAAAAAAATAAAATAAAATAAAATAAAATAAAAAAATTCTTTCTAGAAAATTTAGGAGGATGTGAGCTAGGATGCTGACAGAGGCAAAACAACTCTTAATCCTGAGCGAGAGATGAATGATGGGGTGGGGTAAATCCATGAAAATTACGTTAATCAGAAAATCTGGGGAAACAGAAGAGAAAGAGTCAGAACAAAAGGAACAGGAAAAAAAGGGAGGACTAACTATGTACATGAATTAAAAAAATAAATAAATAAATAAATAAATAAAACTACCTGACACACAGCATCTCAAAACGATGCTAGGTCTGTTCAAAGTTCTGTCTCGTCCTTAAACAAACACAGGAGCCCGATTCACCCATTCAGACAATGTTACTGCAGCCATAAAAGATAATCTACTGTCATCTTTTCTTTCAGAAAAAACCAGCCTTCTGCCTGCCTCTCAAGATAAGATAATGTTTTAAGAGTTTCTTTGTCAAAACTGTGAGGTCAAAAGAGTGCTCCACTGTTAAACCTTTCTCTGTCTTAAATTCCTTCCACTTCATATGTCACAGGCTCCGTTCAGTTTGTTCACCTGACAAAGTTCACAGGAGAATACCTCAGTGTCCCAGAGTGACAGGAGTGGAAACATGCACTTCTCAGGCACCTTTCTCAAATTGTCACAGTGCTTTACTGTACATGACAATCAGCCTGATACTATAAGAGAAATAACTAGAAATAAAAAAGTCAGGGAGAGAATTATACAGAGAGACAGTATAACTTATTTTTATAGTAACTGAGAGTCACAAACACAGCAAAGAGGACAGCCATACGTTGTTAAAGTACACCACCACCCTCCTATGCTCAGTTCTGACTTGGAACAAGTGCTTGGAACAAGCAGCAAGAGTGGCTCAGATTTCCCTCCCCAGTTCAGCCCTTGAACTCCTCCACAAATACCTTTCAAAAAGGATACCTATGAATCACATCTGAGAAATTTTTTACCCATAGATTTTAAAGTGCTTGATGAGATGACTGTCTTTACCGCTAAGATCAGAGACAAAGAAAGGAAAGATAGGTAAAGTGGCATGGCAAATATCAGAAACAAAGTCAGTAGAAGACTAGGAAAAATGTAAACCTTTAGTTTCTCATGTCATACACTTTCCAACACACCTCACTGCCTTGTGAACCATATAAAAGTCAGACTGAGTTTTCTTTTTAATGTGGCAGACCTGTCATCTTGGAAATCATGTGAGTTCACCAAATTGTTTAGCACAGGACACAAAATACATCATCATGTCTTATAGTATTAGCACAGGGTCATATTACTCCAATAACCGTCTCCAATAGTTTAACACAACAGTTTATTTCCATAGGTTCTAGTATCATTCCAGTACTGTCTTCATTACCTTACTAGCAAAAATGGTGAAAACCACCAACTTAGGATTATTGAGCACAGCCTACAGATTTTTAGGAAATCAATTTCTCCTCCTACTAGACATCATCATTAAACAGTAACTTGGCTGGAAGAAGTTTGAATTTTAATGGTCAGACATTTCATTTCAAGTTATTTTTAAACATGCTTTTCTGGAATTTGTCATTCACAATTAAAGATCAATGATTAATTTTCCCTTTTTCATCTTTGTCCTGGTAGGAAAAGAAAAAACATTTGCACATTGTCATGGTTTGGGTAGTCCTCAAACCAGGACACACATATAAAAAAAAATACACACAACTGGTCAATCTTTGTTTGAGCGCCCTGTCTTTGTATTTGCAAAGTTGATAAAGGTAAAATAAGGCAGGCAGTATAACACTTTGACAGTCTTAATCTGAGACAGCATTTGAAAGGAAAATATGTTTAGATGACAGATTCACATGCTGTGTGTAATGATTTGTGTCTACTCATCTGCAATAATACCATTAACCTAAACAAACTTGCATGAATTAATTCATCAGTCAGCGAGCAAAGAGGATCACGAATCAAATCAAGTATCTTACAGCAACTCAAGACTTTGTTCCTTAGGACACAAATGAATTAGCAAAAGTTGAGAAGTCTCACAGAATTTCTAGTAGGTCCAAAAAAGTATCTTGTGCACAACCCTACACAGAATATCAATTAGGGAAGTTCAGACTTTTGGAAGAAAATTGCTTCATAAAGCCTGGGTGGTATATACGTAAACCCACTTTAACTAAGATTAATGAATTTTTTCCATGATCCATAAAAAAGTGTGGAAGACTTTAAACTCCACATACTGTGGATCCATTCTTACAGAAGTGAGCAAAAAATCAAAAACACCAAAACAGTTCAGAAGGATAACTTCTAGAGTATCCTTAATGCTGTATGTTGGACATCCGGATAGCTGCTCTTATTTTCATTGCTGTAAGGTACGTGAAAGATGCTTCTTTTTGTCCACTGCATAAGCACATGAATGTAAATACTAGGAAACAAAATACAACACAGACATTTGGAAACAGGCCAAAAGATTGACAGCTAAAGATGTCTAGCTTTAACTGAAGGCTCAGATTAATTGTTTCCTAATTCCAAGACAGATTATGTATCAAATATCATTCCTCAGTGTGTACACAACCTGTTGCCAACTCTGGATGAAACATTAAAAAAATAGCATAGGTATCCAAGTAGCATTTATATCACTTAAGAACAAGCAGGCTCAATGGCCACGATGGATGAACTCTTACAATAAGGAAGCCGAGGTAAATAATTATGACAAACTGGAGTTCGAATTGCAGTAAGATTCCTTTCCCATCTTTTCCCTCTGGGTACCTATCTACTACTGCTAATTTCAAATCTCTGGTATTGTTCCATTTCTTTTATACCATCACACAAACAAACACACAAGACCAAAGAGTTCAAAAGGAGGGGGGATTTTCTTTTTAAAATGACAATGTAATTTTATGTTACGCAGCTTCATTTGCTGTCAGAGTTGACTTCATGAAAAGGATCTAATCGTATAGCAGTTATTTGTGCCAATAACTTTTTTTAGATGTTTTAGTAGAAAGTGCCTCTTACCATCTTCTCAATAGATTGGTTTAGGATTAAGCTATTTGAGACCTATGATTGCAAAAGTCAGATGAGTAAAGTGAATTTAAAGAGCTGAATGAAGTGAGATGAGTAAGAGTAAATTTCAAGTTTACTTAGGTTGATGGCATTACTGCAGATAAAGACACAAATCATTATACTCTGCATATGGATCTGTCATCTAAACACATTCTCATTTCAAATACTGTCTCAGCTTAAGACTGCCAGAATGTTATACTACCTGCCTTATTTTACCTCTGTCTACTTTGTAAATCAGCATAACTGATGGTGATACTACAAACTTGGCATTCAAACTGGAGTTAAGTCACTCCAGTGATAGAATACCTTATGTTTTTATAAAAAGTCACCCTATTTTAATTCCTTTTGATCTTCATTTCTTCCAGTTTCAAGTCTCTTTCAGTCTCAAAAATAACTAATACCTAGGTTTTAAAACATAGCCCCTTAAAAGAATTTCATTTGTTGGACAACCACGGCGTGAATTAAAAATAGTTAACATTACAGGCCATAATACTCAGTAAGAACTGTCGTGTTCTTTTGAAAATCTGTCTACTTATCTAGAGTTTGAAATATGGATACAAAAGCCTCTGCTTTTCAAATGGTAACTCTTTGAAGATATTTTAAAGATACTTTAAATCAGAGCCAGAGAGAGCTGTGTTAATAAATTCTCAGGAACAGAGCAGATTACAACGTACCTGTCAAGTAGGTCAAATATCACATTAGTAATCCTGTTTTACGGAATGATAAACTGAAAAATGCATTTACAAGGCAAATCATTGGCTGAGCTAGGATTCCCATCTCCTGAACTCAGAAGATGGTATATTTTTGTAAAGTTCAAGTAATATTTGTGAAGCGCTGAAATATGCTGCCTGACAGCAGTGTAAAGTATGATTATCCCTGGTAAGTATAGTTTCTACTAAGTGTGCAAGGAGCAGTTAGTAATTAAACACTTGGCAAATTTGTCAGAATAGAGTAAGATAAAAGCCAAACATTTAAGCAAGAATCAAACTTGAAACATAGGAAAATTTTATTATCAAATGCTTTTAAACAAACTGTCAAACTTTTTATATGCTTTTGCTTTTAAAAATGTCACAAGCCTAATGGATCAAATTAATTCCATTTCTCCACTCTAATGCTTGATGGCCCCCACTGAAAAGCAGAGAATTTGTGAATATATTTGCACACACATCCACAGGGTTGCAAACAAACATAAGGCCATGTTATTCAAGTGGCATCTTCACATAACCAAATCTATAAATTACAAGAAACATCCTGGAAAGCTGTTCTTGAGGTACGACAAATCTCCTTGTGCCTAAGTAATTTACTAAGCAATTCTTGAGCAATTTGCATCTGTTTACTGACACTGAAAGCCACGCTGCTTTTGCACTGCAACTGCTAAGCAGCTCTCCTTGCCCTACAAGGTGATGTTATTGGTTATATAAAAATAAGGACTTGCCAGCTAAGGAGGAAAACGTATTAAATAAGAGTGTTTTGCAGTGTGTTCTCATTTTATTAGTAAATAGGTGCTTGACTGTATTTTATACTATTGAATCTCTTCCCTTTCTATTATTGCTGTCCTCAAGATTATCTCTTTGCTCAAGTAGAGTAATCTAATCTTCCTCGGTATTGGTGACACCATCCTGGTTTTGTTTTGCACCTGTTTATGAAATCTGCTTATGAACAGTACTTCATGCATCAGCCTCACTTACATGTAACAGGACTGTTCCCAAGACTAGGGCCTCAGGCACACCCCATAGAGCCTCTCTCCATTCTGCCCTTTGTAAGACGACCCAAGCTGGCTAAACAGGAAATTAATTTCTTATCTATCTTCTAATTCATACTATTGCCTTTTGTCTCTCTTGAATAATATTTTCCCATGAGGCAATGTACCTTATATGCTTTACTTAAACCTACATATATATTTGATCTGTTACTTCAACCTTGTCTAGCAAATGAGTTATCTTATCAAAGATAGATACTGGTCTAGTCTGACACAATTGGCTTTTGTTAAAAACACATTATATTTTATCCAATTTTCCATGTAACTTCAAGTCCTTGGATCACCCTTTTCCTTCAGAAGGTGTTCAAATACCTTGCTTAGTACTGGGGCCAAACTTACATAGTCACCCCTCAACGCAAATTACTTATAATCCTCTGTCCTCAACCACTATTCTAGGTCAGACAAAGCTGTATTTGTATGTATAGCTGGGCCTTAACTGTGCTGGTCAAATATTTTCCCTCAAAGCTCTTTTCAACAGAAAAAGCAGCTTTCAACTGAATTAAAATGCCCTTGGAAAATTCTGACTTTTCATTGAAGCGTCAGGCATCTAAACCCAGAAACATTTTCATCCAAGAAATCTAAGGTATTTTCTATTATAAATGTTAATTTAGCATCTTGCAGAAATTGTAGTTTGAGTTCCTCACTCTGATCAAAAAAAAGCTTTCCTGGATGTGCAATAGTCAAGAACTCCTGTAACAGAATCCGCAATAACACCCACCATCATGCTTAGATACAGAAAATCATAATTTAGGAAGGGGCAGACAGAGAGCTCTTGTCTGCAGTCTAGAGGTGTGTATGCCAAAAATAGCAGAGGCAGCTGCTCCAATGGTGCTCTGGAAGAAAATTATTAGCTATAAAGGCAAAAAAAATATATTTTTTGGTAAAGGTGTCGTAATCCCTCATCTGGACCATGGCAATGCCAATGATCCAAATGGGTGAAAGGAAATTGTCCCCTTAGGGGGTTCCTTTGGGCTGCTGAAGTAAAACTAAGGAGAGGCAGCCTCATTTAAGTCTTTCACGATACCATAACCCCAAAAATCATCACACACTAGCTACCAACTACTGCCACACTATTAAGCCTCCTGGATAAGGAGCGAATCAGGTTTCTGGAGACTGTACCTAGTATCTGTCTTGCACCTCACTAACTCCCCAGAAGATGAGTATCTGTGCCTGGGAGAGAAATTGTCAGGGGCCGAGGCACTGGAAACATCCTGCCCCAACACAGCTTCCTTCTTTGCTGCTGTTTTGCTAGATCCAGACAACCCCAGTTGATCACACACACACAAGTTTGCTCTGGCTCTTTGAGGAGCAGAGAAAGTAGCACCACTGGCCAGGCAGAAAGGAGGGAAAAGCAGCCTTTCTCCAGGAGAAGCAGAGGCTGTGCAAAACACTAGGATGGGAGCTGGATAGCACTGGAGTGAAGACAGACACAGCATGGAGAGAGGATGGTCCCAGCTATCCAGGGTGATATAGGGCCACACACAAAACTAGCATTGTAGATACTGCCACAACCTGGTAATTTTACTACTGTTCACCAGCCATAGATATTTGTCATCATCATGTTCATGAAGACTGAGTTTAGCTAACACAGATTTACATCAGCTTCTGTGACAGTACTGTAGGTATCTACGTCCTGGGACACCTACTGTGTGTGACACCTGTAGCAAAATAAACATTTGACCCTCTGAAAGCTGTCCATCACTAATGATATCCTGGCTGGGATAGTGTTTTCCCCATGCACCATCAAATGCCTTGCCACAGCATACTAAGAACAGTTCTGCAGAGACAGACAAATCTTTGATCTAGTATCAATTTCCACGAGATCTTCGATGTGATTTGGAGACATTTTTCCAGAATAAGAGGGAATAATTCATTACTGTAATTGTATTCATACATGTTGAAGCCAGGAGTGTAAATAAAAAAAAAAAAGTTACTTTAATTCTAAATACCTTGCACACAGCAATTTTATCAAGATGCTAAATGAGTTGCATCCTCTGCAGATTGCTGTTGACAAACTTGAAGCTAGTGATTATAATTGAGTACAAAGCCAATACGGTATTGTAAAACTCATTCAAGATCTACAGATTCACACGCAAAAATAATGAAATACTTATTCCATTGGTGGAGAACAAGGAGGAGCTTAGATGATGTGCTTCCACAGAATGCTAGCAAGCTAAATGAAGCAGAGCTAAGTAACTAGAAAGATAGGGTTTAGCAATTGTAGTCACACAGACATAACCTGAGACAACTAAGCACATAAGAAATTAAGTTGGTTTTGTTTTTTAAAAAAGAGCTTAATTTAAGGATTAAATATTTCTTAGATACTAAGGCAACTATCTTTCCAGAGGGAAGTAACTTGAGTGAACACTTCTATGACTTTCCTAGTGTCAAAGGGCTTCTAAGGTGTTAACTAATAAAATTCATCAAGCTTAAATTTTAGGCTTCACAGGGCCTTTTGCATTATCAAGTCTGAATTCCTGTACATCACAGACTCTTAAATTTCATCCTCTATTGATTTCAGAAACTTGTGTGAGCTAACGGATACCAGGTATCAGGAAGGCATCCATTCCTGATCAGAAAATACCAGCAAAGGAGAATTCATTACTTCCCTTAGGAATATTTTCCACTGGTTAGTCACTGTTAAAACATCTTCGTTTGTGTCTTTTAGCACAGATTGAGCTTATTGCCTGCATTAATTCATTTTTTTTAAAGTAAACATTCCAGGATCATGTATTTTTTCATTAAAAGGTACTTAAAAAGTTCATTAAGTCACTATTTTACCTTTGCCTTTATTTTTAGTATTTTGGGGGAAGAATGAGGGGGCTTGCTTTCTTTCTTACATCCTTCCCAGCTTTTTGAAAACCATTTTAAAACATGGATCACCACATTGGGCATGTTATTCCAATGCTGGTCTCACTAGCATCTAATACAGAAGTATTGGCACACTAGTTTTATTCTCCACTCACTGTTTGCCTGCATCGCTTTCCTCGGAGCTTGTGAGAAAAGTCACTACAGCCCACAAGCACTACAGGGAAGGTTGGCCCTCCTTGCTTATTTGCTTTCAGGAATGCAATTAGAGGAAATGCATTTGAATGAGACCAGATTACAAGGCAATCAAGGTATGTCTACACAACTGCTCTGTCCTTATCATGATTTAGTCTGCATCATCCACAAGTTTTATCATCAGTGACTTCATAGTGGTGAAATTATTGAATATCAAATTTTCTATTGACTCCTCTCAAACCTGCATTCAAACACTCACCAATTCATGGCAGTTCTCCACTGGCAATAACTATTTCAGGTCTATCAACCAGCCCATTCTTAATCAATTTAATGCATGCCTTATCGACAATGTAGAGAGCTAATTTTTTATCATAATGCCATTCTAAATGCCTTAACAAAGCTTATTAAATGCAGGTCATTTTTATCAAACTTGTAATTTCATCCAAGGATAAAATTAGATTTGCCTGACAAGATCTATTTTCTATAAAAACATTCTCAACAGCCTTATATGTAGGTTAAATAGATGTTATTGTCACTGTGTTACAGTTCTCTTCTTCCTTGACAGCCACAGGAAAAGAGTTCCAAATACAGCCTAAAATGGCGTATCTCCAAGGGCTATATCCCAGAGGTTGGAGGAGGTTTCCAGGACCAAACACTAGAAAATAAGTTTATTTTTAAAATTTATATGATGTGATTTTAAACTAATTATGATTTACTAATGCTGGGCTGGGTTTTTTGGTTTTGGGGTTTTTTTTAATTTTTGACAATTTGCAATATTAAGTCTATTTGATACTTAGTCCCAGATTCCACAGTAAACAAAGTGAAGACAAATGTAGTTTAGTTTAAAATAATTTATTGAAAATTTAAATATCTAGTGCAAGATAGTAACCATTTCCAATTTTGACAAAACCAAAGCATTTGTTTGACCCTTTTCTCTCCCCTATTTCTTTTTCACGTTTTCTAGAAGAATTTGACTTTAACCTTTCAGGCAGCTCATTTCCCAGTACAGCACTGCAAGCTCTGTATCTTCTAAGAGAGTACCTTGATGCCAGCCATTTCTATACTGCAATGTTACATACAATTCATTAAGTACTTAAAAATATGACTGCTACTGCTAAGATAGCCAGCAAGCTTAGCCAAATGTTTCAACAGGTTTTTTGGGAGACCAGGGTTTTTTGTTTTGGTTGGGGTTTGGTTTTCATCGGTTTTCATTCTTGTTTGGTTTTGTTTTGGTTTTGGTTTTGTGGTTTTTTTGTTTTGGTTTGGGGTTTTTTTGTTGTTTTTCTTTTTTTAAGGTACCATCATGGATTTTGATTCAAAAGCCTATTAGAGGTTGTTATCATCCTCCTAATAAATAATAGGTGACCTTCAATTTGGATTATTAATTAACAAGACCAAAATCTAGATGTAGTGGTCCATACCAGAGTACTAGAAAGCCTTGCCAATTCAGGTGCCTGTGGCAGTATTGCATGCCTCTGATTGACAGGAGCTTGGAGGACTACATGACCTCAGTCACTGGTTGACATGCCAAGGAATGCCTTGTCTTGGGAGTCTTGATGGTGATGCTCTAGACAAGAGCTTATTATGGTTCAACAGGAAAAACTCAGCCCTTAGACGACACATAACTGACACCACCTCAGAAGGGCAAATCAAACTAACCTATATTGTATTCAGATTTTCACTTCCAAACACCTTACAGGACTCTTGCAGTTCACACACAGTGAGCCTGGTCCCTTGCCTTAGCTCATATGGAAAGCAGGAGGCATGTCATACCTGCTGCTGCTCAAAGCTCTTTCACACTTTGAGAAACACAGGTCCACAGGAGATTTCAGTTCTTTGCTTGATCTTCTGTCCTCTACACTAGAGTGCTCTGGTTGTTACCGAATTAGATCCAGCCATGCCATTGCAGAAGATTGATTATTTATGGGGCCAGGCTACCCATGCTCCTCTCACAGGCATAGAAGCCATTTTGATATCTGCCAGGTCTTAGTCATAGGCATACCTGGAAACCAAAGCAAGCAAGGCTGGTAACGTAAATCCTGAAAGCTGAAGCCCCAGAGAAGAAAGGACAGTGCTTTGCATCCCTTCCACAGCAGAGCTGTGTAAACATGCTGGAGAGAGTTAACTGCACTGATAAAAACAGGTCCCTTCTACTCGCAACAAAATTTTGGAAGAACTTGGAGAAGTCAAGTGCCTTCAAGTGACCAAATTCCTTCCTATGCTCTCTCACAGCAGTAAAACAGATCAATGGGCTTAGCTATCAAATTCTGTCATCTAACCAAGCCGTCATCAACAGCCAAGCAATAATTTTAAAGTTCACTGAATCAGAACAGGACATACCTCTACCAAAATGGTAAAAGAAAAAAAAAAAAAAAAAAAAAAAAAAAGATAAGCAAGTGACTACATCAGTTTTATGTGGGGAAAAAATAGCTGTGAAAAAAAAGGAAATAAACTGAACATAAGTTTGCACAGAGTTAGGCTTTCGAGTACAAATCTAGGTCTGTCAATTAAAATGTGAAGGTATTTGGAAACAAACCATTAGAGTGAAATCTGAGTGGCAGTTCTGAAATCAAATCTGGATTAGGAGTTGAGTGCAGGCGTTGTCAGAGATGGGAAAGGAAAAGAAAAGCACTGATCTCAACGAATGTGTTTCTTAGCCAAATCACATGCACAGAACAGCTACACTTGCTCACGCACGGTAGAGCCGGCTTTTGTATTATGAGCAACTCATGACTGAAACCCCAATAGCTG
Source organism: Burhinus oedicnemus (assembly GCA_008921705.1). NCBI lineage: Eukaryota > Metazoa > Chordata > Aves > Charadriiformes > Burhinidae > Burhinus > Burhinus oedicnemus. The sequence goes on along the minus strand of VFFE01007128.1, from coordinate 2,478,503 downwards.
ACCTCTCCATCTGTAATGAAACACTGAGAATGAGAAAACCTCATGCTTATTCATGCTGCACTGTACTTTTCCCCACCTCTATTATTGCCTGTATTTGGGTCAGTGCCAGCATTGGTACACGTGCAGTGTATTGCACCAATAAATAGAAGGGAATGATGCCAAATTAAAACAAAAATATCTTTCATAATCTGTTTCCAGAATCTTTCGCTGGAAACAAAATAAACTGTCCGATGTGAGGTAGGTGAGCTTTAAGAGACGGGCTTAACCTCTCTGAAACTGATTCCTGACTAATACCTGCAACATCTCTAATAACACATCAAAAATAATCCATTAAAAAAATTACAAAAGCATTTTATATGTTACCCAAATACAGCAATGACAGCATTACAAGGGCACAGATTTCCCCGTACTGTGGCACATCCATTATTTACCATCATGCTGATGTTCCCACAGCAGATGGAAGAAATAAAACCCTCCAATTACATCTTGTGGGTTGTACAGAAAAAAGCAGGGGAGTTCTGTCACCCCTCCCAGAGGCCTAAGGCCTGTCACCCCCTGTTGCCTTGGCTTGCACAGCTGTAACTGTGTTACAGTATCACATTACACTTCCCTTTATCACAGGCTCCATGATTTCTTCAGGCAATGATTGCCACACCTTGAATACCTGCTATAAAACCACACATCTTTCTGTTTGCCTGAAAGTGAGCACTCTGTAATTTCATTAAGTCCCCACATTCCTTTAAAAATGGAGTAAAACAGAAGAAAGGCTTAGAAATTCTCATTGCAGCTTCTCATCTGGAATGCCATAGCTTTGCAAAACTCTCTCCCCTTCAAATCTTCACTCTAGCAAAAATAATCTTATTTTTCCACCTTTGCTCAACTATATTTCTAACCAAACCATAAAAGTCATTTGTCACCCTTGCAAAAATCTGTCTTGTTCCCACCCCACTCACTGCCCCATGCGTCTCAAACTTTCTCCATCACAGCACACTGTCCTCATCCAACATACATTTCTCTACCATTCACAGGCTCACAGGAAAGCCTTTTGCACAAAGACAGATATTGAGTCTGGTTATCGCACTCCAGACTAGTACAGTGACAGGAGCAGTGAGATGAACTATCCCAACTGGAAATCTAGTGCAAGTTTTTCCTATTTCTGTTTTATATTTGATAAGTTTCTCTGCTGATCAAAAGGCAGTTTGATCTCTTAATATGTATCCTCTGTACTGTTATTTTAATCTGCCACTGTTCCTAAACAAAAATATTCTGGTTTACCTATTTAGAATTTTAAACTGTAATATTAGGATAACTACCTCACATTCCTTTCACTTCTAGCAGTACAAAAGCTGCTATTATCTTTGTTCAGTAATTTGGGGTTTTTTTCTAGGATATCTGCCATAATTCATTATCCTCAATTGTTCTTTGCACTGAAATTTGCATACCTGTTAGGGAACATTATATCATGAGGGTTTTCTATAACAGGTCTTTCTTGGTTTTAAAATAGCTTTACAAAAGCAAAAATCTGGCTTGCCAGAAGGCTGCTTTCTTTGAATTACAGTGGAACCTGTTCCTGTGCAATATATCTTCCCTTCCTCACCACTGAGCCCTTCACTTGTTTATGTGCTTTCTTCACAAACCTATTAGAGACTTCCAACTTCATCCAGCTAGCTAATTGTGCATGTAACATGGGTTACACATTGGAAAAAGCTGCTGGAGAATCTGAAGACATAATCTTTGGACCAGTCTGCTCACAGGACTAGAGATTGTCAGACGATATATTAAACTAAACAAGCTTTCCATTAACAGGGCTTTACAAAGGCTATCCTGCTCTCAGTGGCTCAGCTCAGCGTAGGGAGATTAAAAGACTGCTTTTAAGTCACTCCCAGTGCCTCTTACTCATTACCTAACTGGCCAGAAGTACAACACACTACTGAGTAAAACAGTCTTCTGCAAAAAATACTAAACCATGTCCTGATCTTGTCACACAGGTTTTGAATCTACTTCCGTATCTGGAATGAGTATGGTGTCTCACAACTGTACAAATAAACAATAATATAGTTTGATTAGTACATTGTATGTTACCCTGTTGCTGTCAGCTTTGTCGTGGGCTTCACCCAGCACAGGTCACCTTGGTGCCCTGCTTTTATGTTCTACAGGGATACACACATCCCTGATCACAGTTCTGTTTGTACACGCATACTGGGCCAAGAGAATAGCTCTCTATCTTCAGTACTGTACCAACCAGTCCTCAAAAAACTTTTTCAAAATTTTCTCTTTTTTTTTTTTTTTATTGGAGTTCTCTTCCCTTCTGGCATGACACCCATCTCTTTATTCCACAGTCTTATGATAGAGGAAGACAGAGTCTGTTATTTTTATACAGATCATCCTAATTTTTTTTCTGAAAGATACAGTAAATTATCACTTTTGTTTCTCTGTTTTTGTTAACATCTTTACAAACACAAGCAAGCATCAGAATATAAGACACATTATTCCTCCAAGTCTTCCTCCATGTTCATAGCTCATCCTTCAACAAAATTGTGCAAGAAAAAAGTTCTTTACAGGATTTTCTCATCAGGGATCCTATTTCCTTTTCAAGTTGTACCTTTATAACTGAGAGCATCCTCTGAATCTGGGCAATACAGAAGGCTGGAGATTTGCCAAAAACGCTGTCCACAGACCTGCGAAGTATTTTAACTGTTATTGTGCAGCTATATCTATGTAATGGTGAAATATCTGATCTGACTTCCTAAAAATATGCCAAAATAATTATTTTCCTATTTGGGTATAATTTTGGTAATTGGCTTTAGCTCTTAATCCATGTCACCGGAGGGCCATAGCAAGAATATTACTCCATCTGCTTCTTACAAAGTTCTAGCAGCCATTTTATTGCCTTGCTTTCACTGTAATATTTTAGTTTGAGCAGAATGATGCCCATCTTGTTTGGAAAGTCTTGTTCACATTACTCTCTTGCTACCCACTCCTTCCAACACCCTCCTGGTCCCCAAGTTCTCCTCTCCCAGGGTAGAGGCACTACAATCATTTCTATCCTCAGTACCTGTCTTAGTAGGTACGAGTTCATTATACCCAATATAATTTATTGATGAGAGGTTTTTAAAAGCTTTATAGCTTTCACTTTACTTGGATCAGAACTTTTCTCTCTCCCTCTATGATCCGATTGAAGTAATTCATTTGACGAAAACCAGTTTGTACTTATACTTCACTGCATTTAATCTTTAAGGTTTAGTCTCCCTGCATCTTGCAAATGATTACATTTCTGGTGCCACTGGTATTACATTGTCATTAGCAAGGCGCGTAACTGCTGCCAGTCCTCATTCTTCACACATCTGTTTTCTGGAATACTTCTCGGACAGATGGTGATGCCAAGGACATTCTCATGAAACATAATCTTCCACACAGTGCAGAAATCCCTGCTAACTTGCTTGCTCTTCCACATTCATTCCCTCTGCCAGTACCAGGGCTGAAGCATTTTATAAAATGAATGCACTTCATGTGAAGAGCTTGAAAGTGATCTCATCTGAGGCAGCTGGCATCAGAGTCTTTTTAAGGTCTTAAGGACCTATTGCACAACCAGGTCACACCAGTGCTCATCTTTTCTAATGCAATAATTTAGCTTACTCATACCAATGGTATCTCCAGTTGTAATCACATTAAAGATGTACCACATGCAGAAGTTCTTTTTCTGCAGGAAAAGAAACCCTATTGCCAAGCCAAGAGTAGACCAGTTTTGCAGTGTCCTGAGAAATTTTCGATGCCTTCAAACATGCCAGGAAATCTCTAAGTTTTCTCCGAGGTGAAATTCCTTTTAATGAATTCCCTGGTCATTCAGGTTTTCAGAAGCTTAATGACTTAAGGTTTTTGTTTCTGCTGCTGGCTTTGATGCCATACTTATTACCCAGAAATTTATATTATTTTTATCTTTTTTCTTCTAAATACATTTAACATAGTACTTCCTAATTATGAAAATGGATGCCTTTCATACACTCCTGGTTTCCTTGGTATGGAGGATGTTGTGTTTGGTTTCTTATATTTTGCCTCAAAGGTACTATTTTCTTATATCCTGAAGTGAGATTCATTACACCAAAATTTAAATACTTAATTATTAGCCATCTAAGTATAATCTAGTTGTTCATACTCTTTTATAGTCAAACAAAGGGAAAGAAACTCATCCTAGTTTCAATTCATTTCAATTAACTCAAGCACTGCAGGACGAGACTAACTGCGCCTTGGGATTTGGTCATTTCTCTTTATCAATAAAAAAGTAGGGCTGGTAGATTAGATTTCTTTCCAATATCCAACTATAAGGTGTCTGAAGTTAGGGGAGATGAATCCTCCAATGATGCCAACTTTGAATTACACACATTTTCCTGAGATGTCACGTGCATGTCATCAACCCTCATGCCACTAGTGCAATGCAGCCTTATCTCTTCATTGTGTGTGTAGCTGGCTCCTACACATCTCTGTTGGTGTGGTTTGTTGTTTTTTTTTTTAGTTGGTTGTGTTTTGGTTGGAGTTTGGGGGTTTTTTGTTAGATGGAGGGTCATTTCCTTGTTATTATACAACTGATGTCAGGGAGGTTTTTTCTTCTTTTCTTTAGCTGCCTCACATAATCTGCATCTTCCAAAGCTCTTTCTAATGTTAATTTGTCTGACATTAGTGCCTGTTCATATATTCCTTTTGAATGTTATATGAGTATTCTATCCTTTTGCATGCCCTGTCCTCCTGTTTTCAAGAGTAGCTGCATTACCCACTCATCAATTATATAAGCAAGTCTCCATTTATGTCTCTGATTTTTTCTTTGCGTAGAAATGTTATATTCAGGATGTAATAGGCTTCAAATAACTTGAGTAAGATGTCTCAATTTTCCTCTCTGCTTCAGTGAGCTCACAACTAGAAGCCCATGGGCTGCAAATATCCCAGACATTTTACTCAGTGCATACTAGAGAACAAGCCACTTCTCAGTCTGCAGTTACTTATGTATAAAAAGACCTGACTAAGATCAGTTCTATTAATTCCCTCAATTTTGCCCACATCTCTGCAATGCTTCCAGTTTCAAAGTTGAAAGCAGCAAATTTTTAGCCACATTGTGCATAAAAGCCAGAATTAATTCATTGGGTCTGATACTACATCTGGCTCTTGAATCTGACAGTCAGACCGACTTTCCTGTAAGGATGCATTGAACTAATTTTTATTACCACTGATTTTCATCCACCCTCCCTGCTCTCAGACATGAGAAAGACAAAGACAGACAGAGAGAATTAATAAAATAAAAAAAAAAAAAAAAGGAGACCTGATTTGGCTTTGCAGGACTACAGTATGATTCAATTTATCCTCTGTTGTTTAGTATTTTAAGTTACAACAGTAATAGGAATATTTTTTTTCTGAACCACTCCATAAAAAGAGAAGAGTTACAAAGAACTAGAGCAGAATTCACTAGTAACAACTATAAATTAAAATATCTTTTATACCAGATTTAGTGATTCCTTCTCAGCTTTCTCCACAGTGCAGACTAGGTTATCTTTACGTGTTAATTCACTGTAGATCTCATGGTGTTTCCAAAAACAAACCTGTTATTCTAACAATTAAACCAAATATAACCATGCCCTGCACTTTTCAACCAGTCTACACTGATAACTCCCCATCCTCTGAAGAAAATTCCACAGTACATGAGAAAACATCATCCCCTCTTGCAAGAGTCAGGAGGAGAGACCCCTCTAAAAAATCTCTCCTTTTTCGGGTGATTTTAATCTGCTGCGCATGCACTTAAAACCTGGAGATGTCTCTGTGTCGCACCAGCTCAGTCATGCACACAAGCTGTTGTATAAAGTAACCAAATAAATCTCGGTCAGCTGTTAGCAGGAGTCAGCCACGTGCAGAACTTAGCCAGATAATCAAAGTTTCATGGTTTGCCTGCTCCCATTCAAACACTAACAAAATGGAAATATTTGCTCTTTAGGCTATCACATACCTAATATCAAAATCATTCTCTCTCAAAAAAAAAAAAAAGAAAAGCTCACAACCAAACTCACCCTACTAAGGAACAAGATATAATTTGTCCTTACCACAGAAAATAGATTGAATGAACACAAGTGATGTATTTTCTTTGATACCTTTTTTATGTATGTTTCTTCATAAACACAAAGAGTAATATTAAACTCATGACATAAATGATTTACAAACTCAGACTTAAATAAAAATATTCACAAAAAGCACACTTTGAAATAAAAGGCTGCAAACCAAGAAATCTTAAAAACATTGCACAAAGGATGGACTCTGGGAGTGGTGACATTTACCTCTAGAGACTTATGCCTACAACAGAAATATAACACCTAGCTATAGAATATTAAATAACATGCTTTTAACAAATGTGTATTTATAGCAGTGTTTGATACAGGAAAACAGTTTCTGGAAAAATCATTATATGTAATTTTAACTAGTATCACAAGAATTCCTGTACTTTGAGGGTTTTTAATAGTAAATATTATAGCGTGAGCATATTTCCCTTTGGGGAGGGTGGGATTGCCTTGAGTTACAAAGCTCCCGTTATGTGACAAGGCAAAAGGTAAAACACCTTCTAGGCTAAATGCAGGGCTTTACAGAGCTGCCATACGTATTTCTAACTGTGGCCACATCTTCTGCTTTGTTGAGGGGGTGTGGGAGGTGTTTGGTTTTGGTTTTTTGTTGTTGGTTAAAATTTGGACAGAACATGTCAATTTAACAAAGTGTGGCCATTTGATGTTTATTGGCTAAAAGAACAGAAATTTTGAGATTTGATTTTTCATCCTGATATGATGCAAAAACCATTTTGAAATCTCAGAATTTTCTGCATAATGGAAATCCTAAATGTTCTGCAGTACGGCTAGTGGCAGTAGTGTTTCTCATCAAGATTACCTAAGATTTCTCACTTGAAAAGCCTGGTTCAGGTAACCTGTATTTTTGTGAAACAGTAGCTATATAGGAGGAAAATTTCCACGACAGATGTTTGTTTCAGGCATAATGTTTTGGGGAAAAAAAAAAAAAAAAGAAAAAACCACACACACCACACTCTTCAATTTCAAGAGCTAAATTCTGAAGGTTCTGTTGCTATTGAGCATGCTGTACCCTCCCATAGCCCCTATTTAAATCCCTCAGCCTCAGCAGCGAACAACCTGCCTGGAGTTCAGCTTCAGGCTACACTGTTCAGACACTTGCTGACTGCCTTGTCTGCAATGGCGTTGTCTTCTTTGCTTATTGCTGGGCAGTACAGAAGAGGACATCATATGAGTCGAACTCAGAAGAGACAGAAGCTGAACCGGGAAGGGGTAAACAGATTTAGATGTTGAGTCTGATGTCAATGAGACAGGAAGGGAGAAGAAATGTGCCTGGCTAGTGGTGAGGGAAGACTGGAACTGCTTGGGCAAAGGGATGTTCAAATAGCAATGAAGGGACCCAGAGTACACATTTCTGGGCATGTGAACCAAGAGCAGAAACCTGGAGATGTAGGGAATCAATGGTAAAATTTGGTATTTCATTATGAAAGTAAGTCACTCTAATGTGCCAGCACTGTACATGGATTAAAATTCTATACATGTGCCTATACAGCATCCCGAATTCAGTTTCCAAACTTAGAAGTTACCATCTTTACAATGTTAATAAGTTCTTTAACACAGTGTATTGTACAGTGTAGAACCTGAGACATGCAGGTGGGCTGTTCCACTCATGGATGGCTGAAGCACAAATCTAGAAGTGGGATGATGGATACAATGTTTTCCCGCTGTCTTTTCCCTATCCGTGAATTAGGCAGGCATGAATTTGGTTTGGCAGTAATTCCTGAGTTATGCTAAGAGGTTTACACTTAGTTTCTTCCAATTTTTAAAGCAGACTTGGTGCAAAATCTACCTTTTTCTATTACACTATTTAAATTATTTCTCCCTGGAGATGCAACCAGAGCAGCTGGAGTGTGATAAGACTTCTCTGCCAGCCTTAAAATGCTATAGACCCATGTCTGATATACTTTTGAAATGCCATCACTGCACATGAGTTAGAATTCCTCTTTCATGCTGCACTGAACGATGTGATTATGTCTGTAATACTATAAAGCAACTGTGTCAACAATAAAGAGGAAACATTTATGGCATAGGTTATTAAAACAATGAAAAATAGGCCAGTGCAACTTAAGTTCCCTTAGTGGGCTAAATAATAACTAGTTAAATAAGGAACAAAGAGATAAATAATGTATTACAGAATCAGAAGCATCACAACAAGCACAAGAAAATTGTCTTCACTTTAAACTGCACCTCAGAAGCATGGACAGTACACAATGAACACGTTAGCACAAGTGCAAAAGGAAGGGGACTTAGAGGACCTGTTGCAGCCCAAAATGAAGCCATCACTCAACTTAAAAACATCAGTGTACACGCATACCAACCAGTTAAACACACCAGACACACAAGTTTATGCTAAAAGTGGTGGTGGCTCAAAAGACTGAAGACTACTGTGGCAGCCAAGTAGATTGCCTGTTTCAGCATGTACCTCCTATTCCTATCTGATGTGGTGCAAGCATGGGAGGAAAACTGGACTCAAATTTTTACTGAGAGGTATAAAAGCTCGTTATAAAGTTGTAAGGCTGCTTAGAACTAAGGCCTAGCTCAGAGATCACCAGATTAAGGAGGAAATGTAGAGTAATATTCATCTTCAGTTACTTATTCTGGAAAAGAATAAAAGAACAGAGCAGACAGAACTCAGTATAATCAAATGCAACTTCCATTAGAAGCCTGTATTTTTCATGCTAGGTCTGACAACTCAGTTCAAACAATTCAAGTTGTTTGTACTAACAAAGCCAATATTTCCAAAGATTAAAAACCTAGAATTAGGCTCCTACTTCCATTTTGGCCTTTTAATTAGGTTTTTCTGAAGTGCTGAAAACAAGATAACTGTAATTGATGGCTTTCATACATTGCTTTTTAATAATAGCTCTTAACTACTTGGTGCTTTGGAGGTTTCAAATAAGATTGGGAGTAGATCAGAGTAGATCTTGCTTCTTACAGAAGCAAGAGGATCTAAACTTTCCCAACACAATTTGATCTCATGAGATCCCCACCTTGATCATGGTTCTGATAAGAATTTATATTACAATCTTACAATCTTTTTTTGAAGTAGATTCAATTTTTTCACACTAACTCAATATATGACTTTGGATGAAGGAATCACACAATCTTCTGATAGATGCAATTTAATTTTCAGAAAACACACAAACGCACACACACAAAACCCAGGTACTATAGAACAACTTCCATGGTTGTAGTATAGAGGACAGCAGAGAAAGTTATTTAGCCTTTCAATCTGTAACTGAGATCATAAGGATGTTTTACTTAACAGTTTCTTCAGGATTCAGAATTTGTATTTTGTGTGTAAAGCAGTGATACCATACACAACCAATAATGAAAGAAAAGGAGGCATTGGAATGGTTAGGTTTAAGACCCACTGTTACTTATTCAGTATTTCTATAATATTGCTGCAGAGCTCAAATCACTGCTTGGGGTTTTACATTTGTTGCTTTCTTCTTTGAGGAGGCAGAGAGAAAGAGTGAGGGAGGGAGCACAAGCAAGAAAGCAAGAGAAAGGAGCAGGGGGTAGAAAGTGGGATGACAATCAATAAAGCAAATTTTCCCTAGCAGCAAAAATAGCTGACAGACCTGCTTCCCAAAGAACACAGAAAATTACTTTGTGAGTAAAAGTAGCAGAGAGGATAAGTCAACTTGAGGGACTCATGGGAGAGCTGTTATTGACAGGTACAAGGATGATATAATTGCTCAAGATGAGCAGGTTTTTCTTTTATCTCAATAAAGTACTTTTGGATGAAAAGATTGGAAAGACAGGTGCGAGACAAGACCATAAAGCCTGTTCCTAACTTATTTACATAATTTTATATAAAGGAGCATTGATGTATGAAGTGTAAAACAAATGCATTGAATGCTGAAAATGAAGTATTAGAGAACAACTTGTGTACACGCCCAGTGATAAAGAAATGTAATATTTGATGAAATATACTTTGTCTATTGAAGAAATGCACTGATTTTACAAAATGCTGAGTATATGTGTTTAAGAAAACGTTCACTACTGTTCTTACATAAAGTAGCTGATACAGTTACATCTTAAATTGTTTCCTGTTAAAATTGCACAAGAGATCACACAGCAAACAGTAGATGAGAATAGTAAACAGGATAATCTAGTACACATTTCCTCTCTTCCAGCTCCTACTGCATTTATGTATGCCACAACACATCCCCTTCAGCTAGTCTGGTACCCTTCAAGACAGACTTCGAGCATCAAATGTTTTAGGTTTTGGGGTTTTTTTTTATTTGGGGGTTGGGTTTTTTTTGGTGTTACTGAAAAAGATTAGACAAGACTGATGACAGGTGAATGTATGCGGTATTGGGTGGGTAAAGAGACGGTATTTTCTATGTTACCATTCAGTTAGATGATTGCCTTATGCTTTAAAATGAAATTTTTTTGTGTAAGAGAGCAGCATGTTAGTATCAATATCTGTATGTGAAATATTCTTTAACAAACTTCAGATACCTAAAACCTATCTTAACCCACACTGGTCCACCTCTCACAACGACATTACCTGAATGGTGTAATCCTGTTGCCAGGCTTCTGACCAGCCCCAGTGCATATGGCGTAAGTACCTAGCTTGGTTAATTGTATTTAAGGTGTAATCCAAAACCTGCCATACTCAATGAAAAATTTTGTTAAAGTCCCTTTTCCAAAGCTTATTACATTTAAAGTTAAGAATTATACAATTTCTTCAGGGTTGTGGAGAAGAGGTCTTGGAAGGTGCAGTGCTACATATTCAAGAATGGCCACTAATACTGTTAGCTTCGAATATGAGTGACGTGTTCTAAATAACTCAGCCAGATGCTGAAAGTATTGGCTACCCATCAGTGATATTTAAGCACTGAAATTATCTTAAAGATCTGAAGAGTAGGTTATGTTTCTCAACACTGCTCAAGAGCAGAACATGGTAAGCAACTATTTGTTTTAATCAACATCAAGATGTTAAATTAACACCTGAAAAAAATAAGAAAATAATGAAATAGAATAAGAGTGGAATTGCATCAGACTTGTTCTTCATTTAAGCTTCAACAAAAAAACCTCCTTGGTCTCCCTTCCACTGATCTTTTTCTTTGTTTGAATACAGGATCAACTGAAGGATGATGGCACAGATTATATCATAAATAATGATGAATTGACTGAAAACTATGAATCGTCTGCTCACATACCAGTGCCAGCGCAGGACAGAACAGGCTCCACCCAGGCTACAGGCAAGGAAGATATTCATGAAGGAGACCTAGGATTAGGAGGGTATAAACTCCAGCTTGAACACACTGCAAGTCAACCCCAGATGAATTCATCGGCATGAACAGTATAATGTTAATCACAAGAAATAAGACTAAAACAAAGAAATGAAAGATACTGTTCTGTGAACAAGAGGCTAGAAAATGTACTGAGCACAAAAAAGAAAAAAAAAATCAAAGAAAACTTAGATTTTACCAACTAAATGTCTGCTCCACCAGGACAGAGTTTACCATCATCCATATATCTACAACAATGTGCAGGTTTAAAGATGTAGGGCACTGCCACTCCACTGTAAATCCATTACATTTACGTGTTACCTCAGATAGCGCTTGACTGTACCATGCCTCTCACATGTACACAGGCCTTTGAATGTTGCTCATAATCTTTAGTCAGCTGGAATAGAGAGAAATAGCTTCATCCTCACATGACAACAGCAGTTTTTACAGCTGGTCCCGAACAGATCCACAGATAGCTACTACTTCAAGTAGATGTTACATTTATAAGGAAGAAGCAGAAGAATCTTTGTCCAATGAGTATGTGATCTAAAAATACTTAAAACATGTATTGCAGCTGTATAGGCTTCTCCTGACAACCAGCCCAACATGTGCTTTCTAAATGCACCTTATAGCCTAGTCCATATAGGATTGCACCAGGATGCCACAAACTGAACATTGATAGCAGGAGTCATTGAAGTCTACAAAACCAACAACAGACTCCCTTTTATAGCTGCACTGAATGGGCATGACCACTATTTAAACAGCAGTTATTCCACAAGGCATTTGTCATTACAGCTTTGCGGCACACAAAGCTTACATACTGGGAAAAGTTTTGTTGTTTTGCAAGATCATTCTAAATGTATGCTTTGATTTAAAGAGTCAACCGTTTCATTTTTTATTGTTCAAGGAAAGTGAGTTGTTTCTAATCAAATATTTCTGCAAGACAGCTATATATTAAGACTTGCTACTCCAAGGATGAATTTGTCCATCTCTCTATTTTATGCTGGGCACTCAATATCACACTAGCGATGAGGACAGTGAGGGTTTAGGTATGAAAGTACCAATTGTGTCTGCATAAACACAGTAACTGCATAAACAACTAGTCAGCCATACATACAAGCTAGCTGCCACTTACTGTTATAAAGCATTAGCACAGATCAACTTCCGCACATATCAACTAAGTCGCGTAAATACAGGAATAGAGCCAGGCTTTTGTTAGAGCACGTGCCTTTTCTCACTGCAGAAGTTTCAACTGTGCATGATAATGTTCCTACCAAGTTAAACCATGAGGAGTTTTTAAATAAGGTCATTCTTAATATACAACACCAATGAGCAAGCAGGAAATTTGTAATCTATAAGAATAAAAATCAAGCCATCTCCATGAATGATCGTAAAGCTGAATAGGTCTTGATTTCACCACAGATGGAAGCTGAAATACAAACTTAAATATAATCAAGTTTTAGTCATTCTTTTCCAGGCTAATTAATTTCTGGTTAAATGTGACTGTAGAACAGCTGTTTTAAGCATAAATTTGAACACTGGAGCTCTATATGCTATTACAAAACATCAGAAGCTTAAACTGGCATTTTATTTTCTCTTAAACAGTAATCAAGGAACTTCAAAGGATCTTAATCCCAATGTGGTTTAAAACAAATAATATTCAGGCATGATAACAAGTTCTGAGAAGAACTAATGAATTTCCAACCCCCTGATTTGCTTTGTTTAGCTGCACATGCATGAGGTGGGAAAAGATGTGCAGCAGGTTGCAAGAAGGGATGGAGAATGGACGAGAAGGTAAGGTTTTATGGCCCAGTACTGTGCACCCTGCAGCATGCAGTAGGAGATAGCACAGATAACAGGAGGCAGGATAAGCAGGTAGAGACACACTGCAGTGAGGTGAATAAGTGGCAACACAGTGAGAAGGTATTATCACGGATGGCTGCTAACACAGTCCTGTTTTCAGTAGCCAGAGTTTCCAATTTCAATCTTCAGAAGTATTGAGTGCATGTCACCAGGCTTCCTAACCTCCTTGGGAAGCATGGAACCCCATCCTTAGATTATAGTGCAAATCAATAAACTGCTGCAGTATTATGAAGATGCAAAGCTGTTTTTCACAACTGCTACATGAACTGGAAATGACAAGCTCTTCACCAACAGCTCTGCTCTTAGATTCTAGTCTGAAATGCATCCTGCAGTATACTCTACATGGGGTTTACTGATTTATTTATTGTGTCTACATCCAAATTTCTCACACTTATGCAATGTGATAAACGGAGAGCTCTGGGGTTTGAAATTCTCTCTTTATAAAAAAAAAAAAAAAAAAGTCTGTCATGAATACTCCCCACAATGTTCTGCCTGAATGCCTTAAAGGGTAAAGGGCTACTTTACTCAGTAAAGAAAGTCATATCTTGCAAAAGAAGGGCACATACTTCACATCCTCACAGGTCAGATTTTTATGCTAAGACTGTGAAGAGGCTGAATCAGTGGTCCCAGCAGGATGGGTATTTATCCCCTAGGACCATGCTCAGAAACCAAAGTATCATTGGCTTTTAAGAAAATTAGTAATTTAAGCTGCAGGCAAACCCGAAACTTCTACTAAATAGCAATAAAAGTTTCTACTATCCATTACACTATTCAGCCTTGCCATTTCCTAATTTTAAGATATTCTTTTCATGACATGCAGATCAAGAGAGTTAAAACAACATTAGAACAGATGATATATTTGTATTCAAGGAGAAATTGCTGGCAACTAGTAATTCTGCACGACTGTTTAAACAGAGTAATGGATGTTAAGAGAGGCCTTTAATGTTAATTTACAGTTCATACACTGGAGATTTAAACTACTCAATATCACACAGTGTTTGACTGAATGTGCAAATCACTCACAATAAATGAGAAGCTATTCTTCCTATTTGAGTTAATCTAATAAAGCACTGCGTGGAAAATGAAACGTAAAATAAATTGTCAAAATGTAGCACCTGCATACTCAGTATGAAGGCCAAAGTGTTAGGAAAGATGGAAATCTGCAATATTGCTAAACCTTTTACGTTTCAGAAGTAATAACTGAAATTTCATACTGAACTGCAGAGAGTGTTTGGCTAAGGTTGGGAAGTAGCAGGATGAATCCTGGCTATACAGCAGAGCAAAAAGACACTGTGCTAAAAATATCAGGTCGCTATGATAACTTTCACAGAAGACTGCAACATTTAGTAACCTCACAGAAAGCAGGGGCCATTGGAAGCAAACATGTTGCTGCATTAAAAGCTCAGACTTTTCCATAGTAACCATATTAGGGCTATCTTCAGCAACCTGATTAATCCTGTGCATAACTTAAGCTGCTAAACTAATTCCATTGAAGCCACGACAGCAGTTCATGCTGTCTTTCCACCTAGTAACTTACTTATGTGCCTTGCTGGGCTAAGGATAGTCTGTACAATAGCTCTGTCTTTGCTTTTGAAAGCTGATCTGTATTTTGCTATCAGCCATCAAGTAATGCTAAGCCTCTAACATCCTGGTTGCTGTGTACATTTGGGTACAACACAAATGCAGCAATATACATAAGTATTTCAGATACATGTAAGCATTACACATATGCTTTCAAAAGTCTTTGTTTTCAGAGACTGAGAATTCTTATGATACAAATATTAATTATGCACTTTAGAGAACAAAGGAAATATCCTGAATACCCACTTTAGAGATTGGAAACTACTCCTTCTAAAGACAAAGCTGTTTTTCCCCTACTTCCTTCTAGTGAAATAGAAAATAGCCCTTTTCAACATCTTAAAGCAAACCGTTTCTGAACATTTTAAATAACTTAACACAAGCAAGCTCATCTCTGACAATATAATCCCAACAGATATGAGTTCCGCTCAGTGAACTATGAAAGACTTGTCAACATTTTTATTTTATTTTATAAAGTCTTTCAGAACTTGAAAATTCTCAAATTGATCAAGTTTCCTAAGCAAATGTTAGTTTAACCCACAGCCTTTGTCCCAATACACTCAATTTTCAGATCATGAAATCCCCTCCCTTCCCTTAGCTCAGTGATTAGTTTTTACGGTAGATTTTACTGTTCAGGAGAGTTAGAAAAACACCTGAACATATTTTTTCCTCAAATACTGGTTTATTTGTTGTTGGTTTTCTGTTTGGTGTTTGTTTGGTTTTTTTACATATACTTTTTTTACACCATAATCACATACTGGAGTGCAAGTTCCTGAACAGTATGAAAGAAAACTTTGTCTGTCAATGCAGGATTTGTGTTTCTCTTTATTCAACCCTTTCAAGTAATTAAAGAAATAAGACAGGCTAGTGTAACGATGGACATCAGTCAATTGAATCTCCCTTTCAACAGCCTGGTGGTGCAAGTCACACTTCCAGACTTAACCTACTGGACATCCTGGCCTATGTTAAGAAGCACAGAGAAATTCTTCAAAAATCAAAACATAATGTCTGTCAGCTCCACAGCACCAATTAACAGCCCAGATTTGTCTTTCCCATATGAAAAGTACAGAGACTCTCCTACAGTTAACCCAAGGTGTGTCAAGTCTCTCTCTCCAACTTTGGCTTTCTTCCTAACAGCCCTTGGCACCATCAGTGTGGGCCCACTGCAGCTGCACTGCTAGAAAAGCCACCAGCCAAGACTGTCTCACACTTCCATGGAATACTGCAGTAAAGAACACAGTCTTCATGTTTCCAATTACACCCTTCCAGCTTTCCCACTGTTAACAACCACATGGGCTTCCTCCCACGCCGGCCCACCCTGGCTCTGGGCAGTCTTCCCTCTGCACACCAGAGGAGCCAGCAAGTGCTGCAGAAGCTCTGCTGCACAGTGCTTGCAACAGGAATGACTCTGCTCACAAATAAACCTTTTTCCACCAGTGTCAGAGCAGAGGCAACATTTTCCCCACCTGGTCACTGGTCAACATCATTCCCCTACAAAAATCAGACCTGAGGTACAGAAGAACAAATACTGTTTCAGGCCTCAGAGGATCCCAAATCTGAGCAAGTCAGATCAACACCATCCTTCTGAGGACTCAGCAGGGCTTGAAATTCTGGTGCCCAAAGCAGTAGAGAATACTCAAGAGTGTTTTCCAGATACTGTTCTACATCATTCTTTACCACATAGGTCTCTGCTTCTGTGTGTGCTACAGCAAAGGCAGACGGACATAAATAAAATACTGGTACTTTATTAAATAAGGATTTGAAAATAGAGACCACTACACCTAACAATCTAAACACTTAAAGAAAAAACCTTATGCCATGGTATTAGGCATTATGCAGGCCTAGGGCAAGTTATACACAAGTGAGTTGAAATAGGATAATATCGCATAAGCTTAATGAGATTTCTTATTCCAGAGGTACACTACCTTCTAAATATAACCCAGTGCTTTAGAATACATGCCTGACTGCATATGAAAATATAAGAGAGAAAAGGAAATGAATAAATTAATCAAGGAAGGAAAAGAGGACCAAGGGGGAGGGGAGGGGGGGAAGAATCAGTGCCAAAGGTGATACTCAAATTGAAAAAGATCAGAAAGATATTCATAGCAACTGCAGACTAAAACCCAAATTAAGTATTTGCGAACAGTGTGAGAAACTAAGAATCAGCTTGAAGACACTCTTAAAACTTTGCTAGAGGTGTATTCCTGACACTGTAAAAACTTAGGCATTCCACAGGTCTAAAGGGAGCCACCACTACCAGCTGAAGGTTGACCAAATTTAAAGAAAATGAAGAAAAAGGACTCGGGGTGAAAGGCTAATCCTTCAACAGCACTGTTAGCAAAGCAATAAAAGCAACACAAGCCTGGTATTTGCAGAAGTGTGGAAAAACAACGGAAGATATAAGTTCTTCAGTCTTCCTTATTTCATTTCTCTCTCCTTCACCAGCTATTCATTTTCTTCACCAAGTTGTCACTTTCATCTTCTCTGGTTTACCTTTATTTTAAGATGAAGACTTTACTTCCCCCATCCTTTAGGCTAGCAAAATTTTATTAAGTCCTTTTCCCTCTTTACATGATATCCACACCCAACACAATTTTAATAGTTTTTCAAAAAGAAACCAGTATGATACAAGAGTGCATGAACTATATAACTTCTACCCTAAGTAGAGATCACAACCAAAAGACAGGCAGGTCAAACACATTGCAATATCCTTTAGGCATTTCACTATGGCTAGTAAAGGTAAGAGCAAGTGCACATATATTTTAACTACAGGAACCAACAGGAGCAAAAACCCTTAAGAAAGGCTACAGAGACCATTCTCAGTAAGACAGACATAACATGGTTTCAGAGCCAGTAAGCAACGTCATACAAACAATCCGTCTGCGTTTTCTTTTCGTATAGTAAGAATGAGGCACTTAACCTTCAAAAGCTAGGGCACACGAGCTTACACCCACTACTGGGGGGGTGCCAGCACACAGACAATAGCTGCAGAGCACCATTACACACTCAAAATCCAAATCTGCTGTCTTTTTCCCATTTTGTGCCTATTCCCACAGCCTGGTGCAGCTCCTGGAGTGAAAGGTCCCTCACCCATGGGAGAGCTCATGTTTATCTGCAACAAACCAAGCAGAGGCTTTCAGCTGGCAGAGTAGGGAAAGTGGCATTGCTTTCTTACTGTTTCATGGTACAGGCATATTTTCCTCCTGGTACTCCAAGAGTGCTGCTGCCACTGGTCATTGGAGAAGTGTCTGGAGCATCTTTTCTGGTGGAAGCTAACGTGAAGCAAGTGCTTCAGACAAGTACTGTAGTTTCTGCTGAATGAACCATGAAGATTATGGGGAAAAAAAAAAAAACAAAAACAAACAAACCAAAACAAAAAAACCCCCCCCACACCTCACTGTTCTGTTTCTTACTTTGTTTACTGCAGGGATCTATCTGCAAACACTGAGACCCTGATTTTTTACAGACCTGAACACCAGTAATGGAGAATCTGCCATGGAACCTCAAACTCCCTATATTTGGCTCAGAAAAAATATCCCCTCCCTCTGCACAAGCTCCCCACATGCCAGCATCTGGCAGGGTTTCATGCTGACCTGGTTCATTGGAGGAAGCAATGGGCTATCCCTAAACTGAAATTTTAAAGCACTGGAAGAGCACTTTGGTATACAGGCAGGAACACGGAGGCAGATTCCCTGACTTTTAGTGTAGTTCAGGTGCTCTGGGAAGGTAACTGTAAACCGCCTTTGCCAAAAATTAACTTTCACTTCAAAACACACATAAGGAGGACTATTTGCATATGTTTGTAACCAAAGGCAGGTATTCCAGCTAAACTTCCCAAGGAATAACACTTTTATGGCCCTTTTACAGTTTTCACCTTCTGTACGTACAACTATAAAGTCATTTGGAATATTCCTTTATGCCCGTGCAACATCCACAGTGAACAACAAATAGTGACTCTTAGTGTGTACCGTTAATACACAGTCCAAAACACAGTTTGAATGCATTTCCTTGAACAAAGTAATAATAATATACTTCTAAGTTGGTTTTATATCCCACCTTCATCATAATTCTTAGGAAAACTGGTTTATACCACAGACACTTGGAACCATTTTCTGAAACCATTTAAACCCTGGTTAACAAGGTTTATTAAAGACAGACAGAAACAGATTCATTGGTGTCTTTAAAAATAGCCACAGCTCTTCACTGGTTTAATGTGGCTCTTTAAAGATTTAGAAATGGTTGTACCATAAATATTATCTGAATGACCTCAAAAAACTTCTACTAGGTGCTTTTCTTAAAAAAAAAAAAAAAAAAAATCAACACAGTATGTAGTGGGAGTAAGGAAGACCACTACAGAAATCAGTTCTGTCCTCAAGCATTTCCAGATGATTTCTAGACCTGTCAATGACTTCTGGTTACTTAGAAAGTCATTTCAGTATCCCTCAATCTGCTGCACTAACCACCATGCTGAGTGGGTGACCTGAGCAAGCAAACAGCCTGTGCAATTGCACTGCTCCAGCCTCCATGATTGAGGCAGGGGAGATCCAGACACTGTCAGCAGTGCACAGCTTCCCCTTTGCCTCTCTTTCCTTCATTTCCTGCAGGAACCTGACCAAGGATAGGTTGGAGCAGCATATAACAACCCCAGATTCATCTTTACTACTAAATTATTTTTTTTTTTTATAAGGACAAGTTTGTCCAAAGATTTGCTTCATGCTAAACCGAGCCAAGCTTTTAGAAAATTAGTCTAAACTTAAACTTCTAAAATTCATGGTCTAATTAAAGAATCTAATTTTTGGAAGTGATTAATACCCAGCAGCTCACAGTGAAACCTACTGCAGCCTTAAGTCACACTGAAATTAGCCCATAGGAAGTGCCAAAACGCTCATTGCTCCCAACGGGGTTTGTAAGACAAGACCGCAGCATGAAATGCACCTTACTCCAATCAACACAATAAATTCCCTACTCCAATAATGTAACAGATTTCCATTGCAGCATGACTCAGCTACTGTGTAAGGAATAATTTGGAGACCTAAACAGTACGGACCCCCTTCAGGCCATTGCTGCTGGGTTGGTTTGGGGGTGGGTTGGTTGTTTTTCTTTCTTTTTCTTTTTTGAAGTTCAGGCTACAGAGGGAGGACCAGGCTAAGACCTGGGCAAGCATGAGGAGCGATGACCTCATCTGTTGTTCAGCCTCTCAGCCAAGGCAATGTAGAGCAGTCTGCATGACTTCTCAGGAGAGCCAGGATTTGTGTGAAAGCCCAGTGTGTGTTGCAGCATATTTTGCCATGGCTACTTCAGCATATGTCTTCTGTACAATTTGGTCTCTTACTCCTAATAGCCTTAGTTGATGGGGATTTTCTCAGAAACTTCCTGTACAGAAAGGTATCGCTTCAGGATGCAGTAGTGCAAGGCTAGAGATGTGGTTGTTAGAGCTAAGCAATGCCTGAAGCTCTTGGATTCTTTGTGGTTTTAACATCCAGGATTTACTCATGTTGAGAACCCTCCTGGTTGGGACTCAGTTTATTTAGACTGAGCTTTCACCATCTGTTCTTCCAAATTCTGAAAACATGAAGAGAATATGCTCCACAAGCAGCTACAAACACAGATGAGCTCTGCAATTTATATTGGGATATACTGCATACAGGGAAAACAGTTCATAAGATCTTTGAGGTTTCTCCTTCAGGAGTAAATTGAGGATTGAAGCTCTAATGCTTGAATTTTGCAGCACAGTGGAACAATTCTCTGGTTTACATGAATTTGCTGTCACACAGCTCTGCAGTATTAAGTGGAGGCCCAAACTCTTTGAAACTAAGAAGGCTTCTAAGATTTTCTAATTAAACTGTCCAACTTCATTAATACATCACCTACCTTCCAACAGTCCTTACAAAGAGGTTTTCTATTATCTAGAAATCAACATCTCTGAATAATTAGCAAGATAAGCTGAAGCTACAATATAATTTAAGCAGTTTCAAGCCATAGCCACATGAAGAAAATGTGCGAATACCTACTTCCCTAGAAGTACAGCTCCTGGCCCTTATTCTTGACTTTTTGGCCCATTTCCACCTTACTTGACAAATCATGGCTCAACAAACTCTGCCCCAGTTTCCCAGACATTATAGGTACCAGTTGCCTGTAACTGTGCTGGGGATAAGGCATTGGAGCTTTCCCAGAGCAGGCTTCTGTGAAGGCCTCTCCAAAGGATGACCTGCTCCAGCAGCTCCCAAGGGTGCAGGAGCATGGCCAGACCCTGTCCACAGCTGCATGGACAACAGCTATCCCAGGCAGACAAGAAACACACCCTTCCCACTCCTGTCCTGCAGGGACTCATATTTCCACATTTTCCTCCAAGGTAAACTGGTTTGACAAGAAGACACCACCACCAAAGATTGGAAAAACAAATTATTTATTCCCAGCACTTATCCCCAGTACCTGTCAAGGTGTCATGCTGATGCTTCCCTGCAGATGGCAAACTGTCCTCCTGCACTGGCCCACTCCTTCCTGGTGTCTTCAGAAGGGGCTAATATGCCTCAAAACTTTCAAAAAAATGACGTATGTGTATGAAGGTGAAGGTCAGCAAGCATCACTCTTTGAAGGTAGCTATAAACTCTCTTGCCCTCAGAATCAGTCATGTCCTTTTTTTCCCCCCTCTATATATAAGATATTATTTCTTGTCTCGACAATGCAGACAACTGGTGAAGCCAGTGCAAGAGTTCATAGGACAAAGTCAGTCTGGTCTGACATTCATTGATGGTCTATTTTCTGCACCTTATTACTTCATTTCCCCTTGGACAGTCTTTACCTTTGCTGTTCCACTGCAGTGCTGTCCATAAGCTACAGAATTCAGAGCAACTCAGACATAGTTAAATTAGCTCTCATTGTTGCAGGGTACTTGCTGTAGAACTGATCAAGAATAACTGCTCAGATGTTTTGCAGTAAAAAAAGCATCTTTACATCAAAATCAAACATTTCACAATACTGTGCTGTTTTTACTAAAAGCTCCAAGGAACAGAAGTCAATATTAATTATTTTGATCGTTGCTGTGTTTTGGTTAAAATTTTGTAAATTTATATCCTTACTGCATTAAATATTAGTATAGCGGGATATTATATTAGTATAGAGGGATATTATTTGACATTGTATACTATACCCAAATTCAAAAGTAAATTTAAAAAGACTAAAATTATGAAACAATATTGGTTCAAGTCCTCATAAGAGATTCCAGGTTTTTATTCTAGTTCAGAAGGGGGAAAAGATTTCGGACGAGGATTTTCTGTCCCCCCCCCCAGGATTAGCCATTATAAAAACATCAATGTGTCTCCTTGAACCTTGGCTAACAGCGTCATCTTAGGCTGCTTCCAGGCCCAGAACCCAACCCCTACAGCCAACAGCCCCACTAGGGATACAGGACATGCACAGGGCTTCCCAGATAAGAAAGGACAAGTATCTCCCTGCTCCAGCAGTCACAGGGTAGTAAAGAATGTCATTTATCACATGAACTCCAGCACTCTCAAACCAGCTCACTTCCTCTCTTTGCTGGCTCCCTGTCGGCTTCACCCAAATAAGCTCTATCCCACAACAATAATATTTTTCCATGACAAGGCCTCAAAACCCCCAGAGGTTTAAATGGGAACATGACGACAAAGCCAGGAAACTCAGAGTAGTTAAGGAAGGACGAGTATCTATTAATATGTTCACGGGCAAAAGCATCTGTTAAACTGGAGTTAAGCCTGAAATTAAGATTATGCTAAGAAAAGAATTTATGAATACAAAAAAAATTTTGTGCATAAATTA
Source organism: Burhinus oedicnemus (assembly GCA_008921705.1). NCBI lineage: Eukaryota > Metazoa > Chordata > Aves > Charadriiformes > Burhinidae > Burhinus > Burhinus oedicnemus. Next base: position 2,455,915 of record VFFE01007128.1, on the reverse strand, counting down.
TTCAGTATGAATTAAACATCCAGCTGCACATAGCTGGCAGATTTCTGTTAAAAAATAAAATCGTAAGTCATTCATATAAGCTGTCTATTTGGCAAACACATTCATTTTATCCCCTTACAGAGAAAATGGAGTAATTTTCAAGTATCACATCTTTATGTCAAAAGGAAACCTATACAATAGGAATCATACGTTTGAGAGAACTTGGCAAGTTCCCCATGTTTGCAAAGTTCAGGTTTTGGGGGTTTTTTTGGTTAGGTGTTTTGTTTAAGAAAAGTTCTGGGGGAAAAAAGAATGCATATAAGAAAGTTTATATAGAAAGGAAAAAAAACTTATTTGAAGAGACAAAGTATATTAATCCTTTCCCCAGTAAAATCTCTTCTGCTAGTATGAAATCTGGACTTCTATACTTTTAGAAGGAAGTGTTTTCATTTTCTTCAATGTTTTTGCCTTGGACTTTTCTCGATTTGATAACATGATTCCAAATCAAAAATTAAGTTTCAAACCAAACAGTGGAATAATTGCCTTTTTCCATAAAACCTAATTCTGTTATTGCTCGAGAGAAAGCTGAGAGGGTAAAAGTAATAGAGAAGCATCTATTTTCCTTTTTTCTGCAAATTTTTTTTTCCATTTTAAATGAATTAGAGCAATTATGAATTTTAAACCTTGAAATGGCGTTCAGTTTCAGGGAGGCAAGAGGACGTAACACAGACATGTCTAACACTCAGAGGAGAGGCAGTCCTGGTCATGGAGAGGCTCCCACCAGCACTGGGTCCTGAGTGCCAGAGGAGGGGAAGGAGCAGTGGCACTTGCAGGCTGCAGCTCTGCCTGCCCAGCATGTCAGCAGTGGGAAACCCACCCATCTGCCACCAAAGCTGAGCCACCCAGGACCTAGGCAGCCGTCTCCCACAGGCCTCCCACCTTTATTTCCAATGTTGATGAGACAGATATTGCTAGCAATGTTCACAATAGCCCTGTGATACACGACTTTTAATCATCCTGTTTCTCAGATGCAAGCAAAGTGGGTATGGTTCCCTTAGGAGAGGGGAAGGTTATGGAGACCCAGTGTGATCTTAATTTCAGATCCACCTGCTGAAATCTTGATCTGTGCATGAGTCCAGCTGCAGATTTATCATTACAGACAAAAAAGCTTAATCCTAACTGAGAAGTCAGTCCCAGCAGATAATGTTCTTGTGTTAAGAAAGGGGCTTGCCACGTGCAGTGACAATTGCCCTGTAAATGCTTCCCTTTTTTGGGGGGGTGCTTTTCCCTGTCTTGCATCACTGGCTTGAATTCAAATACCTAAAGTTGGTTTTATAGCAATCCAAAGAGCTGAACAGAGCATACGTCTGGAGAGTGCAGCCAGTTTCTCTAATGCACTGCCAGGACTGTTTGTTTTTCCGAGAGAATAAATCATTCTGACTAGGAACCTGGTTTGCCTTTTTTGTTTTTTCCTTTTGATGGAGGAGGACCAGTTTGACTTCAGGAATTTAATTACTCAGAAGGCAAGTATCAAATAATTTTGCTGATCTTTGAACTTAAAGGGGATACCATCAAAAATATCCTGTCTGCCTTTCACCTTAAAGCACCACCTCCTTTTGCATCTGGGGGGAAGATGAATAAACGGAGCCTCCTCTTCACCTTATTTTGGCAACATAGCTTAGAAAGTTTACCAGGGCAGGCATCCCAGCCACACAGCACTGTGCATGCATCTGACCTCCTTGCCAGTGCTGCCAAGCAACTCAGCCATGGGGAAGGCTGCGTCTGCCCTTAGCTGAACCAAATCATGCTGTGGTACAGGGAGGTGAAGCTGGGATAGAGCCTTTGGAGTCATCTTTTCTGCTGAACAGGAAGATAGACCCAAAGTCAGTATCTCAAGGAGAAGGAGGACAAGGGACTTGAAGGCATTGCTGTTACACAGCTGAGAAGTTAGTAAGAGCAGGTAAAGGAGAACATTTCTGAGACAGGGTTTATTCACTGATATTTTCTTGGTCGCTGAACCATTATTACTGAAAATATGCAGTTTAGTGCATTCCCGCTCCATTTCCTGGCCTTCAGCACAGAGGGGCATGAAATGAAGAGTAGGTCACTAATGGGCTTGAATTGCTTCTTGAATGGGGTAATATCCACTATTGGGAATTGGGGGTGGGGTGGTGGGGGTGTGTGTGTGTTTTTCGGTTTTGAGTGGGTTTTTTTTAATTTCCTCCTATCCCCCCACCCCACTCAAAAAATTAACAAGGGAAATTCACAACTTGAATTCATCTAGTCTTATTTCAACGAAGCATCAAATTGTGTTTGCTGGAAGCAATTATGTGCGAATCACCAACCATTAGATAACTGAGGGGTCCCATTTACTCCAATAAAAATGTGTTGCTTTGCCCCTGTTGTATGACAAGCTGCAGATAGGGTGGGGAGTCTGTGTTCAGACAGATAGGCATTGCGGTGGGTTTACACTAGGACTAGCTGAGACTGAACACTGCAAATAAAAGCTGACTCATCTGATGGGAGCGGATTGCATCAGGGGCTGCTTCTTACTCCTGTTGCAAAAAACGCTGCACACAAGATTACAGTCACGCTTCAGGCAGAACAGGCCATGGGCTACCAGTCCTGGGAGGCGCGAGTCCCTAACCCAGGAACCAAGACCTAAATAGTCTCTACCCCAAGTTTGAAAAGCTTAGGAATCACAGTTTGAGTCTCCTAACATAACTCTGCTTTTCACTATTTCCCTCATCTCTGTAGTCTTGTTTCTGCCACGAGGCAATGAACCTAATTACCAGTCTGACTCCAGATCTCCTCTAGGTACTCCAGCTTTCCAGCGCCAAAGGGGTATGTACTAAAATTAAAAAATCAAAATAAATTATTTCACAACTAGTCCATAGCTTTTCAGGCTGTTTCTTAAACCTGAAGCCATAGATGTTTATGTATGCCCACAGCTTGGAAAGCACTGCATCGCTCATGCTGGGGAGCGCTACAATGACCCAAGTCTCTGCCACACACGCCAGCACTGAGCACAAGGCACATAAATAAAATGACAACCTCAGTCTCACTGAATATGCAGGTCTCAGACCTTCATGCCATCACCAGCTATCTTCCAGCTGCTCCCAGGACCAGTGATGACACAGTTCAGCATTTCAGCTTTTCTACTTTTAAAAGAGCCAGTTGCTGGCATGCTCTGCCTCTTCCTCAGAATGTGCCAGTGGCACATAGGCTCCAATGAAAGACAGTGTTTCATGATATAAAGCCTAAATTTTTCTTCCCTTAATTTCAATCTGTTGCTCCCAGCATGTTGCTCATCATTATGAAAATGAAGCCTCTTTCTTCTTGGCATTTACACCCTTCGGAGACTTGAAGACTTTAACGTTCTCACAGAAAATGAGTTTACTTTTTCTGTTGGTTTTTGTTGTTGTTGTTGTTGTTTTGGTGGGTGTTTTTTGTTTTTGTTTTTTTTAAATGGCCTGAGCCAAGTTCACTGAAGCTGGGAAAGAGATTGGCGCATAAACCAATGAATGAGTTTCTCTTTACTTCCACTTTTAAAAATGAAAATTTAAGTAGAGAATTGGTACTTTCAGCCCTTACATGTTCACAGGCTTGGATAAAGCAATGGACATAAATCTTGCTTAGAACAACCTACATTTTTGTTGCTGAAGAAGCTGACCTTCTGCATGAATACATTTCTTACATTTTTTTCAGAAAGAGGGCCAGGCATCTTTTCTGTCACAAGTAACAAAGAACTCACAATTATTGCTGATCTAAATAACAGAGAGCACAGTGTCCCCTGGCCTCACAGTGCTAGAGGATTGAGTCAGGGAGAACAGTGCCACTTACTGAATCAACAGAATCACTTCACACAGTCATTTTGTGGAAGGTCATCTGGAGAAATCTAGTACTGCTTAGCTTTAGCTGTCGCCAAAGAACCCACAGTTGAAAGCTCTATGAACTGTAAATAAAACAGGGAATAGCACTACCACACAAGATTTGCACTGTCTTTCCAACTGCTTCCCTTTCCTGCGCCAGCAAAGAGACACAATTAACCTGACTGAAGATTTTCCTTTGTTCAGCAAGGCTGCTGGCTGTTTCCAACCCCCAAACAAAGGGCTGATTATTTCCTCTCATGTTAATGGCTACTCCTATAGGCAGGTAAGCTGCCATCTATCTCTCTCATCACTGCCTGTCCCTTTCAGGAAAAGAAAGATCCCTCCCTGTGGCACTGTGGGGAACACAGAGCCCTTTGCACCATCTCCAGTACCTGCCTGGCAAAAAAGGCCAGGGCTTTTACTGCTCTGAATATCCCCTCCTGAGACCCACTATATTGTCAATTCATTTCACGAACCTCAATAACATCCCCTTTGTGAAGGGCTGAAAGACAAATCCATCCTTGGTGTAACACTACTGCCCTTGGAGTTGTAGCAGAGTTGAATTTGGACCAAAACTCTTCATTTTGATTTTCATTAAAAGCTGCTTTGCCCATGTGTATAATTATTAGAGGCAGATTCCTTCTGTCCCAATATCAAACCACTTTTGTGTACCTGCTATTTCATCTTAACACAGCCATCCAAGTTATAGACATGCCTATGTGAAGCAGATCAATAGATGCTCTCCCACCCCTGCCAGTACTAATTCAATATCAGACACGTCTTTGCCACTTGCCTTTGTAATGTTTTTGTGGAGGAGGTAAAGGGGTTGGCAAGTATTTTCGTTAGTTTGGTGTCTTTGTTTATGACAGGTGGAAAGCTTGCCAACAACACACCAAATGCTCTCAAACTAAAGTCAGATCAGTGGCTGTGATTAGATGAATTGTGACTGACTTCTAAACCCTTCACTTCTCACCATAAATCCCTCCTGCTCCCCAATCACCTCAAGTAATGACTAATGCCAGGTTCCCTAGTTACACTGGAAAACGGGAAAGTGCTTGGGGATTAGACAAGAAAGTCTGCTGCCTCCAGCTTATTTTAAGGCTTTCATCCCCATCGAAAAAAAATAAATATAATGAGAGAAGCCATATTAACTATATTGCTCCTCTCCTTTTCATCCCTTGCTGTAACACAGTTCATTCTCCTTTCAGTTGGTACTAACTGCCATTTCCTGACATCATCTTCTCCATTCATTTCATGATTCATTTGTCACTATCATTCACATATGCAGACTTCCACTGCAATAACCAGTATCCTCATTTAAAAAAAAAAAAAATACAACACAAAACAAAACACAAACACAGGGCCTATCTCCCTTTCACCAAAACCATGCCAGCATATATGTGGGTTTTTACTCCTGATTTACATCAAGGTGAAAGGCAACCAAGAGGTTTCATGCTGTCCAGTGCTAGGCATCCCCAGCTCTCACTAAGGCATGAAAGCCAATAGCCCTCAAACGCTGATTCTCATTAGTGATACAATTAGGTAGGCAAGACAAGAAACAGATTAAGCCTTCCCCACGTCTTGAGGCGTAGTTAGCAAGATGAAGTAATACTTGTATTGACCATGGGTTACTGCAATACTAATAAGCTTGTCTTTTCTCATAAATATGAAGCCCAGTTCCCGTACGAACTGGTGAAACCTTCATTTCTTTACTAGCTGTAGGGGAATTGCCACCTCATCCTCCCACATTTCCTCTGAAAATGGCTCCATGACACAGGTAGCCTTCATTATACACAGTTATTTTTCCTGAAGCTGGGTGGCTTTAAAGAGCAAGGCTACAAAAATTAAGAAACTTCTCATGGAAGTTGCACAGCATGTGTTTTATAGCACAATTTTCTCAGGGAATTCCCATTCCTATCATCCACCCCTCTTTCACTACCAGCACCAACAGAGGTAAAGTAATTGCAGTCTTTCAGCAAGCCAGGGATAACAGCAAACAGTTTGCCCATGAAATATGTCAACAGTTCTCAGCCTCAGCCAGAGGAATTCTCAGAAACTAAGAACTCATTAAGCACAGGATATAATTAACTGTTTGCATGCTGTAGATAGGGCTTGTTAATAGAAAACATTCCCTAAGCGAGAGGAAGGAGCAATCTCTTATCTAGTAAGGTTCCACAGAAAGGTTTGGGCTACTGTTTGCAACAGAGCACCTTAAGTGCCTGAGCATCACTAATCACAGAACGCTTCATTAGATTTCTCTCTATTTTCATTATGAAATAAGGTTAAGGCCAGTTTGTTCCTTACAGTGTTTCCTTAAAGTAAAATGACTTTACCTGCTAGACTGCAGGGGTCAGGTTGTCTTTTTGCAGCTGCTGTATGACAGATCATTCTAATCCCAAACTCCTCGCCATGAAGAAAAAGGAAAGAAATCTGTTCAGTCTATATTTTATTCTTGTCCCCAGTACCAAGAATAGTGTTTGCTATAGGAATCTTTAACCACAATACCTGTCATAAACACCAGTTAATATCTGTCACAAAGTGTTTTATCCTAGAGAGCACTATAGCTCTGGAAACCAAGACACACACAGCAGAAGTATTTTCAGTATGCCTGCCATTTGCAAGATAGCTGCTATCCAGTTGTCCACACAGTCCTGATAGGAGCTGGGCCATTTTCTTCCCCCAGCTCTCAGCAGCATGCGAAGGGCAGTGTTTTGAGGCAGGAGGACGGCATCCCTGCAAGCACACCCTGCCTGCCAGCCACGGTTGCTAGGGAACTTTGTCATGGCAAAAGTGTCAAACAGAGCTGTTGTCTCAGGGCTGCTGCTACCACACTTCTAACCCGAAAGCCAAGCCATTGCCCATATTGCGTGAAAATCCCAACTAGCTTTGACATCCTTCAAATTACATCAGGACCTCTGTCCCCCATGGAGAAAGAGCCGCTGCATTATGAGGCAGATTATGTCGACTGCACATCAGTATCTAACATCACAATAGAGCCCCCTTGCATATGAGACCACTGCATTATTTGCTGGGTGTTGGTTTGTGGTGTGTTGTGGTTTTAAAAAACAATAAAATTAAAGTTGTATCTTCAGACAACAGTCAAATCACACTGGTTTACAACTGAAAAAAGCTATGTCATATGTTAAATGAGAACATTATAAAGGATTAAAAATAACTAAGAATAAACTGCCCCATAAATGCTGTATTACACTTTTCGATAAAAGCATGCAACACAGAATTACTATCTTAGTGAAGGGGGGAGGGAGGGTGTGGGTAACAGCAGAAGAATCCCATTCTGTCTTTGGCACCTGCTGGAGGAAGAATTATTTGATCCAGCTGAGCCTCTGATCAAGCAGAAATCTGTAGATTGACAATCTGTTTATTAATTTTCCTTGCAAATGCAGCAGGTAATCATTGGGGGGGGGGGGGGGGCGAGAAATAAAACAAAGACTGCAACCATTCTACTTCCTTGCCCATGGTTTCCATCCCCTTAACTGCAAATTGTACCAAATGCCAAATCAATTGTTCCATGACCTTGCACTAAGTGAAAGGGCAAAACAAGAATCTCTTAAAATGATAAAGGTAAGCTATCACAGCTTGTGAAAATAGTAATCAATAAACCACTTCCCATTTAACAACCCTCCTTCTAACCAGATAGGGATTGAATGCACTCTGCCTACACTATCCATTTAGAAAAAAGAAAAACCAAACACACTTGGGCCAGCTAAATGCATGCAGGACACTGAATAATCCTTTTAACACCATGATTCCAAATCACAAATTTAACAGTACGCACATTATCTAGCCACAGAGGTTACAGACTAAGAACTTATGATCACCTCTATTCTCACGGCAAGAGCGGCAAAATCCATTCTAATTCTGTGCCCCTTTCTCCCAAGTATCCCAAGCCTTATTTGTTTTTAATCTTTCTCTGCACTGAAAGGTCAGGAAAGAGGAAAGACTCCATTCTCAGTTCTGCCAGATACTGGGAAATCTGTACCCACTATTTTCTGCTTATGACTAAGAACTACTATTCTGTGAGCTTAATTTATTTGATTCTTGCCATTTCACGGTTATTCTTCACTTCCCACCTATGTCCTCCTTTTTAAGCCATAACATATTGCTGGGACTCGTACAAACAGCTTCCCTACAGTGATACATATATACACTTAAATTGTAGATTAATTATTTTTGAAGCTGTCTGGGCTCTTCTACTGTTTATAACACTTGGTATAACAAGACTCAGACCCTGACTGCGGTCTCTGGTCCTTCCCACACACAAATAACTGGCACGCATAGCCAACATTAGATTGAAGAACGTTAGTCTCCCCATTCTACAAAGGGGAGAAACTTACGGCAAAGGGGAACATAATTATATTCTCAGTGGTTCTCAGGGTCATTTATAGTAGAAGCAGCTCCCACAAGCATACTTTTTGGTCTCAAGACACTTTCAGTTTCCAGATTCCTTTTGCCCATTATGCTGGAATATTCCAGTTTCTCCATCTTCCTCTTCATGCTCCATTCCTCCCCTTTCACTTTAGGGTACACCATTACTGGACATTTGCAGCCTTCCTGACTTTTCCCTCCTGCTTTCATTTTCACGGTCTTTTCCTTGTGGATGTATTTACCATTACACGCATCTAGAGTGCCCTATGACAACCTCACGTGCAGCATTACTCTGCTGCACTGTCCCCACATACCCACAGAGCAGCCTCCCCTGCCTGATGCCCACCCAGTTTCTCTCTGGGTATGGGGTGCCTTCTCTCAGGTGGGCACCCAATGCTGCCACAGTCCTGCCCTTCCCACAGGGTCTCTGATCAAGCCTGGGAGCCTCACCCCAGGCTACTCCATTTTGCTTCCTTAGTTGCTGACCTCCAAGTGCCCCAGTGCTTTAGGCAGGTCTCACAGTGCCTTCATCATGGCAGTATTACATGCTGAAGTTGTTCAGCCAAGCTGTTACTTGAATCAGCTCAGGATTTCTAAAATAACATTTTCTGTTACAGCTGTAGGCTTGGCCTTATGCACCACTGTGTCCCAGTGCTTTGCTCCTCCTCCCTGAGCAGCTGCCATTCCCTCTGGAGCCCCAGCAAGCTGCTTTCCTTAGACTGACCATCAACTCCCCTGCTGCACTCAGTAAGTGCCTCTCATCATCATCAGGAATGGGAAGCAGGACTTAATTCCCAACCAGTTTCTCTCAGCTGCTGGTCTCCTGGAGAGAACAGCAGCAGTTTGCACTCCCTGGGTGCTGGCCAGCTAGGCAAAAAGCCCAAAGAGAGACAAGCAGAGCAGCACAAATGATTCCCTGTCTGGTGCATCATCCTGATTTTAATTCAGTATTCTGTTTATTATCCAGAATATTAAACTCATGTCCCGTTTCTCTGCGGCCAACAGAAATTTAGACTGCGAGGGTGGGTCATATCTTTGGGAGTAAACCAAGCCAGGAGTGCCAGGTTACTTGTACTCCTGCTCTAATTTGTTGACATGTACGTATATAGTTGGAGAAAATCAGGCTTGGCAATAGCAATTTGTGGCTTATAACTCACAGATGCAGAACTGCTCTGAATAACGGCTCTGTTTTGCAGCATCAGTCAGACTGCTTCTCCAGCTCTGTTGCTTCCAAACACTACGTGCAGCTTCACGAAACTCTGCAGACCTAATCCACAAGGTCTGCTTTTGTCCAAGGCCTGAGCTTGCCTTGTTACATGAAAGAATAACTGAATACACAAGTCTGCACAGTGTCCCTCTCAAACACAAGAGACATGGAGAGCATAATTTGCCTACAGTCAAATAACAAGTTGTAACAGAGGATTTACTCTCTATCCATTATCAAACTCAGAGAAATCAAGTTCCAAAGGAACAAAAATGTTCACAAAACCATGTCAAATTCAGCAAACAGGTTTTAAACAGAAGTGTAGATGGGGATTCTTGAAGGGTTTAAATACTTAATTTTGACTTTTTCAGATTAAGTTATTCTCTTGGGAAATACCAAGATATTTTGCTTTTACATTTTCAAAATGAGTCTTCAACCTGTCTGAAATCATATTTCTCAGAATCTGTCGCGGGGGTGGGGAAGGGTGAAATAATCAAGAAAATCTATTTTGCTTCATGTCAAGAGAAGAAAAAAAAGGATCAGTTGCCACCAAAGTAAGTGTTTGCATGTTTCCCATTTTGTTGAAAAGTACATGCACAAAGTTTGTTTAATCTAAATAGTGGTGGGTTTGCCTTTCAATTTTTCTATTTGGTTTTTATACCAGAACACAAGTTTTTGAGCAGCTCTTTCTACCATCAGTATCTAAATCACTCTGCCCTCTTTGAATCCTACAGGGTCTTCATAACTGTAGAACTACTAAGCAGGCAAATACATTTTTGCAAAAGCTGAGCCCAAAACAGCAGTAGATTAAAACTCTTCAAGCTCGTATCACCTTATAAATGTATGGATACATCTGAAAAAATTGGATTTGTTGCTGGAAAAGCTGGATGAAATTGCATAGGGCAATTTGGGGGGTTACACTACAGAAATCTCACTATTTCCTGTGGACAAATATTACCTCTCCCATCTCTATCCCACATGACCCTCTTTGAAAAAGGTGAGACTGTTCCTATATTTTCAAATATATGTAGCAGCCAACTGCATTTCTTCCAGACTGTTTGATGAAGCCACTAGAGCATTTAAAATGCAGTTCAATTCCCAAGAAAATATTGTATATTTGAGTTTGGATAATGCCTCAGCAAACACAAAAGGGATGCACATGTATTTCCAGAGGAAGAAGCCTTACATCTACACAGCTGGATACCTATGGCACATCATTTATAACACAGTCAGCCATGGTGCTCCTAAAGCTGCTTTTTGCATACACTACAGGGTTATATATATAGGACTTTGTTTATTTTTTCTACTGTTTTGACAGCAGTCATTCTGAAGCAGTGTCTAAGTTTAAAGGGCTGTTTTGCAAGTCAGCCAATTTGAAATCAGATCCAAGATCAACAGAGCTGGGTCCTTGAAGGCATGTTTTTCCAGCTGACACGCACAAATATACCTTCTTTTCTCAGTCACTAATTAGAGCCACGTGAACTTTAAGTCCAGCTCTGCAGTATGCTCACAGAAACTTCAAAAACACAGGAAAAGGCACAAGATTATTTGCTCTGAACATTTGGCTAAATTGTTATTTTTCCCCCCCGTGGTTGCTGGGAGTGCACATAGCAGTTCTTTTGGTTACAGATTACTGTATTGTCTATGGCACTCTGCATATTACTAGTTTCACATACTTGAACACTTCATTGAAAATAAATAGAAATTGCAGTTACACCCTCAAAGAGCTGAAGAAGGCCATAATAAAGGAAGCCTTTTTAAATTTTTTTTAAGGTCACTGACACTTTGGGCATCACCATGCTCTCCAATTTTTACTCATTACCTGAGATGAATCTAGCTCACCCATTAACCAATGCAAGAAACACACACACATGCTACATCGCTATCATAGGACACAAAGAAGGGCAAGTCACAGACAGCTTCCTCAACTATTTTTGCAGTGTGTAAGCATATACTCATCTCCAAGACGATGCAAGTTGATGTCAAAACTGTAAGATATCCTACTAAGCAGTTGGAAAATGTAACTGGTTTGAGGCAAATAAGGCACAGCTCTTCCCTGGAAATCAGCTTATTGCCATCGAAAGACTTTGTACAGTAGGGATAATGCTGCATGCTGTCTTTGTGTTTCTCTGTTTCAGGGTGAGTAAACATATACGTGCATAAATCAAGTTACACATACAGTTTATCTGCAATGCAGTCAAGAAATGTATCTGCAGTACACAAGAAAACACTCAAACTAGCTTTGAGCTAGGCAGCTCTGTTATCCATGGCAGAGAGACTGCAGATTCCTGGTATCCATCAGGGCCTGCACAAGCCCATTCAAGATCCCAAGTGTGCATTCAGTAGCTTGGACCATGCCCCCAAAGCATGGCTGCTTTCAGAGGGGAGCTTTACCACAGCTGTCATCCTTGAGTCTGCACATGGATCAGTTCTACCTTGGACTGTAGTAACAGTATACTCCTACTAGCCCCTTAAAGTTCACACACAGCTTTTCCTCAAACAAGCTGAACTGCTAACACTGGACATGTTGCTGCAACTTTCTACACGATGCTGATGCGACAGTTGATCACTTGGACTAGAAGAACATGAAACAGTTTAATACCTGTGCCTGAAAACTACTGGAAGACTTTTGTATTCCTGTGTCTTACAAACAATCAGTCTCGCAAGATGATGTACTTTCCCTGTGAAACTGTTCAAAAACCTCCCACAAATGCCAATATTAGTGATAAAGCTACTGAAGAACCTCACCAGAAAGCACAGTGTCTCACATGACTGGGTATTGACTGGAGAGAAATTTTTGAATATTATGCATAATGGAAAATCATGCAAGGAAATTAAAAAACAGATGAAACAGGAGAATTAACTTCTGTATCTACCTATTTTTCTTACGTGACTTTATGCAATTTCTGTCCCTATGTATTCTTCCACGAAATACATTTACTAGCAGACAGGAGAATTCATATACAGAACTATTGTAAGACACATTGATCTCCTTCAATTAAGTGTAATAGGTGCAAAACAAATTATTTGCTATATTTTGCAGGAAGGACATCTGCAGGTTGGACAAGATTTTTGGTAGATGGTCAGTCTATCCATCAGATTGTAATTACAGGATCCTACATGCTGCCTTACTGACAAAGCCTGGGCAGAAGCCAGACGATTTCTGTCCAAAAGCATAACTCCACAGACCACTACTGACCAGAGATGACTCTGCCCCTGTTGTCCCAGGTCCTGACACCAGGGCTAAGAGAATTCAAGTCTTCCCAATTGTTCAAACATGATCCTGAAAGAGTTCCAGCTCTTCAGAGCATACACTAATTTGTGTTCAACCTTCTCAGATGCCACACAGCAACCTTTACATAGAAAAAGTTATCATGATTTTAAAGAATGCCATCAAAGCAATGTACACCTTATATAGTTCTTTAGAAGAAATCCCTTGTGTCAATATTAGTTTCTACTAGTGATAGAAGCGTCTCATTCTCAGTCACTCTCAGTGTTCAACCCTTTTCTTAATTCCATTGTTATTTTGACCTCCTCTTTCTGATAACTCACAACCATATACAGCTAAAGTTTGAGCCTATCAAATTTGAAACAGTCAAGCACATTTTGATGCTGTCTTTCAGCTGTGCTGGAGAAAGATTTATTTGCAAAAGCAAATCCGAAACAGCTTTCAGGGAAATATTTCCTAGAGTAGCTACATCATCATCTTTTGTTGTTTTCAAACCAACAGCTATTTCGGTAAAATTTTGTTTCATAGGTGCCTTATAAAAACCTTTACTAGGGAAATCATGTTAAATTGAAAATGTAGTCAAGTTAATAAAACTTTTGCATTCATGGAAAGAGAAGGTGAGGATCATGCATGTGATAGCTATGCTAAAAACTAGACAATAACACAGGTCTTGTCCATCAACCCACTAATTAAAAATACTAGAGATTACAACCAGCAACAAAACCCTTCTAACTCATACATGTTTAGTTTCACCCAATTTGATGAGGTCTTCTATGTGTTGCAGAACTCATTACTCTATTTAAACAAGCTCCATATTTCACAAATCAAATTCCGGAGATCCAAGAACTCTGATAGCCAAGGAACAATTATGAGAAGTTCTACAGCAAACATAGGAGTTCCTGCTCAGGTTTACAGTTATATTTATTTCATTATCATCAGTAATTAACACCATAAGATGGAATATTTAACAGAGGAAACAAACATGACTTACGTCACTTATGCTGACAAAATCAAGAGCAACATTACTTAATTACTCTGGCATGAGATGGCAGCCAGACTCCCCATGAATCAAAGGATGCAGTTTACAACAGAACACAATGGCCAGTGACGAAAAGCAGTACGTGGCGAACAAGTTATCAGAAGTTAGGGACAACCATATCTTTAGGTGATTTCAAGACAGACCACCAAATACAAAATCATCCCCAGAAGATGAAAGGGCTTTGTTTAGGACAGCATTAACGCACAGTGGCTTTCTCCCTTCAAGGAAAGAAAAAGCTCATGCTGTTTTTAATGAATTATATTGCCTGCTTCAGTTCTTGTGGCTTTGCACAGAATACATTTGGTTTGATGTTGTTTGAGCTTGTTGTTGTTTCCCCCTTCACCACTTTCTCCTCCTTGGCGCATAATTGTTTCCCCAGACTATTTTGTAAATGGGGGACTGGTGCTGTTTAACATCTTTGTTGGCAACAGGGACAGTGAGATCAAGTTCACCTTCAGCAAGTTTGCTGATGACACCAAGCTGTGTGGTGCAGTCAACACACTAGAGGGAAGGCATGCCATCCAGAGGGACCTGGACAGGCTTGAGAGGTAGGCTCATGCAAACCTCATGAAGTTCAACAAGGCCAAGTCCAAGGTACTGCATGTGGGTCAGGGCAATCCCAAGCACAAATATAGGCTAGGCGGAGAATGGATTGAGAGCAGCCCTGAAGAGAAGGACTTGGGTGTGTTGGTTAACAAGAAGCTCAACATGGGCCAGCAACGTGCACTTGTGGCCCAGAAAGCCAACTGCATCCTGATCCACACCAAAAGAAGCCTGGCCGGGAGGTCAAGGGAGGTGATTCTGCGCCTCTACTCCACTCTAGTGAGACCCCACCTGGAGTACTATGTCCAGCTCTGGAGCCCTCAGCCCAAGGACATGGACCTGTTGGAGCAAGTGCAGAGGAGGGCCACAAAGATGATCAGAGAGGTGGAGCACCTCTGCTATGAAGACAGGCTGAGAGAGCTGGGGTTGTTCAGCCTGGAGAAGAAAAGGCTCCAGGGAGACCTTATAGCAGCTTTCCAGTGCCTAAAGGGGACCTAAGAAGAAAGATGGGAGGGACTCTTTATCAGGGAATGTAGTGATAGGACAAGGGGTAATGGTTTTAAACTGAAAGAGGGTAGATTTAGATTAGATATTAAGAAGAAATTCTTTACTCTGAGGGTGATGAGACACTGCAACAGGCTTGCCCACAGGAGTTGTGGAGGCCCCATCCCTGGAAGCGTTCAAGCCCAGGTTGGATGCGGCTTTGAGCAACCTGGTCTAGCGGAAGTGTCGCTGACTGTGACAGGGAGGTTGGAACTAGATGATCTGTAAGGCCCCTTCCAATTCTAACCATTCAGTGATAAATTAGATTTTTAGTGGAGCCATTCCCAGCTATAAAACAGGAATGAATCTTGTGTTGTGCAAACACAGCTAATTTATGTTTTACCATCTTCAGAAAAGACTTAGCTCAAAGGAGGGCACCATATTGCTCACAATGCTTTTCTCAGAGCTCATCTAAAGGGCTCAGACAGCAGCAGCCTCCACAAAACAATTAGCAGGGGTGCCAGGGTGTGGGTGGAGGAGAAAGGAAGGAAAGCAAAGAACAACTTTAGCTAATAAACTAACACATGGTGGGTGTGACAGAGCATGATCTTGTCAACCATTGGTTTTATAGTAGAGCTATAATAAGTATATCAAATTTTGACACAACACAGTAAGGAGCAGAGGGGAAAAAAGGCAAGTTCTGAGAAACATAAGCAGTCAGTTAAATAACAGTTTTCCATGGTGTATTTGATGTTTGACATGCAAATAATCCCAAGAGAACCTCCAGAAAACAGTTCGTTCCTCCTGCTGCATCTTCACTATAAGAAAAATATTTTTGTGGCCTGTTCTTCTCATAGTGCCAAGATTTATCTGTTAACAGGGCAAATTATTCTTTCAGAGAGAGGAAAAGAAAAGAAGGACTTTGTCTGTTATGCATTACTAATTAGCTCCAAGTTGGGGGGAGTGGGGGTTAGCATAGAAGATTGGCAATGCAAAAAACATCCTGACAAAATATTCATTGAGGCAAGCTGTACAAATGACTGCTGCCAGCCTGGAGACAATGGCTCCATTGTTCTGCAGAGTGAATTGATTTGGTAGCAATCTCAGAAGGTCCAGCAAGGAATAAAAGGTAACATTTCTGCAAATTCAGCTCACTTTCTCTGGTTCAAGAGCGGGTTTTCTTTTTAGGAAAGAATGTTGAGCTGTGCTTAGTGCCCCGGCTCTGTTATTGTAAGCAATAACTGTTTTGCCAACTTACTGTATGCCCATTTTAATGTAACTACCTAATTCAATTAGATAAAGCAAAGAAACCTGCCCTTCATCATGTTTAAAAAGACATAGATGAAGAATGAAAGTGAGAAAGGAACATGTGACGCTGGGATGTGGTATTAAGTACTTAGACATGCCTTGTAGAAGCCTCTTCCCCTCCATCCCCTTAATCCCAGTGCTTTTAACAGTGGCCATGAGGCTGGGTCTTCCTTGAGGTGAAGACTCTGTCGCATTGCAGGAGGTAGGACTGGTACAGATACTGCACTGAAGTGTAACACCAGGAGTCTGTAAGCAACGTGAAAAGACAGGACTGTCAGTTTTCTTCCTGCACTGCATTCTCCTTCCCATGGTTGACTGGTATGAATGACAAAACGGTGCTAATGGTGCCCACATGGCCTTGCAGTAAAACACATCCAAGATTTAATAGTCTGGGAAGTATTTCACATCCATATTTTTTGTTCTAACAAACCTGGAAGATGTGTCTTTTTGTATCATAAAGAGATGGTATTTGCAACTCCTGTGTTTTAAATGCCAACTGGCAGAAAAAGCCTACATTATTTCTTTAGTTGCCTCCCATCAATAATTTATTGGCATAATAAATCACACTGTCCTTATCCAAATATCTTTATTCTACTGAAAGGGGACACTGTAGACTTATGATCTCAACATTAATAAGTCAAAAATTCATCAAGAATAATGCATGTTCATCTGTTCAACCCAGCAGCATATCTGCTTTTATGCAGGACCTTAAAGTGATCCAGAATGAGCCACAAAGCAAAGAATTAAACCTTAGCAAGGCCATTAGCAGTGCTTATTGCGAGAAGGGAGGGAAAGAGAAGGAAGAGAGAGTGTCCAGTACACTGCAAACTACAAATGTATGTGGAGTAAAGGTCTGTTGTTGACAAGACTTCATGGTCAGTCAGCAATTCCCTTTCTATCAATACTGCAGCCCTCAGCCTCTTCGCTCTGTTGATGTTGCTTCCACACTGTTTCATTCCCCTTACCTGTCATCTTCTCTCTACCCGAGTTTCTAGGCTGCCTTTCTCTTGTTTTACATATTTCCACAGAGTAAAATGCACACATGCAAAACAGAAGTTCAACTACAGAGATTCCCCTGTGACACTTCACACTGGGTGAATAACTTCTTGCTAACAAATTTATGTTTTTGAGTGGCTGGGTCTGGATTCCAGAGCTCAGATATATTGGATGTCAGGTTTGTGTTCCCAAGAGTCTCCAGACACAGGGCTACTGGAACAGGCATTCCTACACAGGAGGATCTGCAAAGAGTCTGATCCAGCTCCCAAAGGGAATTGTCTCATATGGCTGCCGCAGGGGCTGCATCAGCATCCCTCAGGTATCAGCTTCTCAGAGGGACTTTTCTGTTGTAATTCCTTATAAGCACAAAATAGCCTTCAGTCAGCTGAGCACTAATGATTTTCATTATGTACAACAAGGTGGAAAAATATATAAGGACATAGCTTGAATCAGTTACATACACCGAAATATCCATAGGGTTAGGTTCAAACTGGAGAATATTCCATTTAAAAGTGTCACATCTATTTCACCTAGCACTAATTGATTGTTTGCATTAATAATTACCACTGTAACACTGGTATCGGGCTACTGTGTTTTGTTGGGTTTGGGTTTGTTTTTTTTGGGGGGACAACTGTATTTTAAGTTTGCAATTTATTTTTAGATTACATTGGTTAAATACTTGTGCATATTTCTTCTCATGGTTTTAAATGGACTTACACAGGCAACGGAATCAGGTATTGTTCTGACCTTCAGTAGCTGCCTAGCATAAATCAACACACAATGGAGATTTTCTTTTTTTTTTTTTTTTAAACCTACTTCTAGCTCTGGTGTTATCAGCCCTCATGTTAGACTGTATTTACCTCCAAGGAGAGTTTTCACTTGAGTGGTGGGGAAATAACTACAAAGGCAGAAGCCCCTGATAATGAGCAGGCCCTCCAAGCATATGCTGAAACAAGTGATTTCTGTCTCCAAATTCTCCTCTTGTGAGTGGGATTAGCTGATCAGACCCCAAGCCTTATACCCACCATACATCCTATTTTACAACTAAATGCTTCCCCCTTTGGAATCAGCCCTATGTTCCAACAACTCCACAGCTTAATTCATTGGGGGGAAAAAAAACCCAACCAAACAACATTGACTATGACTGACAATTTAATGTGGGATTACAACTTGCAGTGCTTATCCTGCTGTTATTCACAGGCTCAGATTTGGCTGCAAAGCAGTTTTCCCAGAAGGTACAAAACATAGAGGTCTCTTCAAGGGCCCTCTGAGCCATGGCAAATTAAACATGGGCTATTTCCCAGTGAATCCCAGTTTTGGCCAACAAATTATTTTTGTTGAACTGTCATGAAGCAGTCTTATCCTCGAAGCAGCCTATGGTCCTAAAAA
>VFFE01007128.1:2415289-2437467 GCA_008921705.1 Burhinus oedicnemus | reverse complement strand
AAAAAAAAAAAAAAAAAAAAAGCTGAAAAGCCATTTACCTGAAGATTTTTCCAGCAATTATGCCTGCCTCTAAAATACAGCCACAGCCCTTCAAAATAGTCACATGAATAGTTTTACAGAAAACACACACACCTACAATTACCCATACATTTGAAATTATTCAGCTGATTAATACAGGGAGGTTTAACCAACTGCAATAGCTCTTCAGCTAATGCCCTTAGCTTGAAGTTCGCACTAATTTTGTTGAGCCTAATGTGGGGACCTTGTGCCCAAAAGCTTTCTGACTTTTTCCAACTGCATCAGCCATTCCCATAAAATACATCCTTTCAACCTATAAATTTTGTATCTTAGATCTGAATAACTGCAGGATGCCAGACCTACCAGTACTGCTATGTAAGTTACACAATCTATAGTTTAAAATATGAAAATCAATACACTAAAGATGCCAGATCTTCAAGTCAGAAGAATAATGATTTCAAAGAGTAACAACAAAAAAATTGAATTTCTAAGATTGTATTACCATTCTTCTTTTGACATTCCTAGCAAAGCAGCAGCTTTAAAATATTTGTCCTTAACAAATTGTGAGGTACAGTTTGTCAAAAACCTATGCTCCTGCTTAAAGGATGTCAACAGAAATATTTTTGCCACGTTAAATAATAATTTCAAAGCAATAAGAGCTCAGAAACATGCTCATATCTCAGGTATTTAATGCATTTCCCCCCACCCTCCCAATCTCTTGTTGCTCCCAAAATCTCCCTCTGACAGCAGAAATGCTAATGGATGCAAGGTGTAGCAGGCACACTGCTCCAAGACTGTCAGAAGAAATATTTGGTGTGAATAATGCTGAGGGCACCTGGGTTATGACATACTCTGTCTGGTAACATGTGTTAAAGACAAGGAAAAACTAATAGCTGAAAATCGCAAAATAGATCCAAATGGTCTAGAGTACAAGAAAGCCCAGTCCTTGGGATCTGCTTGTCAGCATAACTTTCCTTACCCTTATCAGTAATTCACAAGTACAAGGACCTTCAAGATAAAAATTCACTGTTAAGCAATATTGAACAGGCTGCTTATTTTGTGGTGTCTGCAATGTCACAATATGAGTTGGTTATACAGTTCCCAGGTGAACTAAGCAAGCCTTGAGGCCAAGGCAACAGTTTTTACACACAGGTTACCAGTGTCCTGAAGTTATCCCTCCAGCCTTCTGTACTGCAACCTGTCCTCTACCAGATTAAAGAGGACTAAACTTTCACCTGAAACTGCACTTACTTTAAAACACATCAAGATACAGACAGCATGCATCTAATGTGAGGTTATTACACTCTACATCATACTAACAGCTCCACCATCTTCCCACACCTTCATTGCCAAGAGGCCTTCTGCTACAAAGATAAGAAGGTTCGGTCAAATGAGCAAGCTGGCAACATAGAAAAATTTATAACCCCTTATATTTAATAATAGTTTCTGAAAAGCTCTTTCCAGCTTTTGGGGTGAGAGCGAAGAGAGAGAGAGAGAGAGAGAGAGAGAGAATAAGCTAATGAAAAGCATTTCCTTTTCATGATTAGAAAAAGGCCATTAGAACTTGAGACACTGAACAGGAGGAAAGCAACTGTTTTGCAGGTTAGTCATTTCCATACTGGTGTCAACTGGCCGAATGAAGCACAAGGAATCATGTACCACTGATACTGAAGTTGTGCTGTAGGCTGGAACCCACAAACTCCAGAAACAGCCCCCTTTGGTAGGCCTCCAGCAAGCTATCAGCACAATTGTTAACAGGACAGCCCGAAGGACAGAGCTAGCAGGAAACTTTCACATTTCCATTTTCATTGTGTATTTTGCTTTCCCAACAGCTTGCTATTTCACAGGAACTCGTGGACTTCTCAGCCTTGGGCAGGGGGTGTGAACTCCAGTATGTGTTGTGAAGTATTGCTATTGTAAAAAACTGCGAAGCTTTGAAGAGAAGCAGCAGGCAAACCAGTTAAAATACATGCTTAATTCACAGCAATGATTGCACTCCAACACTACAAACTAAGGGAAGCCAGCAGGAGAGGGAACCCCTACACCTAGACATTTCCAGAAGTATTTTGAAGAATTTGGTTCTATATATTGCTTTGGACAATGCAGGGATGCTTAATTTTAATTACCATCAGGGTGCCGAGAGCACAGATGGATGCCTGTTAATTGAAGCTACCACAGTTTCATGTAAATTGAAAGAATAAATCAAATAAATAAATATCAGCCTCCCAAGAACATTCAAAGTAAAAAAATGGTAATGAGTTTTAGAAGCAAGGAAGGAAATTGTTGTCAGTGAAAAATAGCCTGCAAAGATAACAGACCTCTGCTGGTAGACGACCATCAGTAACTAATCTGTCTTATCAGGAAGCAACTTGTCAGCCAAGTCTGTAGATTAGGAGGACAGCCATAAGCCAGGCAGATATACTGTAGGGATAGACCAATGCAGTCAGGTGTTGTCTTAGATCCAGTGGCAACAAAAATAGTAATGCAAGTTACTAAATGTGCCTGAGGCAGGCACAGGAAAGGGGAAAAAAAAAAAAAGAAATCTACTCAACATGCATGAAACCAGAGTAAGCAACTAAAGATCATTGTGTCTTCAATAACAAGGCATGAAGTGGGAAAGCGAGACAATGAAACACAGACAGTTAGGTAAGTCTCCATTAACAATAGTCTCTGCTAGATTTCAATAACTGAGGTATTCAAATCCTTTTATAGTTAATTTAGGGCTCTAGAAAAGTGACAGGTTCATAGCCCTGAATACTTAAGTGTCTCAGGAATATGAAATAGGCAATATTAAAGTGGGACAATTTTTTGTAGACACTGCCACGTGATTTCTCTTTGACACTGAGAGCAAGGACATCAACTGTAAGGATGGATTCTTGCCAGAGTCAGTATCTGCAGTCATCAGCCTCTTACTTGAAAGAGGCCAGTGAATAGCCTCAGCCTGTAGTTGCTTTCAATAACCACAAGCCTGAGATGAACAGAAATAACCACAATATTGCACTTCATACTTGGCAACAGGCTCAAGAAGCCACTAACTGCTCTGGGATGTACTGTGTCAGCAGAATCCCATGACAGCCCCTCAGTTTTGTGCCTCTTTGTAGGTTTGACAAGAAAGGAGCAGTGCTGTTCACAATACACCCCAAAGCAAAACTCTCCCTTCAACAGTGTCTTATTCCAAGCACAGGTGTAACAACGGCAACTGACCTGTGTTATGGGATCTGCATCTGAAGAGAAATAAGCCAAGGAAGCCAAACTGAATATACACTAATGGATTCATGAATTAAACAAGCTTCCATAAAAAGCCAACGGCAACAGACCTATCTTCCAAAGGAGCATTAATCGATTCCTTAAAATACAAAACCTGGGTAAGATGCATGGGAAAGAAATGTATGGGAAAGAAATTATTTCACAGGTGAGTATTCCTAGTCACAGGCAGCATGAGAATAACAAGTGGAATTACAAACAATATGGATAAACATTGTACATACATTTGTCTACAGATTCTATCAAACCATTTTACAATAAGGAAATACCTCATCCTGTCCACAGAACATTTGCATGGTTTTCTTCTCTGCAAGAGGAATACAGGAGAGTTTTCAGATGAAAATTTTCCACAGGTAAGGCTCAAATCAGCTATGGTAGGGCTTGGATGTAATATGTCAGTGTCTTCAGAAGCATAAAAAAAACAAACTATGAACCACAGCATCTTGCAATCTTACCAGAACCTCTATGCAAAACTAAGCTTAAGTATGGCTATTTTAATAGTACAGAAATTCTTGAGCTATAAAAACAAGGCTGAGTAATCACGTTTACAAAGTAGCTTTAAAAAAAAAACACAGCATTGAGACATAATGCATTAGTTTATTCCAATGGCTTAAACAGTCTAGAGAGACTTTCAAGACCAGCATTGTTCCTTCTGACATTACCCACAAACATCCTCACCAGCTTGTATTAAAACTTGTCAACTGGAGAAAGTGAGGAAGATACCAGTTATAGGCATGAGGCACTGCAGATGGGGAAATTAATTTTAAGAGAGACTCAAGGAAAAGGTGGCTAGGTTTATATCGAAAAATGTAGTCAGACCTCCCCAGTCCTAGAAACAGTATAAACACATCATCGCAGCCTTCTATTTAGGCTAATTAGCTCTGCCAAGAAGGAGGGTACGTTTGCAGAGGCAAAGCAGAGTGTTAATGCAGTTATGCTGTTTCAGGGACCTACCTCGTTAAGCACTGCACTGTGTAGACACACACTAAATGATTCTGGATAAAAGCCATTATTCCTCTTACATGTATCTCTGAACAGAGCTGAACTTTTGCATTGGATTTTAATATTGCATTTTTAAAATCTGAACAAATAAAAGCAGCCAAATTAACTCACAAAAGGTCAAAAGCCAGGAAGAATGAAAGCCCGCTAATTTCTGCAGTATTAAAGCACAATTTAAGATACTTCCAAACAAAGCATCTGTAGATTGGTTTCTCTCATCAGTTTTCAATAATGTACGTACAGCCTTTACACAGTAAACAGATTATCACCATGTATTATTTGCCAAATATTAAATATTCCATCTTTTAAGTGTGGTTCTTCTAGAAATATTTTACAACTGCTTCATCCTATGACACTCTGCAGAGCTGTACATGTCATTAGCTTCAGCTGCAACTATGTCCAGCTACGCAATTGTGCCCACAAATCCCATGACTAAATGCTCCAAATAAAGATTGAGCCAAGGGCAAGAACAATTAATTCAGGTACCAATCTGAATCCCTGTTGCAGATGACTTCCAGATTTCAACCATTAACACAGAAAAACCTTTTATTAGCCTGCCTTGCCAGCCTCCCCATGATCCATTAGCCGATTACAAGCTGCAGAGCACTGGCAAACTCAGAGCAATGTTACAGATGTTGAGGCAAGAATACCTTCAGTAAAAGCAATCTGGAAGATGTGGCTGCTTTACTCCTGGGAGGATGATTAGATTTTACCGCGTGCCTAATACAGTCCTTGAAGCAGGAGCCAATGACTACTTCAATCTGAATGCTCTAATTAGTAGACTACAAAGCCAAGGTGTTTCTTGCCCTCCCTTCTGCTGGTGTCACGATTACTGCATTCTTTTCTGAGCCTTGCCCCAGCTCCAAGAACTAGATTTAAGATGCAGAGGGCCAGGACAGTACCCCTCCAAAGTCTACTTTAGACTGAGGTCTAGGAAAATCTACAACCAAGAAAGGAATCAACCTGCACCTCCTTACTACCTCTATGGGTGGTCCAACAGCTTGGCTATCTCACCAAATACAGACTGTAAACACCATTTGGTGTCCCTGGGAATAAAAATTGCATCTTCCCAATGTCCACACCTGACATGGCCCCCAGGAGAGGCAAGGAGGTGAGGCACAGTTTAGCCCGACCATTTCCAAGGGGTAGTGGTGGCATCTCACTACCCAGCCTCCTGGAGTATCATCTGTCTTGCAAAGCCCTTCATGTCTGCTGCAGAGTAGTTACATACCTTCACATATAACCTGGGTGCTGCACAGCCCCATTTCAGGGCCAACCATCCTCATCTTACATGCTACACCACCTGCACTGCATGCCTGATGCAGGGGATCTGAACGTAGTACTGCAGCAGCCCACATTTGAACACGTGCAGCACCTTAACATCTCATTTTACAGTACAGGGTTTCAGCATCAAGCCTGCTTGACAGGTTGCCACTCTGCCTCTGCCTCCTGGGCACTCAGTCCCTTCCTCCCTACACCCACATCTCTGAGGTGCGCATCCCTCTCCGCTGGCCATGTGATTGATGCTCATATTTGTGACATAATCTAGGTTAAAAGTGGATTATTTTTAACCCAGCCCCTTACTCACTGATCTAGCAATGTGACAACATCACAGTCATATCAACACAGCTAACTGGGCAGAGAGCCACAGCCAGGAACAAGCAGGGAGGAAGAACAGCTGGAGCTGCGGGAAATGCAGGGTTACTGCACAGGCCATAAACTGTGGCATTAGAGGTGACCAAGTGCCTTGTCATGTAGTTCTGCCGCCTCCATGCCCAGTATGCTTCTGCATTCCTTAGGAAGCCACTATGACATGTGTGTAATACTGCATGATTTCAGAAATACTGTGACGAGACTACATGTCGATCAGGCTGCTGAAAGCCTTACGTCCCTGCAAAATGCCCATATAGTCTATCTCTTTCCAAATGCAGAATTGCTGAGCTCATTGGAATGACACCAGCCTGACATGGAGTTACATCAACCCCTTCAGCTTAATAACATCACTGTTTTTCAGGTGACAAATGAGAGTTTCACAGAGCAAGATCCTGACACCACTGCAGTCTTCACTGAAGGATTCAGGTCCCTGCCACCTGATGAGGCAAGATTTCACACGCTATTTTTCTGCTACAGAGAGAAGAGCTGGAAGAAGACAACAATTGGATTTCAGGAAACACATGTGCAAGAAACTCTGCTGCGATACATTTAACCCACAACAGCTCCGAGTACCTTAGGAACACCAGCACTGGTCTCTGCACCAGGGTGTAATTTACCTGCTTCACCCTTTTTCTCCACAAGATACAGGACAGTTTCTTCTAATGAACTAGTAGCCAGAAATTAAATTTACATCTCTCTGCCTATTTCCACCAAGTTCTCTTGCAAGTCAGCAATTCTCCTAATTTAGGGTAATCCACTAAGTATTGAATCCTCAGGGTCCAGAGACTGCTTCTAAGGACTCCAACAGAAGAAACTAAGGTCCTGCATTTTTACACATAGTCAGTAGGAATACAGATGGGTCAGAGGTCCATATCTCCACTGAAAAGTGTTTTAGGATCCACAAACACACAGGGTTTAAAACCACTGGTTTTAAGTAAACAAATCCAAGATCTGTGATAGTGGTAAACTGGGTTTGCAGATTTACCTCAACATGTGCTGACATCTCTAGTTTCTAATGTCAGTCTCTTTATTGCTTAGATGTTTAAACAAAAGTTTCCTCTTTAACTGTCCACTCTACAACTTCACTTTCTTCACACAACCCTTAACCTAATTTTCTTGCTGATTCAGTGCTGCAGAGAGCAGTGCCCAGACAGCTCACAAACTGGAAGGATATAGATACTGAGGATCACATCAGGGATTCTGGCATCACTTCTAATTTAGCCATTCGATACATTTAGCCAACCAAGCTAAAAGTTGCGATTCAGAGAATCTGAACACCCCTTGCACACCAACGTTACAGAAAAGTAGTTTGGATTCTGGCCGCTCATCCCTATAAATCAATCAGAACACACAAATCTCCATGCTAGTTAGAGACACTAATCAGGTTACCCAACAGTCCCACACTTACAGCATCTTTCTTGAACACAGTAGCATCACACCAAGGCAGGCAGTGGCTTGAATTTCCTACTTGTCTTGTATCGTAAATAAGCCAGAAACAAAGGCTGATGGTGAATAGCTAACTTGCTCACATCCTGGCTTTGTTTTCCTCCACACTTGCAACCCATTTTCATGGCTATACCAATCACTTGTCCAGGTGCACACATTTTCAGAAGGAAAAAGACTGCAGCTACTGCATATGGTCAGAGCAGTGTTTGGTATTACATTAAAGTGAGACCAAGTTCAGGGCAACTCTTTAAACAGCTCATCTCTAGCCTATGAGGCAATCCCTCCGCACAGCACGAGTCAGGAGCACAGGTTGCTTTGCTGCTCTGCAGCTCTCAGGCAGTCCCTTGCGAGGGACAAGAGGCCACAGAAGGCAGCACATCTGGCAGAGCTTTCCCATAAAAAGAAAGGCTGCTGCAGAGAAAGACAGACTCAAAATTGGTAGAAGAAAATTGGCCAGAGAAGGGATAGTACCCAACCCTAACATGGATCAACTGAAGTCAGATATTGGAAGCTAGTGCTCAGTACTCAAGATTTCAGCCAAAATTACTAATCTAGTCCTAATGATTTGAAAAAGCACAGATGTCCATTGCTGTGTACCAGCATGTGGACACTGTTTGCACAAGCAAGAGTTTAATCTCAAAAAATAAATATGGGCAAAGGAAAATATTCCTGCTTACCAATTAAAAGATCATTTGCGTAACCACCATCTGGAATTAAAGTACCTTTTTTTCCCCTCAACTAAAATGCACGCAGAGGCTCTTTCCCTCCGCACACAGTGGATATGCCTTTAATGGCTGTTGCCTTTACCTTTTTTTGAGTCAGATACTGAATGATCTTTATTTACTGCTCCAAATCAACTCTGACTATACCCTTTGATAGGGCTGTTCTTTCCCAATTGCTTTCATTACTGTTAGTCATCTGCTTCTGTCACTTACTCTGGATCTTGTCATGTGCTCTTAAACATAAATGGAGCTTTCCATTAATTTCAGTAACAATAAACTCGGAAAAGGCATTAGACACAACACAGCATTATCTGACAGCACCAAGTCATTAGGCCCAACACAAATGCTCCTTGCATCCAATTTATTTCTTAATGCAGTGATGGAACTCAAAACTCAAGCCCTTCCTCCTCCCCCCCTTCCAAGTAGCTCTGTGCAATGAGAAACTGAACTCTGCATAAGATCCATCACAAAAGGGCTGAACGATTA
Source organism: Burhinus oedicnemus (assembly GCA_008921705.1). Taxonomy (NCBI): domain Eukaryota; kingdom Metazoa; phylum Chordata; class Aves; order Charadriiformes; family Burhinidae; genus Burhinus; species Burhinus oedicnemus. The sequence goes on along the minus strand of VFFE01007128.1, from coordinate 2,428,879 downwards.
TTCTGGGGGATATTGCAGATGAAGTATTTGCTGTAGGAAAGCAGTGAGTACTACCTTTCCAGAGCAGTCGTATCAGCGTGAAAGCTTTTTGCTCTAGCTCTACTCTAACACGCATATATGCATTTCCCTCCTAAAAATTAAATTCTTCTAACTTTCAGACTTTCAAACATCTAAATTAGAAAGCCCATATTTGCCAACTTCAGACCTCTATTTGGAATTACAGCCAAAAGACTTAAATTTAGACAGGGACACATATTAAGCAATATTTAATAAGCTACTGCTATATAACACATAAGTTCATACATTGCACGCTATTTTTGTGGGATGAATTGTTGTAAAGGGCATTTCCAAAAGTCAAGCCAGCTCTGTAGCTATTACTCAATAGCTTTAAGAGCAGAATTCTTTGGTACAAGTCCTATTCAAACACCTAGGTATATATTGTTCTTTTCCAATAAATATGGAGATGACTAAATTATTTCAATAACTGAAAATACTTGAGCCTTCTGGAGACATGAGTTCAACCCAGAAATTCTTTTCCTCCTCCAGATTTAACATCAAAAAAAGGCTTAATTATATATCTGCTCTGAACAGATATTAAACATCTCATGGGCCTAATACAAAGAAGTCAGGTTGTGACAAAAGTTAACAGAGCACCTAGTCCATTACAAGTCAAATATCAATTAAACCTTTGCCTGAAGATTAATTTTCATATTTGGTACATCAGCAGATGTTTATCCAGGTGTTGTTGTTCACAACAATCTTTCTGGTCAAGGAAATTGTTGACAGTTTCTTAAATTCTGCAAAAAGATTGGTGTTGCCCCACTGAGATACCTGTCATTCCAAGAGTATCTGAAACTAACAAGGTATTACTTTTAAATGATAATTATTCACATTGCTTTTCATCCACAAATACGTTTGTCAGGCATAGGAGTGACTATATTTGCAAAATACATACAGACTTTTGTTCAACAATCCCAAGAGTGTATAAAGAAGTCTTAAGTCATTGAGTTTTACAAATAAAGTTACCGAAGTTCAAGTGACTTTGCCTCAAAATCTTGTACAAAAAGCAGCAGCATCAAGTCTCAAAGCAGATAAATAGGATAAAGATTAAATCTAGGGACAAAAATTAAAACTGGATCACCTAAAATACTGCTATCCTTACCACTAGATTTAGAAAATAAAAACATACAAAATTTAAAGTTATATATTGAACTTAAAGTTAACATTGCTTTTCATGTTTTTCAGTATGCAAAAGAATTGTGATGTTCAGTATGCGTGTTATAAACTATCTAAATAATGCATTCTGATTTGATCTGTAGCCTAATTCCAAAACATATGCTAGATTTGATTTAGTGCATATTGACTAGATTACTGATGTGGTTTAATTCATGTTATTTACAATTGGAAGAGCTTGACAATAAGTAGAAAACAAATTATACAAGTTTATTACACCCTCCCTCTCACTTACACCAATGAGTGATTATAATGAAAGTTATAATCATGGAAGATTTAAAGAGATGGACAGACAACTGTGTTGCTGGTTCAGCATTCAGAAACACAACATATGCCCCACATGCTGATGAGGGTACATTATGCGCAGACACGGTTGTCTGCGAAGCACTGGCATAACACTATGCTGGGCTTCCCTCTCTTGAAGCTGATCTACATATTTGACTGTGTAACTCGTTTGCTCTCCATCACCAAATGCTTTCAGTGGGGGCGGTGTGTCACACAAACAAAGAGCATGAACTGAGCAGATGGTTGCCCGTTCTTAGAAGACAACATGTGTTCCTGTAGCTGGCACTCAAGATGCATTAAAAATCATTTGACTCCACAGAAATTTGGTCTTGCATTGTTCATTAGACTGCCATAGATGTTTAGTACCTCACAGCTGGCCAGAAACAGCTTTATCCCACAGTTGTGTTCCATAATATCGCTTTTCCTTTCCTTCATTCTCTTCCAAAACAATCCAAATAACCTTAGCTATCTATAACACTGGACCCGGGGGGGGTGTGGGGGTGTGTGTACAGCATGTCACACAGCTGCTTTGAACCCTGCAAATTCAAATCAATTCGGAAGAAGTACTACCCTTTTTGGAAAGTGTTCATGCTAGAAAGCTCTAAGCCACAGAATCCATAAACCAGTGCTTCTCTAAGAAGGGAAGTGATTAGGCAATATTTGAATTTCATTACCTACAGGAAAATTCTTGATTTAAAGATTTGCATATGACCAGATTCAACTTACATGATTTTAAAGAAGAAACCAATTAAGGTATATTAATATAACCTATTAATAGGTATCTATCCCCTTAAACATTCACTATTTTAAAGTTATAACTTTAACCTTCTGTTGAAGAACTTTACCTCTGGGACAGTATCTGTGAAAAACTGTAATCCCAGAGAGCAGAGCTTTTCCTGTGGGAATTTGCTAACCCTAGGAGTTTTTAAAGTTAGTTTAATTAATTTATTTTTTAAATGCACTTCACTAACACATTTGATCATCACCTTTGTACTAAAACAAGATGACATATTTGAGGTTCAGAGCCAGCATATCAGGAGTCTTCTAGAAAATTCAATAATGCTTTTCAGAGAAAAATTCCCAGCTAGCTAGTCTTGGATTTGGCACAGTTATGTCTGATGAGCTTCGTTCAGAAATATTCTTCCTTCACTGAACTAAGACCACCATTCATTTCTCAGCCCCATCAAATAACCAGCTGATTTTGTTATATTACCTACTGAGCATTTCTGCTTCCCATCAGAAGAACTAAACTTGCCATTGAAATAGATGCACTCAGTAAAAATCAGATGCATTGTCTAATAAGTCCGTTCATGGCCCATTACAGCTGGTGCCCTGCCTATCATTTCACATACTGAAACACAGGGCATTTTGTGCTGAATACATTTAAGAATATAATACACAATCAGATCTGAATCCTGATTCATGGTGATAATGGAAGTATCCTTTTTAGTCAGTTCAATCAATCTGCGTATCAGAGGCTCTTTTTCAGGTTTTTAACAGTGAAAAAACAGGGTGAAGAGACACAGCCCCTCAGGGCAGCACTTCAGTAAGCATATTCTGATACCAAAAACCAACCCCACACATGTATCAGGCATATGAACAGTCAAAGGGGTACGGAGGGAACAAAGACTGGGCTGCATCTCTCCTGTCTGAAGCTTAACTTTCTGGTTTTCCTTCAGGGACTCCAGCACAAGCATTTTCTCTGTTGTCTGAAGGGATTTTTTTCTAGCACCAACTAACAAAGCCAGCCCTGAGCTAGTATTGAGGTGACTGCTGAGGCCATCACTTAACTGGACCACAGACTGCAATCCATTACTGAAACAAATACTGCAAGTGAACTTGATAGATCAACTGTTTAGCTTGATGCATCCACTTCCCCAAGCAGTTGTAGCTCTTCCCAAATTCACTGTATTGACTTTCTGACAACAGATGTTACTACAGTGAAACCATGATGAAGCAGCAGATAAGAAAGCAAGAGTGCCAGGTCAGCAACACCAATTCCTACAGTGCCTCAGAGTGTTCAGGAAACTAACCGCTTTTCTCAAGAGAAAAATAATTAAAATATTGCTGTAAATACAGGGCAAAAATCTCTTCTTTCATGTAAAGCAGCCTAGTTTCAGTGCATGAGATCATATTAAATTCCTGCTAGGACCAGAAGTATTCTTCTGGCCCCAAAGGCTCCATTACGGGGAAATTTGTAAACACTGCCCTCACTGCATGGGCACAGATTGCTGTGAAACTCTGCATGACAGAGACTGTGAAACAACTGCACGCCAGAGATGTTGCTAGGATGTGGCATAGCTCCGGACTGGTGCAAGCGCTGGGGCGCGTACTGCTCTATACTAGGCTGCAGAGCAAAGCATACAACTTCCAGTGGCATCTAGGGCAAGATGAAGTGCCAATGACTCTGAAGAAAGCCAAACACAAGAAGGAAGGTAATGCTAAATTAGAATTCAAATATATCTGAAGGCAATTATTAGGGATTTCAATTCCACTTTTGGGAGAGGGAAGTATACACTTCAAAGACTTCTCAGCTTAACAGAAGGAAGGAAGTGTTGTTACTATGCAATATGCTTCATTAAAACAAGAAGGAACATCTACACAAAAAAACTATTTGCCACCTCCTTACCTAGCCTCTATTGTAAATCCAAACTTAGTCCTGCCCATACCTCAACTCCCAGTCCTAGCCTTCCGAAGTTTACTTTAATTCTGCTACCTGATAAGCTCTTGCCATTAGGTGCATAAATGAAAGTGATGTTTGTTTCTGCTCCTTAGACATCATGTCTTTTGTGTGGCCTGCTCCCGCACTACTCGTTCCCCAGTGCCTTACATCAGCATAGAAAGGGCTTCCTCCCTTTTTAAATTACTTTATATACAGTTACTTTTTACTTAAGAGCAGGTTATGTGAGAACTAAATGTCTATGAGTTAAGACCATATTCTAATCTTAATGCAATAATATTTTTTACTAAGCATAGATTTTAAATTAAGAGTATATTAAATCAATGAACTAAACTGCCCCCTGTGCCTAACTGGCTCCTGCTCCTCCAGCCACTGAACAACCTCTTGTACCACAGCAGCACCTGCTCCTGTACATGTTTATCACATAGGCCAGGCCTGGATAATTGGAATACAAATGTATATGCACTTAGCAACACTGCTGGACCATTTTAAAGACCTTTTGAAAATAACGTTCTTAAGTGATTCACTGTGTTTTTATGGCTTCTGTCTCACAGCTGTTGGCTCAAAACCCTTGATTATTCTTAGGGCAGTGGAACAGAAATCAAGAGCGCTTGGACACAGGCCCCCTACCATGCACAATGACCTGTAGGGTACTCATGGCTGCTCTATCACAAACCCCCAAGGTTGTCTAGGAGCAACATGATGACCTCTTCCACCCTCACCACAACCTCTCTCTGCAGAGAAACCTCACTCAGCTTAGGAAGAGATGTCACACACAAACCCTGAGGTACCACCACTAGAAGAGTTAACAAGATTTTATGGTTAAGTACATGGACAACGGAAGGAAGTAGATCTGCATCAGTGATGTATCCAGAGGCCTGAAAAAATAGTGTTCTGCACATCCATAACAGTGCCAGTGTGCTGCATTCTTGTCACTATTACAGTCCAATAAATGCAAAAAGATACATTGCTTTTACTGAAGTACCAGAGAGCTGAGTTAGAAACAGTAACGGCTTTGTATAATGAGGTATTTACTATTCATGTTAGAATAACCATATGTCAAACTAATAGATAGTTTTTCGATAATAACATGGTCTATTCTGTCAGACATGTTATCATCTCCTCAGCCCCACTTGTCCATCAATTCCCAGAGCACCCAGCACAGCCTCGTGCCGCAGGACGCTGGTGCCTGCTCTCATAGCAAGTGTGGGTACAGGGAGCTTATTCACCATCTGGGTATCACGGGATACCCCCCTTCTCCCTCCAAGCCCACCTGCGTAACATGGAAAGCAGAATGCCCAGGCACTAACAGCCCTTTAGGGAGCCCTTTGCTATCCTCCGAGCCCTTTACAGATGAGTCAGAGAGAAATAAGAAGAGTGGGCATCTTGATTTAACTGCAGTAACCTAATGCAGAAGAACTGCTGGGAACACTTGAAATAATTGTCTTAATTATAGAACAGAAGTACTAACCAAATAGTTATGAGGGATATTTTTTTTAAGCACAAACCATTTTAAATGCATCATCTGCCTGTGCAGTTAGCTCCTTTTTCTCTAAAGTTATGTTTAGATTTTTCATTTTTTCCATTTCACCTTCCCACAGGGATAAATTCAGCAGCTACCCAGAAGGCTGTTACGTGTTGCCTGTACACATAAGCCAAGAAAATACAAGGTTTACATGTGAGAATAATTTATGCCTAATTTATTGTTTCAGCCAGGAGTTACAGATTATAGGGACACACATTCCTGGTGGTCAGAGCAGTCAATAGGACTTCAGCTGTGAGCCCACGCACATGCATTTTCTCAGTCTCCTACGCAGAGACACATAAGAGAAAAATGAGGAGCCATTACTAGACACCGTACCAAGATCTGAAGCCTGCAGTGAGGACAAAGTCCATCGATTTCTTGATATGATTTAAGGAATCTAAGTACAGTTTACAGGCTTTGTCACACTGAAAGCCAGCAATTGTGAAGTGTTAAACTTCAAAATAATTCTTTATTCAGACAGAAGCAACAGAGATAAATGGCTGGTTACCACTCAGAGCAAAGCACTTACCCAAATTATTCATTATGAAAGGACTAATTAAGCAACAGGGAGCCTGATCACCTACAGGTTGTGAATGAGACAGAAGTGAGGAGATGAGAGCTCACCTGTGCAAGAGGGATGAGAGGTCAGGGCAGCCACGGCCATTTCAGAAGAAAGAGGAAGGAAGGGACACACAGCCACTTTCTGTAATTCACCTGTGACTCTCCAGGTATGGGATGCGACTGCCACTAGATACCCTAAAGGACTCCACAATAAGCCCCAACAAGACTTAATAATGGCAAGAAAATGCATTCAGATTATTTTTTTCTGTCAGTCAGTACATACGCATGTGAGAAATTATCAACTCTGAAGCCTCTCCTTACCGGTAGGAGATTTACCTGAGCTGCTGCATGTCCCTGAAGAAGTAGATGTAAGCAGGAGTGCTCAGGCAGCCAGAGCCCAGCAGGAGAGCACATCCTTGGTACCAGGTGGGACATGGCAGTACAATGCAGCCCACAGTGGTGTGCCAACATGCCATGGCACTGGTGGGAGCCAAATGGCCTCACAGCAGCAGAGCACCTGCAGGGCCCAAACCCCACAGCAAGACACCTGAAACAAACAGCACCCTCTCACCATTTGGCTGCAACCAACAGCCTGTGGGCATCATCACTCCACAGGGGCCCCTCACCAGCTCCGAAACACCTGGGGCTGCCCAGCAGCAGCAACCACTCAGCCATCTGCTGACAGCCTCCCACCACCAGGCAGACAGCTCACCTCCCGCAGTATCACCAACAGCCTGGCCCAGCACTGCCCAACCACCCTGGACTCCCAAGTGGGCGCAGAGCCCTTCCCTACACAGCTTTTCCCCCTTCAGAGCCCACTTGACTACAGCATAGGTTTTGTGCTGTATTAGCTCATTTTAACACCTCACCAGACAAGTTTTCTTCAGACCCTGCAGTTACCAGCCCAAAACAGCGTTCCCAGAGCCCTATTGCCAGCAGGACAAGCAGATCCCTGGTGCCCATCTCCTCAGCGTGCTTTAGCAGATGGCACTCCCAAACACGCTCCACTTCAGCCCACAACTCTCACCAAAGCAGCGTCCCGAGGCTGCAGCTGCCCCCACCCTCCACTCCCCCTCCCTACCACAACAGCACGGCCACCCCGCAGGACCTCACCTCCAACAGCCTCAGGGTGCCTCACGAGCTGCTCCTCACACAGCCGCCTCTCCTGCACGGCAGACAGCCACTGGCATCACTCTTGAGTCTCATTTCTTTCTTTACTCAGGAGCCTCCTGGTCCCAACCAACACTCTTCAATGCATTTTGCTGACTCTTTACCCTGAAGCACACCTTCTGTGTGGTGCCTGGGTACGGTGGCTTCATCACCTCTCTCTGTTAGTCAGGGCGCAGCAAGGCCTCAGGACTGAAAAGTGCTTTTGCTCAGGCTCCTTCCTGCAGACTCTCAGCAGTCCTGGGGCTATGGCAAAGCAACCACAGGCATCTGGGATCTGCAACGGACCTCCCCCTCCAAGGCGCCTCTAGGCAAATCTATGCTGTGGCTCCCCTCCTGCACTTATTCTCCCTGAAGCCCACCCTCGGGAATGCTCCTTCCCCCCCAGTGCCCATGAGGGCAGCCAGCAGCCAGCTGCTGCCCATGAGGCTGATTGCACATGGCCGGCCCTGAAACAACGGGCACCTGAGAGCCGGCTAGGCCAGGCAGGCGTCCACCTGCACCCGGCAGGACGCTGGTACAGATACAGATAGAAATAAGGGCCAAGGGAGGGTAGCTCAGCCCTATGCAACCCAGGAGGGCAGGGAAAACTTCTGCTTTTATCCCATTTTCCCAAGAAACTGTTACCTGTCTGGGAGGCAAAAGGGTTTAGCAGCACATCCCCTCAACCACATTCAGGTGTCCCTTTTCTATGTCAGGTGTCAGCGTTCCTAATTAGCACCTGCGGGGCACTGCCTTCCGAAAGTCAGTGGTTACATCTCTGGTGTGGCATCAGATATGATATTTTCTATTTAAAGCAAAATAAAATGGAGGGGGCTCATGGAGGCATGAGCTGTGCCCTGTGGTGTGGTCTCCTGGGTTAAAACAGCACAGCGGGTATCCTCTGGGCAGTAGCCACAACATTACCTTTTATACTGTATATTTTTACCTCTGCTCAGCAGTAAAGAACGTGCGATTAGGGACCAGATGTTAACCTGTTACAAAATCAAAGCATTACGGTCAGCACTGGCTGCTCTGTGCTCATTCCCATAGCAGGGCAGAGAAGCACAAATAACTGCTTCCCACCACTTACTCTTTACCGTTGTACCAAAACCTCTTTGAAATGGATGTCCTTTACCACTGCCAGCTCTGATGCTCTGAGCTGGAGCTATAGGCAGCAAAGCAGGTGAAAAGCACATAACACCATGGAGGTCAGCATGCTTCAACCCTGAGCTCTGCTCTGGCAGTCAGACCTTTTTCACTGCTTTATGGGCGGAAAGACCCCAGATATCTCCAACCACCCCAGTATGGCATTGACGGGGTCTGATGTAGCTATCACATCACACATGAAGGAGCAGGCAAGCAGATACAAGGGTGTCTTGAAGAACAAAACAGGTCACCACTCGACCAACTAAGTCAATACACCTAAAAGCACCTGCTCACTGAGCATGTAAGGTGTCTGATTTTAGTAAATGGACCAAATAATGTGAGATCTGAAGGGTTGATCCCAGAACAGTAGAGCAAGCATCTGCAGGAACCACCAGTGGCAAATAAGCAAATACTGAAAGCTGCCAGAAGTGATTCTGGAAGTTATATAAACACTAAATATGCCCTTTTCCATTTTACGTCTCCCATGATAAACTGTTATGAGACATGAGCATAGCTTGAAACAGATAATTACTGATAATCCTGACTGGTGGGAGAAGGAACCATCTGGCAGATGGAAAAAAGAAGGTGCCAAGAATTTAGCAGACTAGGGGGCTTCTTGAGAATTTATGCATAGAGGTCTGAAGAAAGGAATATTTAGACAAAAGGTCAGCTACTCTGTTTCTATCTATACCCAAAACAAATTGGAACACCAAAAGTACTCAAATAATTACAAAAATTATTCCTGTTTGAAATTCATCTTAAAATTATGAGCAAAACCAGTGAATCTAAAACTGTGTTAGAAGTGAGGAATTCTTTCTGCGTATCATGATTAATCGCAAATGGTTACAGCACACAGCATCAGCACATTTTATCTTATATCATTCAGGTTTCTACCCTCTCTGCTTTTAACATGTAAACGCCCTTATTCATCCTTTGCTGACCTTGCTGCATGGTATCATTTGTTTCTTTCCATTTTCCTTAACAGTATTTCTTTCTTCTTACAGCAGAGAAAGAGCCACTTCTGATAGACACCATTTCGTATTCCTTTCCTTTCTTCTAACTGAATTCCTTTTGCCTCCGCTATCCTCTTTATCAGTCCTGGGTAAAACAAGGGACATTGCTGGATGCAGCATTCTAATTGTGAATCCACATTTTTCCACTGAGATCACTACTCATTAACCATCTTGCTGCTGACCCCTCACAACAGCTGAGCTGCAGCCGACATCTATTGCAGTTAAAGGGAAGTGATGACATGACCCACACCAATACTCATAGGCAAAACACAAAATTAAGGGGCAAGGAATTTATGTAACATAATTAGTGATTTGGGACCAGTTTTGCTGAAGCATCACAGTTCACCATGAGGACAGTCAAGCACTGCAACAGGCTGCTCACGGAGATTGTGCAGTCTCTGTCCTCGGAGGTTTCCAAAACCCACCAGGATAAAGCCTGGAGCAACCTAGTTTGATCTCATAAGCTGACCCTGCTTTGAGCAGGAGGTTGGACCAGAAACCTCCTGAGGCACCTTCCAACATGAATTTATGAGGCCGTGATTTTCAGAGGCATCCTGAAATATAACGCCCACTGACTCCTATTCCCAGTCCAATGAAAATGACACATGAAGGCATTCTTGAAAATCCTTAAAGCTTACTAGCATCTTCAGAGTCCTTAAAATTGTAGCTGCAGGGCGCCTTCCAGTTAGCAACTTCAGCTTCCATGAATGCCCTTAGAAACAGGTTGCTCAGCAGCTCCTACAAGCCTTCCTTGTTCGGATTGCTTTGTTAATCATTTTTCATTTGGGGAGTTCCTCCAATGTGATTTTCATCATCTGTTTTTCATCAGGAAAGTCCTATTTTCATTCAAACCCCATCAGAATAATGCCATTGTATCCAGACACAAGTTTGTGGTACCTCATACTAAAAGACTCGCAGGCTGTCCTGGCTACTCCCCAACTTCTGTCATAGTAACGAAGAGATGGTAACCTACTGCTCAACCTCAATTTCCTTCTCACCACCCTGTTTATAACAAGCATATTCCTATATCAGACATTGAAGTGAACACCAGGGATCTTACCCACATCAGTGCATGTAAATGGGTCCCTTACATACAGAATTTTCTTCTGTGAATGAATATGCCATATACTTTTTACGTGCATTTTACAGCTTTGTGTTTCACTGCAGAAGAAGATGATTCTTTAATCCTAGTTCTCCCATTTGCAATGCCATTTATATTATGAATTATTTCTTTTCATAGTTTTCATGGTACTGATGTGCCTGAGGAACGCTGGCTCTTCATGCATCAAGGGAAGACAGGACACCTTATGTTTCGCACTGATTTTCATTGGATTTGCATTGATCCAAACACTAAACACTCAATAATGCAGCCCCATTCTTACAATCCTTTCATGATCTCATGATGCAGGGAACCCCAAGCCTCAAAGAAGAATAAATACAAGGAAATTTTCCAACTTGCAAAGTTAAAACAGTCTGTGTTGTACAGAATCTTTGCAGAATTGTAACTTATGTGTAGAATCATGGAGCCAAGAGCTCTTACTCAAACACATTAACGGAACTCATTTGATACGAGTGAATCCAAATAAACCAGCTAAACATTATTTTTTACTTTAAACGTGTGCAATATAATGAATATTGCTGAAATGTTATTCCATGTATTTTTTTATTTTAGAACACAGGCACATTTTCAGAAGATCTTGCTCAGGAGCTCTGCTACAAAACGTAAACCGCATCCGAAGACTGCCAGGAACTAGCAGAAAGCACTGACCATCGAAGTCGGATACATCAACGGCAAGCAGTCTCACACTCACTCGGAGCCTCCAATTAAATCTGCTTGCCTTATTCATATGCATAATTCCAGCAGAGCGATATTTATCCTGGTACAACACCCTTAATTGAAATAGCACTAGAATAAGAACATTTTTGATCCATTTGATTAAGTATCCCAGGCAGCATTTGCCTGACGTTCAGTCTGTTCACGTAAAGCAGCCCCACACAATTCGACACAGTTGGCATTCACCGCTCCAGAGGCCCGTGCCTGCACTTACAGGGATGCACAGGAGCAAAACCGCAACACAGACTCTAAGACCACCCCTTGTGGTGTGCAAAAGCTCACGTTAAACACCCTTCACTTTCAAGGACACTTAAAACACACCGCAACAATTAGAAATGAAGGCGGAAATAAAGATTAATGCCACTCTTCTTCTCATAGCCTGCAGGATGAAAAACACTTGTTTCAGAATTTATTATAACCACCAGTATTTCATCTCTAGAGACCCGAGTTCAAATCATAACTGAAAAACAAGGTTTGTGGTTTTAAATTAAGTCAGTTATGTTCCTCTTCCCAGTCAGGGCATGAAGCTTAACACCTGACAAATTATGAAGTGATCAGAAAAATGAAGAACTTCCTCCTTTTGTTAGAAAGACCAGAAGATACTTTATCGAATCATTTTTTCATTATCAGCATTTAGGTCAGCTGCAGCAACTTGCACACTTTTACACATCTTGTGTTTTAAGATGATTCAGTGGAGGACAGGGGGTTTTCCTGTGTTTTCATGCACTGAGCGATCATTACCATTTACAATATTTGTACTATTTTCTGGTTTTGTTCACAGCAGAAACAACACGTACTTGTGCGCTGGCCTTTCTGTTCCACCAAAACAATGTGCCAAGTCTTCAAAACAGTCTCCCTCCAGTTCAGTGCAACTTACTGCACCCTGTATCTCGTATATGCTATTGATTCTTCACTAATACAAGCATTAGCTTCAGTTGAAGCAGCACGCTGTAATTATTAAATCAGACAGAAAGCAAACCCAGGCACTATTTTTAAGCGTAACAGTCAAGTATTAAAGTATTCTGACCTCAGTTAGATGTCCCTCCTCACAACAGGCAGAGCACTTTTGTAACCATGTTCATAATCTTTCCGATATCCTATTTTTCTCTATAATTTTCCACATTTAAAACTTTTTCATTTTTTTCAACTGTTTGGCTTTTTTTAATTCCTCTAATCCTCTTTTCTGAATATAAAAAAGGACTAAAAATGGCCTCTTTTAACTGCCAGTTGTTCACATGCTTATTTTTTTAATGGAGCAGCATTAAACGTACGGCTTAGCCCACCGTCATTGTACAAAAGCAGAGTCCCATTCACTTCTCCTGAAGCTTTACCTGAACAAAATTGCAGTCCTTTATTTTCACAAAATGAGCTTTCCATTACTTCTTCTGTTCACCAAAACATGCCCAGGTACAATTGTACAGTGTGTTGGGTAATTTCTTGCTGCAATGTAGTAGGTGGAGCTCAAATTATGGACCAGATTCAGATGCTGTAACTCTACTGGCACACCATTCACATCAGTAAAGTGAAGCAGATGCTTGCAATGCACCATTATTAGCAGAGCAGCCAGTGCTCTCTCAAAATAACAGGATGAGCTTTTTAATGTAATTAGAATCCATAGGAGATTTTTGGAAGCTAAGTCAACCGGGCTCATCTATTTCACACACCCAGAGACAATTAATTCCTGTTCACTTTACTCACCCAGAAAACTTTCCCAGAAGAGACCGAGCAATTCTGCACACAGAAATGACCGTGGTTCAGCCCCCCAAATCAAGAGCTTATGCTGTAACACGCTGTCATGAGAAAGCTCCATTTAGAAACCACAGCAAAGTTTCACAATGAAGACAGCGGGATCTGAAATCGCGGCGCAGTGTCCCAGTCCGTAGGGGAAGCTGGGCTGGCTTCCCGGCGGGCAGCACACCGCTCTGCAGAGAGGCTCTGCAGCTCCCCGGGCCCGCTCGCCCTGCCGACGGCAGCGCTGGCAAACACACGCGCGGCTGTTCGGAGGCAGACGGACGGGACTGTGCGGTGGGTAGCAGGGGCGCTTCATAAAGCAGCGGATGGATCACAAGCAAGCGACACGCTCTACAAGCAGGTCAGATTTTCAAGCACTGCCCCGGGACACACTGACTGAAAAAAAAAAAAAAAAAAAAAAGAAAACCAAAGG
>VFFE01007128.1:2354461-2415269 GCA_008921705.1 Burhinus oedicnemus | reverse complement strand
CTCCAGCAGGTTGATAGCGGCGAGGAGCAGCAGGAGCGCGTACCCCAGGCACAGCGCCAGCGCCTTCCGCCGGCACGCTTTCATGCTGGGCGGCGGCGGGGCCAACTGTTGCTCAGCGCCCCGGCGCCCCGGGGCCCGCGGCGGGCAGCAGGGCGCGCCGCCCCCGGCGCCGTCTCCCGGCCGGCCCCCCGCGCCCGGCCCGCATGGCGCAGCCGCCGCGACGGCCCCGCCGCCGCCGCCGCCCCCGCCCCAGCCGCTGCCCTACTTAGCAGCCGCGCGGCCACCCGCGCTTCTTCCGCGCCGCCATCGCCGAGCGGCCGCGGGCGCCGCCGCAGCCCAGCTCACGGCGGCCGCCGGGGCGAGGCGGCGCCGCGCTCCGCTCCGCCCCGCAGCGCGGCCGCGGGGGCGGGAGCAAGGGGCGGCGGGTGGGAAGGACAGGCGGGCCCCTGCGCTGCCAGCGCGCATGGCGCCCCCGCGCCGCAGCGGGCAGACCCCCGGCCGCCGCCGCCGCCGCGCAGGGAACGGGCACGGAGGTGCGGCTCGAAATGGCGGCGCCCCGCCCCCCGCTCCCCATTGGCGGCCGCCGGCGTCAGTCCCGCCGCCGTTGCCGCGCCCGCCGCAGTGCCCCGGCGAGCCCCATGCGCCCCGTGGCGGCGGAGGTGGAGGGACGCACCCGGCCCGGGTCTGAAACGGCGGTGTGCGCGGTTCGAAGTTGTTCCCTCGTTGCGGGGGGTTCCGTCAGCCGGGCCCCGGGCGGAGCAGGCTCCGTCACCGGTTACGCCTGGGACAGGGAAGCCGCGCCGCCGGTATCAGGAAACGGGAAAAACAAGGGAGAGGGAGAAACCCGTAAAAGGCCCGAAACAGACCCAGTCCCGGACGCGGTCCCAGCCCCGGCCCCCGCCGTCCTTAACGTGGTATTTGCAGAAACTCAGATTTTTCAAAGGTCCTCTAATAACTTCTCCAAAAAAAAAACCCCACAACCCACCATCAAAAAACCCGCAAACTGGATCTTCCTGATACAGCTCAGACAGAAATGTATCATCCTTCAGTTCTTAAAAATACTTTTATAACCGCTACGACTGACCGGTCACTTCGCAATTTTTCGTTGCCCGTTAGTCGCCTGGGGCTGACGCCGCCGGGCCGATGGCGGGGCTGGCGCAGCCCCCGGCGCTGCCGCGGGCAGAGCCGCTGCCGCACGGCTGCTGCCGCCCGGGGCCAGTGCCGCTGTCTGCCGGCAGCCAGCCCCCGCCGCCGGGCAACTCGGCGGGAAGGCGACTCGTCTGCTAGGGCCGGGCCGGGAGGGGCTCGATCCCGGCCCCACGGCCACGGCTCACCCTCCCGGCCCCAGTCTGCTCGGCCCCGGCTGCAGCCGCGGGCCCACGCCAGAGCCCCGAGGCGGCGCCGGCCAGCGATGTACCCGGAGACTCACCGCCCCAGAGCGGTTATCACACGCTAGAAGGACTTTTCCCGCCCCCCCCCATAACTTCTATGCTTTATAGCCACAGCGTTGTATGGAGCGTACCGTCAGCAGTGGCACAGCTGCAGGCAGCACCGGTGCTTTACAGCAGAGACACGGGGCCAGAGCACACCGAGAACAGCACCGCACACTCGTGGGACCACAGCTGTGCCAGTGCCGCTGGGCTCTGGGCAGTGCCCAGCGACCCTGGCACATCAAGGCATTTTCTCTGAGGGTCCCCCCTTCCCTCGAGAGAGATCAGAGCAGGCAGAGGGGCAGCTATAAGTTACAGAAACATTTGCTTCTTTCAGTTGCTTTCTTTACGCAGCAGTTCTCAACACCCTCGTAGCCTTTCCCATCATCCATCGTATGTATGTATATGGCCCATCTCTATAGGGTGGGTGGAAGATTTGATCTGCTGGAGGGCAGCACCTGGCTCAGATACAGTCTGATCCCTCCACAACAGATGACACTGACACAAGTTTTTGGTGGAACGTTTACTTTCTGAATGGCACGGATCTGGCACTACAGCACACCTTTTTGTGCTCAGAGAGTGGATAAAACACAGACTCACTGGGTGTGGGTCGTGGCTGGTAGCACTCTATTCAAAAAAGGGAACAAAACAGTACAGTAGGGTGAAGGAGCTAAATGTGTAAGCAATCTTTATATCCCTTATCAAAAGGATTTCTATATTCCTATCAGATTTTCTACAGGGATATTAACAGCCAACCTGCCTCTACGGCCCTTCCAGGCCCAAAGTGGCAGGTAACAACCACAGCAGGAGGGCTCCGCTCTTCCCTGCTCACTCCTCCAGGCCACAAGGGCTGGGTGGCAGCTCGAGGTCTGTGGCACTGCTGCCACTCACACCCCACTATCCAGCGTGATCAAACCACACAGGACAAGTCAGGGGAATCATTTCCCAAGCTGCCAGTATTAAAATGTTCCTGTGACATTTCATATGGAAGTAGCTTGTTAATAGCAGAATTAAACCAACCACTAAATAATTGAGGAAAGTCCATATTTCATTAAACAGTAAGCAGAAAGCGGAAGCCTTTTTTTTTTTTTAACCTACAGCGCTCCAGAGAAAGCATTTAAAGCTACATTCTGCAAAAATAATTTGTATCTAGTTGCCAAAATAAATACAAAGTTTAAACCCTATGAGCTTAAAACAATTGACTTATAATTTTTGAAACATAGTATATAATGAAAAAGGATATACCTCTGAAGCACCTTGCGGCATAAAACTCTTGCAGTTATTTTAGTCTTTAGTCCTAATTCTTGAGTTCTTCACATACAACAGCACTTCTGCTTCTATCCCTTTTATAAAGGTATGGATCAAATATTTATTTGGCTTTCCATGCTCACTAAAGATGAAGTGACCTTCACCCAGCTAAAACAGAAATGTTTATTTTTAATTTTGGAATGGTCTGTAATAGCATAAATTAGGCTGTATTAAATGCTGAGTAACAGCAGTACTGAGACACTGTAGTTCATAAAACAGTATCCCCCGTCAATATCGCACTGCAGCACTAATGCAATAAAGGACAGAGACTACAGGGAGCAAAAACAATTCAAAGCAGTGAAAAATCATTAAAATACCATGAAGTTCAAATTAATCCCTGCTTTCCATTTCACTTGGTTGGAGACAGGTATGAAATTTTGTTAAAAAAAAACAAAAAAAACCCACCACAACCTACAAAGCCATCTCCAGTTCTTACACAATTTAAAATTTAGCAAGTAACAACTAAAGATAAGCAAACATGAACTGCACGTATAACATTTGAAATGGCAAAACTAATCAGTAAACCCAAACATTAAAAGCTGTAATTGGATTCTGCACCTTCCCTGCTGTTACACAGCAGCCACGTCTCTCCGAATCAGCGGGTGTGCGAGTACTGACAGCACCGCTGCCTTCATTACACTGCTCCACCTCTACCTAGGAAAACATGGGTCCAAGCAGCTCTTTAATTCAAACTACATGCTGCAAAATGAAATCTTATTTTTGAAAACTGGAGTTATATATGTATTTATTCTGTGCAGGTGGACTCAAGCACCCACGCAGAACCCAACTGAAATCAATCAGGTTCAGTGCAGCTGCAATAGTCGATCCTCCCGGTACAAGTTTCAGACCTGGTAGTCAAGTTATCACTTTAAGCAACTCAATATCAACGAATATTTAATAAGTTTTTATGGAAAAGATTTATGCAGCCAACTTTCAACCCACACCAAGTTTGGTTTGGTTTTTTTAAAATCATCGACACATCTGATGCAAAGTATTACAAACATAGACAGCAAGACACCAGATCTCTTGCTCTGCAGATCTATTGATGAAGCTGACGCACACTGCTTCAGGCCGTGGTCATTGTATACAAAGAACTCTCCTTAAAGGGATTCTGAATTTTTCTTTTTCTCTGCAGCCTGGGATTTCAAGTATTTGCTGGTCTTTCAGAGTACAAGTGCAGGCAGGCAAGTGGGCTGCAGTCGTCAAGAGCTGTAACGGCGAGTTCCGGGCTGTGCTGCAGGTATCAGCTCTTTGGTAAGGCACACGGCAGCGTGCACAACCAGAGCAATGGACTGTAATTTTAATTCTCACAAGTAGCTGAAAAGTTCACACACACAAGTTTAAAAGACAGACTTGTAGAAGTGTAAAGAGATCGTACCAATGAATCAATCGTCTATTTCCAAGTGCTAACAAAAACCATCGCCAGGTAGCTGGCAGCTAAGAACTCCTCTTGGCTTTTGCACTCAAGTAAAGAAAAGATACGTAGACTGTCATAGATAAAAAGCAGAAAAGAAAGTGACGGGGCAGGGTTTTGTAACAACAAGCCCAGGGACAAGATCCTCACTAAAGAGGACCCTGATAACTTCCCACTTACAGAGCTACTCCCTTGATTTTTACAGCTGCTCTAAGACCTAAAAAACAAACAAACAAAAAAAACCCCAAAAAACCCAAACACATGAAATAGAGCCCCAAGTCAGTGAAATAAAGTATTTGTTTGATTTTAATCACAGGCTTAAATACCAATTGAAAACAAGTAAAATCAGCACCATAGCAAAAGAGTTATTTTGTCTTTCCAAATAATTTCTAGGTTGAAGTGTTTTGCTTAGTCTCTCGAACCTAGTTCGGAGAGTGGGTAGAGGGTATCTCAGCAGGTGGCTGGGGCTGTGTATGTTCTTAGCTCCTTGCCTATGTGCAAAACCAATAGAATAAAAACTTAAGTGATAATAGCCACAGTAAGCGTGAGAAAGAGGAACATTCTGCAGCTGAACAGATACAGCCTTTCACAAATTTGTTCAGACACTTCAGTATACATTTTCCACCCTCTATGTTACTTCATGCCAGCCTAATTTAGGCTCATTAGTTTCAGTATACCAGATCACTCATGTCAAATAATAAAAGTTTCCTTTCCTCAGTAAGGAAAATTCACCATTAAAAAATAAAATTTTAAAACTCCCAAAAAATAAAACTTAAAAAGCCCAAAAAATAAAATCTAAGAAGCCTAACACTTATTTCTAGGCCAGCATCACTTTTTAAACATTACATCGTTTGCTTTGATGGAGCAGAAAAAAACGCATCTTTTCCTGTGCAGGTAGTTACACACTACAACCCAGCATCCCTCAGATACAAATAAGGTGGCTGTATTTATGTCAAACTCTGCAGTGAGCAATGCATAAAGTCAGGGGTAAGTAACTGTGATCGAAACTCCCCAATTTAAATTGCGAGGCAAAAAACCTCTTTTTTTGCATTTAAAGTTTAAATATTTTATGTTGCAGTTTAATATTTTATATTACGTAATTAAATCTATGATTTTTACGTGTAATATTTCGACAACCCAAATCCTGACTCGCTGAATGATTTCTCCTTCCCCCAAACTGATACTGCCTCACCCAGAATTCTCTGCTACCTGGAGATTCCTCTGCTAACATCCCTTTGTTTAAGTGATGGGGCTGTGAAAGGTTTGATTCTTACTGGAATGCTTCCTGACTTGATTTTTTTATGCTTTAAGACTTGCCTTTCTCATGTTCACAAGGATGGAGTGGGCACAAGGTGAAGAAGTTTTTCCTGAAGTCAAGCTTCAGCAAGACTTTATCTTTTAAAACAAAATTTTTTTTGGATGAAAGATGGAGGTTTATAGTGTTATACAACTAGTGTGTAAGTTCTGGGCGTTGACTAAAAACTCCTGTATCTAGCTGAATCTATTCAGGATAAATATAGATGCCAAATTCCTCAAACACTGCTCAAAAGCAAGATTCTTAAAACTAAAGCACAAGTTACAGGTCACAAAATGTGAACAAAGTTTATATAAAATTGAGCAGCTGTCCAAACTTGGAGACCTCTGAATTTGTTTAAGACTATATTTTGGCATCACCACTAGAAACAGGTGAGGAAAAAAAAAATGTACGATAACCTTCAAAATTAGTGATGTTTATATTTTGCACCCTTCCTTTTAGTACTGTGTGTAACTTTTAACAGCTTATTCAAAGTCTCATGCAGTAGTAGCAGCTGACTTCCCTCAAAACCCACTTATTTCCAATAATGCTAAGTCCTCAGCAGCCGTTCGATTAAGTGATGGGTGCAGCAATCTGCCTTCTAAAGTGCTCATTTTCTCTCAGCTCCTACTTCTAAGCTGTGCATGCAGGAGCTGTGCTGCAGAAGCAGCTGGCACGGATCAAAATTAAACCAGCTAGTCATAAACCAGAAATAATAGGAAAGTGGACAACCTATCTGCAGCAAGCTGTTCCTCTACCCTCCTCTTTCTCCTTTATATTCACCTCCAGTTGCACAGGTGACATTTTCAATAAAGTTAATTTCAATAAATATTTATAAATTCCTGTTTGTGCAGCTGAAGGAATTCCAGAACTTTACCAATGTCCTGAGGACATTGTGGTGTAGTTAAGTCTCTATTTGACTTTTATTAAAATTAGGAAACTTTTCTCAGCTGTTGTGTAACTGTTTTATGTTCTAAAGGAAATTAAGAGATTCTACTTTTATAAACTGCGTACCTTAAAACAACAGGCAACGCACTGTTTCACATCAAGAACTTCCAAAACCTTTGGCAGGTCACACATAAGAGCTACCTCAGCCACACACGTTAGGGTATCTCTAAACTCCCTACAACCAAAAGCATGACCCTGGGTTAATTAGTGTCTCAAATCCTCCACCCCCCTGGTTTGCAGTGCCCAGGAACCCCTAAATCTCTTCAGCTGATCAGTGCACCTCTCCCTCTCGTTAGCATCCTGGTACCAGGGGGCTCTGCCCAGGCACCGGTGCCACACAAGGCGTCACCCCACACGTCCTGCTGTGCTGCGGGGTGCTAGGGGCCTCACTTGCCTCCCCAAGGAGAGCAGGCAGCAGAAGGCACACACCAACCTTCCCTTGGATCACAGCATCATAGAATGGTTTGGGTCGGAAGGTACCATAAAGATCATCTAGTTCCAACCCCCCTAGCCCTGGGTAGGGACACCTTCCACTAGACCAGGTTACTCAAAGCCCCATCCAGCCTGGACTTGAACACCTCCAGATGATGCAGCAAAATAGCTGGTCTTCATTTGACTACAGATTGGACAAATTTAAGTCCCAGGGAAAAGAGTCGCCACAACCCTTGTCTTAAAATTCAAATACAGAGCTCAGGACAAAAAGGGAGTAAGAATTCAGTGTCTCTCTTGTAACTAACATGCAACATGCTATAAATAACTGTCTAGGAACGATCTTGAAATTAATCCATTGCATCTCTTGGAAACTCACTGAGTAATATAAATCATTCACTATTAACTCTCGAAATCTTCAGGATTTGAGAAAAAGGGACCCTTTATCTGTAACATTATCAAATCTCTATTTCATATCACAGTGTGGATTTGCTACAGGCTGGCATGAAAGATGAGCACCCCGGTGAAACCTAACTGCCTAGAAATCAGACTTCATTGTAAACTTTTTTTTTTTAATTATCTAGTAGGGTTACCCTCTGTAAAAACAGAGGATGAGAATCCACAGCCTCTCAATTCACACAGTGGCCAGAATTGAATCCCAGTCTCATGTCTTAAATTCTATAGCTAATTCTTTTCCGGAGTTTGCCCAAGGCAATACTCTCCATTCAGTTAATCAGCAGGCAGTTCCTTTCCCATAGTGCAGGGAAGATTAACTAAAACATCAGGAAAAAAATGTGTCACCAGCAACCCAAGAGATGCAGATTTTTATGATGAAAATGACCAGCATCAGCTGTAATAAAAATCTCTATGCTGTAATAAGTTCAGAATGTTCATCTCCAGTCTCTGAGCTTCTCCATTTGCAACATTGCGGTGATAGCTCTCATAGTTATCTAGCAAGTGAAAACATCTGGCTAAATCATTCCTGAAGCATCAAAGGCGTACCTTTTTAGCATGGCTAAAAAGATGAAAAATGGTTTCTACCTCCAATGATGACTTTGGTGATGATCTTGGAGGCTGAATCCTGAGCACATGCTAATTCCCTGATCCATCTTCCACAAATTCAAATTGCACGCATGAATTCCACCCTCCTCTTCCCACACCAGCTGAATTTTATACCCAGAACTGTTTGTCATACAGAATTAACCTATTCTGCTAGGTTAAATCTTTTAATGAAAGATTTCTGAGACCTATTACATAGACCTTATGCTTACCCTTTCTCCATGCTCACCTTTCTACAGGCACACTTACCGTACACAAGTTCTAACAACCGAAGTCTCAGACCTAGGTTCAGCCTCAGAAGCCCAAGAACCAGAATCAGGAAACAGATTCCACTCTTGCTTGCAGGCAATCTCTTAACAAGAGTAAAGCCGACTGTCTGTATTTAAGCAGACAGCTACAGGAAATAGCTGCTCAGTCCACACAAGAGTAAAAATAAAAACAGAGCAAGTAGGTCCCTGGATATCACAACATACTGTGTTTCTTGACTGTGAACTCTAAGTGAAAACTGTTAGTAATTGAGACTTGTAATCTCTCCCAAATGAATGGTCTGGGCTCTAACAACATCAAGAGTTCTTATTCCAGCCTTTCCCATCTCATGGGGGCATCCGAGGTCTCTTTCCTCTTTTTGGTTTTTCACAGATCTCGCAGAAACTAAATTATCTCGGAGGCATTTGCTCATCTCAGATTTGACTGATGGGTTCAAGCACCATGGGAGAGAAGAGGAGATGGAGAGAGGCACAGCCAGTGTAACAGCTCGCTGCTGCTTGGAGAGAAGGCCCCAGTTCTGCATTTCCTTCCTTCCATGCACATCACCACATAAACCTGCCTACCCTGTGCTCATCCTACCTTTCCACAAGGAAAGTGGTGACACAAGTGCTAGAGCTGGTGGTGGGAGAGCAACAGGAGTATGTGACCAGAGCAGAAGTGAGTGGGATGCAGAGCGCAGCATCGATTCAGCCCATCTTATCAAAACACATGCTCCAAATGAAAAGACTGTGGGTGAAGCTGCATGTTACAAGTGAACCATTACCAAAAATGAGGACCATTCTGCTCAGTGTCTGCCCCTGTTCCCTGCACTGAGCCAGTTCAACTCAGAGCCAGCAGAAAGTCAATCAAGTGAAAACAAGCACACAAAAAATGGTTCTTCCCTTAATGAACTGAACTGGTTACTCACAGGGCACAAAAGGCAGCAGAGAGAACAGACAAGTAGGAGAACGGGAGGCACAGGGAAGGCAGGAACAGGACCAGCAAGCTGCAGTGCTGGCCCAGCCATAACACACAACATCACGCTATGGCACGGCACGGGCTCCGCTTCCTTCGCCCGACATTCCTGCAAACAGTTCTAGCTATTGAAAAGCTGCTCATCATCTCAATATCCAAGCAGCAGTTCCGAGTGGGAGGTTTCCTTTGTTCAAGAGAGGATTATACAAGCAACTACACAGTGAGCAGCCCGTGCCTCGTTAATGAGTTTCTGAGAAGCAAAGAGGTCACCGTTGACAGCAGAACAGCAGCAGCAATTAGAGTTCGACAACATAGGCAGAACCAGCATCTACCAGCAGAAGAGCTGGCAAGGCCAAGAAACTGCCCTTAGCATAACATGCACGAACGTCGCTCTTTTGCAGGCTAAAAATAAAACCATTTCTGGATATCGGCAAACTGACAATTTTATTGTCGCCATGTCATTTGGAAAATTTTCTGCATAAAATACAAAACCAAAAGCAAGTAAGACAAAAAAGTTCATGTGAAACTACCATTTCCTCTTTAAATAACCACAAACAGAAAACTTTCCAGCTTATGACAGAGTTACACAGTAAAACATCCCTGCACAAGATTAGACATCAGAAGTGACAAATGGAACAAGCTTACCCATGAAAACTGACTGTGCTGACAGAAGCAGGTGGAGGAAAAAATAGCATGCAATTGTTTAAGACTTCTGTATCCTACAGGGAAGAAATAGACATGGACAAAATTAAATTAGCATTTTAGTTATGATTTTTACAAGAGCAGCTTACATACTGAGGAGCAGCAGTTACAGCAGCGGCATGAACCAGCAGTGCACTGAAAGTCTCACAATAGCTCATGCAGCAATGAGAAAAGAAATCTCCAAATACTACGAGCTGTTTTAATAAAACATAAGTTTATGCACTCAACAGCCTTATTCAGAAAAGTAAACTTGGAGACAATTTTCCAGGTTTGACTGCTAATATCTGATTTGTGATTTGATAAATCCCATGATACTGAACAGTTGATTTTAAAAGAAGAGAACTGTAAAATTCTCATATAGATTATTCCACTGCTGCTGTCTTTGACTGTAGAGTTCACTTATTTTGTCGGACCTTCATAACTGCCCCAAAATCTAGATTTTTCAACAAAGATAACGCATAGAAAGTAGACCAGTCTTTACTAAAACAGCAGAACTCAAATATCCTTCAAAACTACATTTACCTTAATGCAACCAAGTATGTGTCCTCACATAAGTATTCAGTGTAGACCCACAATAGTTGAGAAACATCTTGCCCCAAATTCCTCAAGCGGCTATGTGAAAGTACAGCAAGGCAGCTCTCTAAAACTAGATACAAAGTTCAGACCTTAATCCATCTGCAGAAATACAACAATGCTTCTTATTTTTATTTATTAAAAGCGTTAATTCCAAAGGACAGTAAATGTGTGTGGAGGAAAAACCCATAAGCAAGCTGCCTAAAGTGATCAAAGATGCTCACATTTGCCATTTTTGGCTGATCTTGCTTTTCTCATCGCAAGATTCCAGTTTTTAAGTCACGTTACATGAACTCCTTCGAGATACCTTCCTCTTACAGGCTGAGGTCAGACAGTACTGGTTTTGTTTCAACATGCCATGAACACGCCTCAAACACTGGTTGATGCTCAAGAACCCCCTAAAGATAAAACTGGATTTCCCATTTTGGTGCTCCGTAACTTAGGTCTGATACAATGTTTACATAGTTTCAGCTACAAAATCTGCCTCAGGAATTTATTAAATAAAACCAGTACAAGTTTGAAAGCTATCCCAGTGGTGGGGATAATCATAAGTTCATAACTGAAAAAGCGCAGGAGCAGTTTTATATGCAGAAAGACACAATGAACACAATAATCCAGCAACTTCAAAGGGTTCACGTGTACTTAGGCAGAGCTGCTGTATTAGTACCGAAGGTGATCTGTAAATGCAGAAAGCAGGAGTTCATTTGGTGTCACTGGGACAGATCAACTCACCTTAGCGATAGTTGCGATTCTAAATATATGCTTTGCAAAACGGAATTGTTCATCAGTGCTTTATTCTTACACTTCAAAACCTCCAAGGGGGGAGGCAGGGGGAGAACACATGCACAGTGCCTAGTGCCCGAGTAGTAACCTGACATTGACTTTCAGAAACCAACTTTTCCTCAATTAGTATGACACAAGGTATATGCAGCTGGTGTACACAGAAAGTCAAAGGAAGTCACAGAGTTTAAAAACAGCAGTTCAAATATAAACGCTTCTGTAATACTGGTAAGGAAAGATTTTAATTGTCAGAAGGAGACTATGCAAACAAGTAGCTTTTCTCCACCAAGACAGGGCACACGTGCTCAGAGCGGGGGAGTTCAGTTCTTACAGAGACACTCATGGCGGATAGGACTGGTTCAGCAAAACCAGAGGTGAACTCGCAACTCTGTACCTAGGCAGCCTTCCCATAAATACCCAAATATCCTACAGAGCGCTGCGTAGGCTTCACCAAAATGTACCAGCACAACAATCACCTAGTACCTACCTGGGAGTATAACACATACTTTCCATTTCTGATGTGATCCCACACCGCCATGGGCCTCACCAGCTGCTACTTCAGGCTGCAGAGCCGCCAGAAGCTACAGCTGCACTAGAACTTGGCTGTAGCAAGCTACACTCAGTTTCTCTGCTTTGGATAAACCTGAACACTAAGGCATGAATATTTACCTCGGATCTTATCCATAAGGCAGGGCAGGAGAGGACAGAGAAGCCCCTTATCCACTCCTGCCTCCTCCCTCTCCCGAAGCAAAGGGTTGGATGCTCACTGAGGGGGGGTGTTCGGAGGATAATACGGGCTCATCACAAAAACCATTTCGAAACACTGGACCACACCTCCTCAGGTCAGAGCTCCTTCTTCCACAAGGATTCACCTCAATGCTACTTTTTGAGTCCCAGATCAATATCTAAATTACCCCTATCCTACATCAACTAGGTGATTTTTCACCATTTCAACCCAAAAAGCTGCAGAAACGCAAGTCAGACAGTAATGGCACACTGCAACTACACCTTGTCACCGCAACGTGACCTAAAGAAAAATACATTTCACAGGTGGCCTAATTTTCAGTCTTCAATATTAATTTGCATATTTTACAAAAGATTTCTTACCAGAGGCTGTCCCCCCATCCTTTTCTTTGCAGAAAAGCCAAGCTCTAAACAAAACCGTTTATAAAGGGGAAGAAAATGAAGAGTAAGTAGGATCAAAAGATGTTCTTTTCAAAAGGAGAAAAAACAGGCATCCAGTTAAGTATAGAGGTTCTTAATTGCTCTTAAAAGTCTATTAGGTAAAAAACTGCTTTTATAAAGCCCAGGATATGAACCAAAGAACAAGAGGTATGCGAATGGTATTTAGAGAATAAAGATACTGAAAAGAGGTATTGCACAATAAAGCCGTTACAAAATAGTCTAATGGGTGTGCTCCTTTAGCTCTCTCACTACTTGGCTTGAGCCTTTTATAATCACTGATGAGAATTTTACAAAACTTGAGGTCAAAATTAATTATTGAAAAGTATGGCTAACCTTTAATGCTAAGTGATTTTCTACCCTGAGGATTTTCAGCTATTAAATGAAATACACAATTGATTCTGCAGATAGAATATTCCTGTGGCAAGCTATCTTTAGTCTCACTTCACCTAGAACATTGCCATTTATTGCTCCTCCATTTATAAACAGCTACAAGATAAAAATAATAGTTTTAAAGAAGTTAATCGGATCTGAAGTGATCTTCTTCCTATTGTAAAGTTAGGATTAATAAAGTTAGGATTCTCCCCGTCCCCAACTGATTTTAGTACCTGCTTTTTGCTCTAGAAAACCTTATCTAGTCTGTGCCAGGCATGAATACACAGCATTTAAGAAAAAAATAACTTCATTTCTAATAGTATAGCTACCAAAATCTGTACATCTGAAACACCTTATGTTACAGGGAGAAAGAAAAATATAAAAAAATTAAACTCTGCATATTTCTAAAACAGATTCTTTATAATGTTATATAAATAGATAAGGTGTATTCTTTCTCCTTATTAATGCATCTATTCAATATTCATTCTAAGAAAGTCGTTACAGTACACATGCATTCTCCATATTTTCAGTATTCCAGATCACCTCTCAGTTCATCATCAGCAAAGAGAATTCTCCACTTAATTCTCACATTTGCAACAATTTCTATAATGTTATAACAAAGTTTCCCATCAGGAAAAATATTGAGAATTTTTTTTTTAATTAAATATGCACATTTTTCAAAAGACATTTTAGATCCTGCTTCTGAAAGTGTTTCCTCTTAGGCTATATACATGTACAATATAAGATTTTCCCTGGCACATTTACAAAATTCTAACAATGTAAAACGTGTAAATACACAAGTATAATAGCAGGTCATCATCCAGCACTCTGTGCCTGTAGTTAAGTACAGCTTTTGCTTTTAGAAACAGTTCACAGGAGGCCAGATCCCTTTTAATGTTACGTTTTTATTACAATCTCCCCACACCTCCAAGTATAAACATTGAATCCCCCCCATTTCTCATCCCTCCCACCCACAGAAAGGTTGCATGATAAGAGACCAAGGTGAAGCGATTTAAAGTCACATCAATGCCTAACACACAGAACAGGTTTGGAGAAGGGAAAAGCCTAACATTAAAAAAAAAAGTTAAACAGCCTCTTGCTTCTACAATATTAATAAATAAAATATGTAATAAAAAAAATTTAATTTTTTCCCATTTTGAAGAATTTCCACAACAGAGGAGTAAATTCAATAAAAGAATGTAAAAGCTGTCCTTTTGGAATAAAAATCAGTTTTAGAAAACAATAGTGTACTGTAGGTTGCAATTACTGTACCTATACTTAAGGAAGAAGTCATAGAGCCTCAGGCTTGCTGTCCTTTTATTGTTCCCCATGCATGCCATAAACATGGCTTGTTATTGATACATCATATATATATGATATACATACACATACATATGATGCATCTCTGTAGAGGCTCTTTTTTAAAAACAAGTGAAAACATTACTCTGGTGTCACAAATATTCCCTGCAATTAAAATGGAGAAATACGAAGCAAAGATTTACTTGTAAAGCTTATCATGGTAGGTACCAGACTGTTCAACTGTTCTTACAGTAAGATATCACGGTAGGAAAGAAAACCCATCCACCGGCTTGAAAAGGTGCTTTGAGCTGGATAGTCAAACTAGGGACAACAGGAACAGAGCTACCACTATACTGAAAGATCTAAGCACCATAGTATGTCCGAAATACACAGTACTTCCAAACAAACTATGAATTCCTTTAGAGATCTGGATCACCAGTGGGGCAAGAAAACAACATCTTAATTTTCCGTTCAGATTTTATTTGAAATCTAATTCAAATTGTCAAAGCTACAAAAAGGGGGAACATTTGAGTTATTTCTGCTATGTCACAACATTCTAAAACAAAATATCAACTACTGCCAGCAGATCAGTTACACACATTTCTGATGAAACTTCTTAACACAAAAATGTTTCAGTTGGGAAATAGTCACAATGAAGATATTTTGTACAATATAAAACAATGACAGGTCTACAGATGCCGATACTCATGAGTATACACGTGCATTCACAAAAAAAAAAATCAGGAATGCTTTTTTGTTTTTTAACAGACTGTTCAGGCACAAAAACAAAACCGCATTTCCAGTAAGTGACAGCATCATAAAAAAATATTAACATTGTCAGTGTTTGCTTTTCTTTGACTTCTTGTGAGATCTGTGAGGAGAACGGGACTGAGACCTGGATTTTTTTCCTGACTTTTTAGGGGATCGGGATCTTGATCTTCTTGATCTTTTGGGTGTCCTGGAGCCAGATGGCGACCTACAAAAAAAAAAAAGTTTCAGGTCAAATACTATTGATAATACCAAAGCTTTTTCTATAGTTATTTGACATTCATCTGTTGAGGTGAACAAGGCAGAAAATATTTTTCTCTAGTAAGGGGAAGTAATGGAACGGCATCTTCCTTTTGAGAAAAAGGCAATTTTTACATTGTAAGGTTTTAATATATTTTCGGCTTAGCTTCAGTCCTTAGAATCCTCAAGAAAAATAACACCAACTCATGTCCTTCTTAAACCAACATGAGGAACTCACAACCTTCCACATACGCCTCAAACACCTTGGCTCTTGTATTAATAGCAGCCTATATCCATACAGAAGAGAACAGAAATGAAAAATTACGTTGAATTTTGTTATGCTGACATACTTTTGATTCTCATCAAACATGTTTGGCTCATGATGTAACCCCACACAAAAAGTACACTGAATAAACTTATTGTCATCTAACCCACACTGAATACATTAATCTGATGTAATCTCAATTGAATGGCCGTCATATTAACTTAAAAAAAAATCTCAAATACTCTTCTATTTCTATGTGAATTCCTTAGAGCACAAGAATCTGATTACTGTAAATATATACTATGATTTTCTCAACAGCAAAGGAATTTTCCTCAGTGCGTCTGAGAAATCTTAGATCAATAAAATATTCTACACCTCTAAAAGAAGTGGAAGCTGAACTTTTGAGTTATCAGCAAAAAAGGTAAACAAGAACATAGAAATGAACAGTCTTGAGTTATCAAGGCAGGAGGCTGTATACATTTCAGACACAAGTGTCCAAAGATATTAACCAGGAACATCCATTATAGTCCATTGTGAGAGAAAATACTTGTATCAAGTATACTCTGCTAAAAACCACACAAACAAAAAATCCAACCAAAACACACCTATGTACTTAACTTTCCTACAACCTGAAATAGAGGAGATAACAGCTTACCTTTTGGCTTTTTTACTGACATCTCTGGGAGAATCTTTATGTGATGACCGAGAACGTGAACTCTCTTTGTGGGAACGTTCAGAGCGTTCTGAGCGTTCCGATTTTGGTGATGGAGATTTTGCTCGTCTACTGCCACTGCTGCGAGATGGGCTAGGTGAAGCACTGTGTCGTCTTTTCCTTTGTAAAGAAAGCAAATACAGTTATGTACATACACACGCAGAGACTAACAGTGAAGTTAGATCCTTTTAAGTAATTAAAAAGTGGTAGGCTTTTTATTACTTAAAAAAAAAAAGCCAGCCCAAGCTCAGCATGTACACCAGACTTTCTCTGGTTGAAAAAAATTAAGACCTGTAACTCATCTTTGTTTACTGCAGTACAAAAACATTCTGTCATAGTTTCCTGAAAAGCAAGACATTTTGTATATCTACACTTAATACCATGGAAGAGTTTGGCTACACAAGTATTAGAAGATCAGGGTGTACAATCAACTACCCTAAAACTAGCTGTTTTGAAGAACTTTTCACTATGCGATGAATAACATTTAAACCACCGCAAATAATTTGTGGTGTGACTTCAGTACAGTTTTCCAACTAATACACTGCAGTCAATTTGCTGCTAAAAGAGCGCTAAATATACCCCATTTTCAACTAGTCATTATTTTTACCATGTTTCCTCAGGGCCTAAATGAGCCAAAAGGGGATTCTACTCAAAAGGGTACGTCACTTAGGGCAGGACAAAAATGAAAATTCCTTTAAAATTTTGAAACATGTTTAAATATGCAAAGCACTTTTTGTTGTTGGGGTTTTTTTGTTTGGGTTGTTTTGTGTTTTTCTTTTAAAATAAGATGCATGATACAATGTAATTTCAAGGCTGCCATGGTGTACAAAGATACTGTAAGGTTTTTCCTCCCATCCACTTCACTCCAAGGAAAGCCATACCTCTCTTTTCTTGTTGGTGTACATTCCTCCTTTTCTTTCTTATCTTTGGACCTGGATTCATTCTTTTCCTTGTCCTTTTTGTCTCTGTCCCGTTCTCTTTCCAACTCTTTTTCTTTTTCCTAAATTATTAGAAGCATTCATAATTTCAGATGAGGTGTGACTAATTATTATGTAACGACAATCAAGCTAATCACAAACAGCATAGAAGCACTAAGTGCTGAAGGAACACAGCACATAATCTGGGAAACAACTAATGGTCACACTGTACCCACTCTCCAAATCTTTACTACTGCTTTGTACACAGCAGAAACATTTATTGTAACACAAACACTGACAAAAACATGCAAGGTGTCACACCCTACGCGAGAAAGTCTGAGTGTCTAATTGGAAGTGAACAGCCTTCAATTTTACAAATTTCAGGGAAACGCTACAGCTGTAATAGATTTTCTAAACTAAATTAAACATGTAATAATACCAGGAACCTCTTTGTACTTAAAACATATGCATTCACCTTCATTAATCCAGATTGAAAATTGAGATCATCTCACAACTACAAGACATTTAAAGACAAAACAAAAGTACAAACCAGATTCTGCAATAACGTCTACTCTGTCAAAAAAACCCCACAAATACGGTCCATTTCTATATACCAGCAGGACTATTTTAAAAGAAAAATATATACTCTGAGGACACCTCATTTGTCTGTCAAATATTTAGAAAATTAATCATACAAAAATAAAACTAAACCAATCAGCAAGTCTGAACACAGAGATCAAAAGATGTGCTTCTTTCAGTACTGGCATAAATTCCTTCCATGGCAATAAAAAGATATTCCCCGCATACCCAATAAAGAAGACAAAGAAGGGGTGATTTAGCTAAATGAAAGAAAGGGGGGGGAAGAGGGTAAAAAAAAAAAAAAGGAAGGGGGGTAGATAATAACACAAATGCAGGAAATATCACGACAGCTATACTAATCTAGCCTCACATTTTCTTTACATGGAAGACCTAGCAGTAAAATTTTAAAGTGTCCCTTATTATACCTACTACTGCAAACTGTTGTTACATTCCACTAAAATCAATGGGCTCTTAAAATGCGCGTAGCTTATTTGATAGCATAACTAGTTACTTCATCTTGATAAACAGGAATAAACAGTATTTTACATAGATATAAGTTCCTATTCTTTTAAAAATATACAGTATTACCAGGAAATGTACTCTTGGAAAGCTTATTCTATAGTACATCAGACAAAAAATGATGACCAACCACGAAGTTCATGGGAAATGCAATCAGATCCAGTATTGCATTATTATTATACAAACTATCTTTTTCTTTAATGCCATAATAAAGTTAGTTATTCCCTTAACAATGGAGTTGTTATTGTTTCAAAGGACACCTGTTACCGTTATCATAAAATATTTCTTAACTATTACCTTCATCATTGAAAGCGAAAACAGAATAGCAAAGTAATTATTAAAAATCTAAAATATTGCAATTGGCTTGAACTAATTCAACACAAGCCATCTAACAGTCATCAGGATTATGATTTCTGGTATTTTAAGCTACTGCCTCCCTAAACATTCTGTGCTTACTGTACAAATCACTTCTTTCTCCAATTACAGAAGATGCTGAGGAAGTGGGAAGTTTTAGGATATGGCTACATTTCAATAGAAAGTTACTTATAAAACTTGAAGTCTTAACTGGTAACATCAGCCTCTAAATGTGTAAATCTCCTTCAGGAATCAGCTTTCTTAATTTTTACAAGTCTCTTTCTTCAAGGTACTGTGCAAAATTCCTGTAGTGAATTAGTCAGATATCAAACAACAAATAACGCAAAGAACAAGTGACAAACACCTGGTGAAAACTGCCTATTTGTATTTAGCTTCGAAGAAACTGCATGGGTACCTAATTTCATCATTGATCTGTCAGGCTGTGAAACCAGATTAGAGAAGCAACTGCCACTTACTCTTTCTCACTAAATGCATTGTCCAAGCAGGTTACATGTTACATTTTAAAGATTTGAGATCACATGACATCACATATATGATGCTAATTTTTAAAGCTGCTCTGACTTCATAGTCTGGAGAAGACTACTAAAAATGGAAATGGTACAGAATTATTCACTTTTGGGTGACAGCATGAGCTGGAATTATCCAGGAAATTTTAGACACTGGAGAATCAGAAGCACATATGCTGCTTAATACTATTTTTTCTCTTCCTTTGGAAGCATTTAGCACAATGGACCAATTACTAAAAGCAAAATGAAAAGTCTGATGAACATCTTCAATTGACAGCTCTCCCTTTCCTTTCCCACCCCTAACAGTTTGCCTTATGTAGTAGATCCAAAAGTGACCTCTTCATGGTTTCAATACATTCTAATGATACCCATCATCTGTACGGTGTGAAATACTATATTATGTTCATTAAAAAGAGAAATTATATCTACTCTGCAGAAAGCACTTGGACTTAGACATGCAATTTGACATTACAGTAGAATTTTAATGAGAACCATGTGTTGTTATATTTAATGCCACCTTACATTTGATAAACTCAATAAAAGCCTATCACAGAATCAGAGCCAAACATAAAGAACATTTCTTACCCTCTGGAGCAGCTTGTCTCTATAGTGTTCAACCTGTTCCTGAAAACTCTGGCCTGGTTTCTTGGGTCTTTTCCCAGACTCTAACTCATCCTGAAACTTCATCACCTTAAGCTGTGAAAATAATACTGACCATTAGGTTATTGGACTTATTATTATCCAGTTAGGCAGGTGGCTGAAAATGAAATTTCCATGATTTACAATCTGTGTACTTCATTCTTTCTTTACAAGTTTGTGCACAAAAAGACACTAACTTTATTTAAACTGGATCAAAGCAACAAAACCACATATTTGTCTGCAGGCACCTGCAGTTGTTTACAGACATGTTAAGAACTAAAAATAAAGGGATTTTTTTTCTGTTATTCTGCTAAATTCTGTTCCCATCATTAGAACATTGCACCCTTATACTTCTTAAATCACTATCTATTTTTTTTCTTTCAAAATGACATCATTTACTGCAGGTGTCTTAATACATTGTTTCAACTTCTCTTGTCTACTCCAAGTTTTCCTTCAGAAACTGCCTTTTTTCCATTTAACCCTAAATACTGAAATCAAACGACTGCCATGATTAGGACATAAAAGTGGTTTTTACTGACATAACGCTCTTTCATGTGCTATCAAGCTTTGCAACAAAATTCAGTTCACTAGTCCTGCTAAACATAACACTACATTTACTGCGGTAATATCCCCAACTGAGTCACAAGTTAAGCAAGTATCAGAATTTTTCCATGTGTAGTTGTTGGTTCTTTTTTGTCTAGATACACTAAAACCTTTCTCCAAGTTGATTCACATCACAAAATTTTACTCACATCTCTTAACATTCGTCAATTCTTTATTCTTACTGACGTGGCCTTTTACAAACAATCCTTCAATTTTTTTTTGGATGAGGAGGTGTCTTTTTTGGGGAGGTGGGGAGGAGCTTGGTAATAAGCCATGTTGTGTTTGT
Organism: Burhinus oedicnemus; assembly: GCA_008921705.1. Classification (NCBI taxonomy): domain Eukaryota; kingdom Metazoa; phylum Chordata; class Aves; order Charadriiformes; family Burhinidae; genus Burhinus; species Burhinus oedicnemus. The sequence goes on along the minus strand of VFFE01007128.1, from coordinate 2,394,846 downwards.
CAGCTCTCTTCCAAATGTTTATGGTCTGACCCTCCTATATTTCCTATTTCACTACCGACCTCCACAGTCATACATATGAGTAGATTTTTCCAGTACTTGAGGTTTCATTTTTAGCAAACACATCAAGTATTTTTCTCTTTAACTCTTCCACACTGAAAACACACAAAGGAAAAGACTTTGCAACTGTGTCCATTTTGATTATCTGAAAGGATTCTTATTCTCCAGGTCCTCAATTCCCTAATATGTAGGCATAAAAATCAAACCCTAAAGGTTTTTTTCTTCCCTTTCAAAAGCAGCAGGCCAGACTGAATATGAAGATACCATATATTCTAATCAGCCCTTCCAATTACTAACTGAGCAGAAAGGAAAGGTATCACAAAAACAAACTAATCACAAGAACAAGTATGTTAAGAAACATAAAAGCCAGGCAAGGATAGCACTACTTTGAACAGGATCCCCTTCAGCTACACAGCTTACATCAACAATTCATTTTTCATTTAAGTCTCAGACACGATGGAGCAACTCGGGTGGGAGGGGGTGGTGGTGGGTGGATGTAAGGCATTGCTGTTTGGTACCACAGTAAGTTTCTGACAAATGTTCTGCTCACCTCCCTCATTTACAGAGTATGCTTCACCTATGGTTGAGCATTTTTCAGTTTTGCTTACAATTCAGCCAATTAAATGGTCAACAGCCAATGGAAAACTGACATCGTCATTTGTCACATACCACTCCGCCTTCCATAAAAGCATTTTTTCTTCTCCCCCTCTTCAGATCTAGAAGTTTCAAAAGCAGGAATACCTCTTGGAACCATATATTCAGTATCTCCCTGTACCACCTTTTCTGGTAAGAAATCAAGATTGCGTTCTCTACCACCATGTAAACTCCAAGGCCATTAGTTGCTTAGCACATTCAGTACCGAACAAGAGTACAGAGGAGGCTTAGCTGATCCAAAAGGCCTCTTGGGCTGTCATAGTATGAACATGCCCATAAGACTTCCACTTTGTTTTCCCAACGAAATCACCCAGATCATTTAAAAAAAAAAAAAACAAACAAACCAGCAACAAAACCCACAAAACAAGAATACATCCTTATAAGATTTGATTTCTCTACATTTTTAGCCAACAAAGCTGTGACGCTGTCTCTGTTTAACCATATTGTGAAAGCAAGGAAGCATAAGTCTATAGCCCAAAGTAACATGAAATGAAAGAAAACTAGGAATCTGATCAACAGGCTTTACTGGATTTAATAACCTAATCTGGATGAAAAGAAATGCTGAACTTCTAGCTGCCTGTCTTACATGCATGTCACACAACCCACTGCTGGCATGAAATTTAAAATGCCAAGAGGAACTATTTGAATGTAACTTTTCCAATAACTGTGGGCTGGGGGGCAGGGATGGTGGTCATTAGCAGGTGCCTAGAGGAAGAGAGGAAAAAATTAGAAAAGCCTCTACAATAACCACTGACTCAACACCTCCCCAAACCCAACTATGCAACTATATTAAGATCGTATGGTTTCCTGAGATAGCTGTGGTCTTTTACAGACCAATAAATGGATCTCTCTTCCGGACACTTGCTGTATCTCCCTCTGAACCAATGTAAACTGACTCCTTTTAGAGAGATACTGTGGGTGGAAGAAATTTGCTCTAGTACATCTCCTGGAAAAGGAGACTAAGTGTTACAAAATGCTGAGATGATATCAACAGCTCACTACAGAAAGATCATTCTCATCCACCTTCCTTCTTCACTCCTGCACTCCAAGCAAAGGGTTCCTCCTCCACCTTGCCCTTGCAGCAGCTGCAATGCTTGGCTGAGCCTTCCATAAGCCAGATCAATTCACTAACCCAGCAGAAGCCCAGCCCCCACGTTCAATTATTTTTTCCCCCGTATTAGTGAGATGTATTGGCTCAGGGAAAGAATAAGCAAGTGCCAGAGCTCACAGGTAGAATCAGATCAGCTCATCCTACACCTTCATGCATAGCAGCTTTTGCTACTTGCTCTAAATCATCACCACCATAACTATGTTTTAAAAAGAAAAAAGAATTACTTAGGTCCCAAAGTCCAGAAAAGAATTCTCTGAAGAACTGTACTGCTCAGAATTACCATATAAACTTATATATTTGGTTATCTCCCATCACTATTTCACTATTCCTAGCATATTGGCCACATGATATTCCTATCATACAGTTCCAGATACTCGCCCCACCAGGAGAGAGATCCTTAAAACTTAGGCTTAAATCTGCTTAAGCATCTGATCGATTAATTTTGTAAGCATTCCACTTCGTAAACCTGCATTTAGAAAGAACTAATATAGTCTCATTGAACTGGTTATTCTTCAACTATTTGTGTCCAACAGACAAAAAACTATTAAGCCTGTTCATCCTTAGGAGTAGATACACTGACTTTATCTAGACTATCTCTGGAGTCAGTAGTACACAGGGTAATATGGAAGGGTAAGATTTTTCAAAACCCTGTGCCAAAACTTTGTAACACTAATTTCTTAGACACAGCAGTCTCCCACAGCAGAGAGCTTAGAGGTTTTCTGAGACTGCAATGCAGAAGTGTCAAATATCACTGGAGTTCCTATGAGCAATCTCTACTAAACACTCCAGTGCAGGGATTGTATTTCTCACTACCAAGAAAGCAGCTCTTCTAAGTTCAAGATAAACAGCTCCACAACATGCCTCTTGTCTATTGGTTCTCATCTTGAAATCTTCCCTCTCTCTCCTCAAACTCATTTGAGGAGAGTTTAAAAGATTCAGCCTTTCCTAGAATTTGAGGCCTTGATTACAGACTAACCAGTAAGCTAGCAAGTTACAGAAAAGGGTAACATCTTGCTACCGTGGTTCAGGGAAACCACAGACTGACACAAACCGAAGCCCTGCCCGTAGCTTTTTGTATTTTGACACAAACAGGTGTGCTGTGGGTAGCCTCCCTTGCTCAAAATGAATCTATTTTCAAAAACTGTTCTTGGTTTTCTAATCTTCTGCTGATACTGTCCAAGTCAATACACAGTGGCCTTCAGGGGGGAAAAAAGGCTTTTTCACAAGGGTTATTCCAGTTACACACCCTGGAGAACTTAAGTGGCCAGGTTCAAACACAACTCACTTGATGTAAATTAGCTGCATAATACATACTAGGATTAACTAGGAAGTTAATCACCAGATGCTTGATGAAAGATAAGAATTTCTGCTTGATATATAATGGCATTCAAAGCTAGACTGATTACAGACAGGATAGGCATCCAAGCAGACCGAAGTGTTTTGTTTTTCCCTAAAACAGATTCACCCCAACATTGGCTGCAACAAGCCCTAGACTCTGCCAGAAGCACAGCAAAATACTTCTTTGATAGCTTGAATTTTCCAGCGAGTCTATGGGCAGTGGAATTTCTGCAGCTATAATATTATCAACACATGGCAGCAATACTGATGTACACACATGAAATACCTCTTCAGCCGTAACAGACCTCTGGCATGCTCAGTCACACTCACAGAAGACCATATATCTTGCAGCTAAGCAATTCCTTGCTTTTGTCTTTGTATTAAACAGGAGTAGCTTCAAAGACTTAAAATAGACAAGAACCTGCTGAATTAAGACAGTCATTATCTTCTAAGGAACAACTGCTATAAATAGCAAAACTATTGGTCAAGCAAGAGCCAATTTGTCTACCCGTTATTATTAAGCTGCAATGAGTAAGATATTTCACTGGATATCTTTTTGCCATTTTGCAGTGGTCTCAAATGAGCTAGGCACAGAAACCTCCACAGACTGTAGAGGCCAAAGGGTTATATTGTTCTAGTGATGGTGACATCATGGACCTGTTGGAGCAGGTCCAGAGGAGGGCCACAAAGATGGTCAGAGGGCTAGAGCACCTCTGCTATGAGGACAGGCTGAGAGATTTCAGGTTGTTCAGCCTGGAGAAGAGAAGGCTCTGAGGACACCTTAGAGCAGCCTTCCAGTATCTGAAAGGGGCCTACAAGAAAGCTGGAGAGGGGCTTTTTACAAGGGCATGTAGTGATAGGATGAGGGGTAACGGCTTCAAACTGGAAGAGGGTAGATTTAGGTTAGATCTCAGGAAGAAGTTTTTCACTACGACGGCGGTGAGGCACTGGAACACGTTGCCCAGGGAAGCTGTGGAGGCCCCATCCCTGGAAGTGTTCAAGACCAGGCTGGATGAGACTTTGAGCAACCTGGTCTAGTGGGAGGTGTCCTTGCCCATGGTAGGGCGGTTGAAACTAGATGATCTTTAAGGTTCCATCCAAGCTAAAGAATTCTATGACAAGCCTCAAATAGCTCCTATAACTTGACGAACAAATACACAGAAATTCTTATTCTGCATACTAAGCACCATAATCCCGAGAAATAAATAACAGAAACTGTATGGAACTTCAGTTACTTGACAAAGGTATACAGGACCTTGAAATCCAGAACAGGTCTTGGATACAATCTGCTCTTGTGGACCTTTCCTTTGTGACATGCAGGAAAAACTTATTTAGCTCTTGGTAGAAAAATAAATTGCACCTCAGACAACATGCTGCATTATTGGGGGGGGGGGGGGGGGCAGGGCAGAATCTCCGTTTACACACAGGGCAGGGGCGCACTGACAGAGCACAGACACAGGATGGTATAACAGAATCCAACCCTGTGTCTCCTGGCGCTCAGTGGTACATAGCTGAAAAGGCTGAACAGGAAGACTATTAGGTCTTCTACCTCTGATTAAGCAATCAAATGCTACTTTGAGGTCTCAGGTGGCTAACACAAAGGTGAGTAAAGGCAGCTATTAGCTCGACCCTTTTGGAAGCACTGATACATCTGGATTTGTGAAGAACCTGCCTCCTGCTGCATATGAAGCCTGTGCTGGGCTTTTTTGGGGTAGGACTATAAAATCTTGTGCAGCAAGATCAAGATAGAAGTAAAGTACCTCAGAGAAAGGTCCAAGCAGGACAATGCTGCTTCATTCTGTCTGTGAGTTTTTGCTGCCTCTGAGGAAACCCGCTTAATGAACAATTTAAGAAACATAAAATTCCCATTTTTCTAACACTCCACAACACTGAGGTCCTTTACGAAGAGGTATACACCTTTCTTTTATATGTCCCTGAGGCGGGGAGAGAAAAACACACACGCACAGCATCATGAAGACCATCCTGAAATTTGCGTTACAACGTAAAGCAAAGTGCCGATCACTCCACACTTAAACAAAGAAGAAAAAAAAAAAAACCAGTAAAGAAATCACTGTTCTTCAGTGCCACAAAAGAGCCTCTGCTCTTGCTAAGTTCTGAAAAGAATTCACACTTCAGCAAGGTTAACAGGGGTATGGGGGAAGACAAACAAGGGGTTAATAACTTGCCCTCTCTGATGGCACCGGTGTGATAGCTGTGGCCAAAGTTTGTTTCGTACTGTATTTTCCCCTCCCAGCTGACAAATTGAATTTACTAACTGTGCCAAAAGAAAGAGTAGTTGTTTGTACTAATGAATTTCCAAAAAATGCATGAAAAAACGTGTTCCAGCTTCCCTGGTAGTCACCGTGTAAACTGCTAGAGAATCAGGCTTGGCCTTTTTTTTTTTTGCCAAAGATTTTCCACAACATTTAATACGAGATGGCATAATTGTTGAAACTGGAAATTGAGGTGTTTCTTCCTCAGTTCCTCCCCTCGATTTTAATAATGGACGTGTTCTTTGGCAGGGACTGGGTACATACTAAGAAGAAACTTTGGATGCGAATGATTTGAAGTACTACAGGGAATACTTTCCTGTCAATGACGAACTTGAGAAGAAATTTTAAAATTTAAGTACTTCTACATGGTGTCTGAAATGTTCTCAAAATGAAAAAAATCACAATCCTCTTCTGGTAATTCCACAAGCCTGAAACCGAGATGGTAATTTACTTACCACAAAGAATAAAGCCAGCAACATGCACTTGAATACCTCAAATATTTACCATCTGAAACTGTTAGACCATATACCTTGAAAAAAGAACTTAAAATACTTGTGCAGTGTAAAATTGACAATGGTTAAAGTAAATCACTTCCTAATCTGCCTCCACAACTGCCAGGATAACATCTATAAAAGAGATACTCAATTCGAAAGGAGTCCTTTCCATAACCACTACAATCATTATTACAGCAAAACGACAACTAGTTTCACTTGTACTTTTGTTAGTCTAACAGCATCTATTTTCTATGTAACTACTGCCACCATGAGTCAAGCCAGACATAAATCCCATTTAGCTTTTCTCAAATTCAGAGTTTACTCACTTCAAATGGCTATGCATCATGAACTTTCAAAATGCTACGCAAAGCAAGAGGTTTCTAAGTGCTTAGTTATAGGCCACTAATTTTAACAGTCTGAATTATTAAACAGAAGCATATTTAGGAGAAACAACGGTTGTGACATTTAAAATATTGCTTGTACATCTTAAAAGAATACTATGAGGCATTGCTAATGTCTGATTTTAGCTAACTAGTACATTATAGCATAAACAGGTAGACAGCCACAAGTCCACCTTCAAAATATTACCCAAATCATAATGTCACTTGGAGATGCTACAACTGCAACAAGTGGTTTAGCAGCTTCTTAATATCATTTTAACACACTGAACAGAATGTACAAGAATTGCAGTATTCAACGTATCATGGGTTTCAATACTGAATACAAGCTGGAAATCACATGCAATTTTAAACCTGGTTTTGCATGGCACTGTACAACAGAAAGGCTTTACTGCTAGACAAAGCTCATGCTAAATTCAAGTTCTAGTTACATTCTCTGTCAACCACAAGCTCAGAAGCCAGCATGAAGACGTAAGAATCTGCACTGATCAACCTTAACAGCTATACTAACACCTATGCTTGGAGAAAGGATAAAAGAATGAGTGAGCCCTATAAACTACATGTAGGTTTTCAGTTAAAATGCCCCATTTCCAGGACCACCTAGTTTAGTTGCATCTACTTCTTTGCTTGATGGCTGACACAGTGAAAGGAGAAACTTTTAAATGCAATAAAATAGAGACACTTCAAGGCAAGAAACAGAGAGAACAAGAAAGGCATAAGAGTAAAGCCACATCCAAAAGTCACTCTCATTTGCCAAGAGGAGGAAAGCGTAGGGGAACCCAAGCAGGCTACCAGTGGTATTGAAAAAGGACACTGAAAAAGTAGAGTAATGCTCAACATGCAACATCCCCTGACTCCGTTTTTCACTTTTTCCTGCTCCTCTGAAAGCCAAAGCAAGGCAAGGCTGTAAACAAACATACCTTTATAAAAATATACTGGACTAAAAAAAAAATACTATATAATAGGTCTACAATTGTTTCGGTAAAGACAACTCCCTATTATATATGGAGAACTTGAGGGGGAGGATTGGAAAGGTACAGAAGGGTGGCACAAAACACCACATGCTGACCTCTATCTCTCGGAGTTTGGCACGCTTTTCTTCACTCATTTCTGAATATTTGACTGATGACTTGGATTCAGGCATTTCTTCTTTAATAGGATTGGAATACATGTGTTGCTCTTCTGACTTAGAACTTTGAGTGTCTTCCTCATCTTCGCTTTCTTCTTCTTGACTTTACAGAGAACATACAGAATAATTAACTGAGATATATATAAGACAATTATCTGCTACAAAATTTACTATCTCTCCTACTTAGTTTCTACGCTTAGTTAGTAGTTTTGAAAACCGTTAATTAAGTTTGTTATGTAAAAGTCTGCAGCTACAAAACATTCTCCATCTGTGAGGCAGATATCTTAATACTTTCATTTAACTGAATCATTAATTTTTATTACCCAGATAATCTACACTTTTCATATGAACAGTGCAGAATTCTTGAAATTTACAGTCACCAATTCCATATAGAACTCAGCTACAAAACTAGTCCACTACCTCAACAAAATCTTTTTAAGTGCTGTAATTGTGCTTTTCAGATATATTAAGTTTTATAAAAGAACAAAATTTACTGCACTTTTGCTTTTTGGAGACAAACCTGAGACATGGCAGATATTCAAAAATATATTCCCAAACTAGCCACTAGAGTGCTGCAGTACTACATGCAATGCAGTAAGACATTTAAAGCATTACTAATGGATGCTCTCAATTGCCTGAAGAACAAAGTAAAAGACTGCTCAAAAACAACAGATGGCAAGGAGTCTATTAGCATCCAAAGAAACATATACATCAGAACAAAAGCAAAAGGCAGAGGTTTAGATATATTCATACATATCTGACATCAAGATTTCCAAACTATAAAACTCTACTACCTTACTATTTGACATTAAGTTTTCAAATCAGCATCAATTTAAAGATTATGGTTAACAACTCTACCAAAAGGTGTAATTTATCATGTTAGAAAAAAAATTAGGGGGGCTGAAAGCATGCTGCACTAAAATCCTGATTTTTCTCCATTTTCTTACTTTCCCACTGTCAAAATTTCATTTGTGTTCTGCTTCTATAATACATCTCTCTCTCTCTCTCTCTTACAGGGAGTTCCAAAGACACTCAACCTTAGAGGCAGAAAATGAATGAAAAAGTATTTACTTTTGAATTTCCTCCTCCTCAGATTCTTCATGTTGGTCAAAAAGCTCCCACTTAGAAGTAGTAACAGCTAAAAGAGACAGTAAGATAATTTTAACAACAGAAAAAGCTATCACTTAATCTGAAAATTAGTATTTGTAGATATAATAAAAATTACAATGTGATAAAATTTACCAGCATCTAGCACTTAATACAGGACTTGCTATTTCATAGAAATACTCAAAATTGCATGTTACCAGAATATTTACTATTTACAGAGCTACCCACTTAAATTGCATATCATGTTTCAGTAAATCCTTCAAAAGCAGCCAAGTATTTGTCAGTTTGTAAGTGTTTGTTTGGAAGACAAGATTTTACAAAGACTGCCAACCACCTACCCAGACTTATTTTTGATACTTATTCTTAATGATCTAGAAATTATTTTTAAAGGTTAGCAGGTTATTGAAGTAGAATAACAAAACCAGAATACACTATTTTCTTCACTGAAGTTATAACCCATCCTACAGAAATTGTATTAACACTTTTAAATAGATCAGTTGAAAATAATCATGAAATAGGTAAGTGACATTAAGCTTTCACTTAAGGAAGTATTTTAGTTTGATATATACTTTGAAAACTAACCTTGAGCTTCCAGTTCTGATTCATCCACTGCTTCCCACTTTGAAGGGGCAACTTTAAATATAGGCTCATTCTTTTTTGAGTCTTCAGCCGTATCCACTGTTGGAGAGACACACACAGAAAAATAATTCCCAAAGCTCTTCAAAAGTTCATATGGAAAAATACAACAATCAGATTTAAATACTGAAGCATATTATACCGTTTTATTATTTGGAAAGAAAAGAAATTAGGCTTTGGAACCTGATGTGCATAACATCAGAAGACAGCTACTGCGTCCCTGCAGCAATTACAATCTAAAAGCAGTTTTTGAACTAATTCTTCCTAGAACAAATTGAAATTAATCAATTCAACATTTTACAAAGCTACATGCCATGTTAATTCTTGGCTGTACTTGTAAAAATGACTCTGGAAAAGATCATAAAAAACTGAACGTTCAAACTGAAAGTGAAGTTGAAGCATTTCGTACAAGGAACTCCATCAAGATCGTCATCCAGTGATTTAATTGGGACTCCATCCAGATCATCAATAGGAGCAGCATCAATAGGAATTCCATCCACATCTTCTAGTGGAGCACCATCAAGTTCTTCCTCAATGGGAGCACCATCAAGATCATCTGGTACTTCCTGAAGGCAAGTAATAATTAATTCTTTCAAGAATAAATCTACATTGCTTTTCTTTACTTCTCCCAACTCTTGATTAATTTCTTTTTGAAGAAGTAGCTTTAAAAATAACCAAACCCCCAGAAAACTCAACTGTAACAATTTTTGCTACCCAGTACAGTTGCTTATTCCAGAGGAAAAATACAACAATATCCCTCTAAAAAAATTATAAGCAAGAACTTGTAATTTGTCCACAATGTACCAGAAGCTTTGCAATACGTTTACCGAAAAGAAGAGCTATGAGGTTTAGCTTGAAATAAGCCAATTGCAGTCAGATAAATTATACTTACTACATATAAAGATTCCCCAAGAACTAGTAATCTGAACAGCTGACGAAATCAACTATTTAGCAGGAACACATCCAAGGCCAGCCTGGATGGGGCTTTGAGTAACCTGGTCTAGTGGAAGGTGTCCCTGCCCATAGCTGGTGGCGTTGGAACTAGATGATCCTTAAGGTCCCTTCCAACCCAAACCATTCTATGATTTTATGAACACAAATTTAAGGAACACACATAAATGATAAATACACCTACATATTCTAACTTCTTAGGTACAGGCACTATCCTTCATACATGCACATTCACCCAGCTTTACTGCTAAGGGAAATAAGCTAATCCTCCAATTATACTGTAGGTCTCCCTCCTGCTGTTCTGAAAGGCATGCTTCCAGAGTTACAAAATGAACTTATCCTAAACATACATCCATTTATTACTGTCCACTGTCTTGATTCTCTTAAATAATGTTTATATGTAACTGTAAACAGATCAGTACACATTCACTCCGTGCTAATGGTACTCTGGCAATTTTAAGCATAGAGCTTCAAAATGTCAAATAATAATTCACACGTCTCACTATGCAATAGCTAAAAGTCAGTACATATCCTGTTTAAAATAACCTCTATATAAAAAGAGAAAAATGCTGTAGCATAACTAGAAAGTTAGAAACTTACTGCTCTAATGCAACACAGCAAAGATCGAAGTAGAATATCACTAGTGTAAATGATCTATCACAGCCTTCCTCTCAAACTAAGAAAGCTCAGATGGCTCTATTGTATCCAACTGTGAGACTCACAAAAAGAAAGTGGATGATTCAAGGCAGCCAACCGCCAAGCTATTTAGAACTCTCAAATTAAAACTAATGCCTGAAATTCTAACTCAAAACTCACATACAGGTACTACAGAGTATTTCCAATACAAAGGAAATACCTGTCATTCTGCACTAGTCTTTGCTCTGAAATGATTTTGCAATATAACACCACCACAGCACCTAATCTACAAGCAAAAAATGCATAAACAGATTAAACAGTATTTGTATCTGAAAACATCTGTTACATCTGTATTTAAGAGCAAGGATTCGGGGGGTTGGGGGGGGAGTTTATTCACCCCAACAGAGATAACAAAATAATCCTTGCCGGCCCTCTTTTATATCTACACATTTTTCCTCACTATCTGTTAGCATCACTACCAAGATCACTCACCTCTGTTTCTTTATCTTCCATGATATTTACAAGCCCCAAGAAAATATTCTGTAGTTTGATCAGAAATGGTTCTGGATAGATCGCCCAGTCTTCCCATGCTCGGAAGCATGTCATTACTCTTTGCTAAAAGCAATAGGAAAAAAATGCTAATAAATTTGAATTAAGAGATTTTAAGTGATCGGAAATACGCCACAAAGAACTACTACTGTAGACAGCTACTCCTCAGCAGCTCCATACTGGAGTATATTACAATGATACCATGTCAGGCAAGACTAGTAATTTTACAGAAATATCTATATAGTAACTACTTTTTTAAAAAATTTCACTTGGGTTTCATTTTTCCTTTAAATTCCTGTTACGTTATCAATTTCATCTGTTCACAGTTCCTATCCCAATAGTAAATTTCATTCTGCTCAGATGTTTGAAGCAGGTGTCTCTACTAAACGTAACAGAAAATACCTTTCCCTTTGTAAATAAAATATTAACACCAGCTTATTCATACTATTGAACTGAAATTACGTTCCTACTTTCATTTTTTTGTAGAAGCAAAGCATATTTAAAATGATAGGCTTCAGCTCAAGCTTGACACATTAAATATAGATGGAGATGTAGATATTTAAAAAATCTACTGCCTGTCTTTATCATAGAATTTAATAAACAGTTTTAAAATAGCAGATAATCAAAATCGATTCTCAATGTAGAGCAAATGGGAGCAGAGAAGGTAGGACAACTAGGATAAAGACCTTAATACAGAAAAACTAATTACACCGTAAGCTTTGTATTTAAAGCCTGATTTAAAAAAAAAAAACTGTAGAGACATCTTTAAAACAGAACAAGCTAGGCTGAGCATGAGAATGGTAAGAAGCAGAGCACTTTATCTCAAAAATCACTTTCAACTACCGATGGTCAGACTGCTTATCAGACCTCAAAAAATAAAGCTTAACTATTACCAAAAATGTTAAAAAGTAAATTTACACTGTTATGTCCAGCAGTTTCTTTCCACACTGAGCAGCTCAAATTTATTTTTGAAAGTGAAATACAGGTGGTCTAAAAATAATCAAAAAGCTAGAAGGCATTGTTTGCAATTCAAGTACTAGATAAGATATCCTCCTCTCAACTCCACATCTACCGGTACACTTCAGCTGTTAGATGCTGATTTTCTTCCTTAATTTCAAGGCTATCTTTGCAAGACAGCAAACTTCTTTCTTTTTTAAAAAAAAGCTTAATTAGGAAGATTGAGGTTTAAACCGCCTATCATAGTATGCAACCTCTTGTGCAGGAACAACTATTTATCTGACTTCTATGTCATGTAAATAACAATGAAATACATACCTTGAAATTTTCAGACTGTAAATGGCCTTGTATTGTACGGTAAGTAGCATTGAGATCAGAGAATATTTGACATAATTTTGTTTCAAAACTAGAATTAAACATATACATTTCTTTAGTTAATCTTTGTCATATATGTTTTCTGGACATACATATTCACGAAAATACCTGGGATGGGACTCAAAAGCACAAGGTTCTGATCCCTATAGTAGCCATGAACTGAACTATAAAGCAAATATGATTACTATATATTAAATCACCTTGGACAACAACAGAACTGTGAAGGGAGATCTTCACATCTGCTGCAGTCTCTTTATACAGCCTGGAAGGACTGGAGGAGGATAAAAGGAGTTTTACAACCTTACATACAACGGATGGATTGTCTCAAAATTAAATTTGTATTTTTAAAGAATTCTTATGTTTCTGTTCTAACTTACTCAATGAGGCCCTCAATGCAAGCACAGTGAGTAACACCTGCCTAGCTTCCCTTGAGCTTCTCTCAATGTGCAAAAAATTAACTAGTACAGCAAAGACACACTGCAACAAGGAACATGATTTGCAATCGCTAGTTTTGTAACATGCTGAATATTCCCTGTCATGCTACCATAACATTAGAGAGACTCCAGGAGGTAGACACAACCAAATATATAAACAGGACAAAAGTACTGTTGCTTGGACATTTTTCCTAAATTCTGCTCAGCACCTTAGGAAAGAAAAGTACATAATCCCCTTATAAGTTCTACAAACTTGATAGAAAATTAAAAAACACCTCATAATAATAATAAAAAAAACCTACTTAAAAAATTTACCTCTCTGCATCAATTATTTGCTACATCATATCTTGAGTATTATCTACAGGCTCTCTTTCTGTAAAGAGGCACATGAGTTATTCTCACCTCTATGAGGTCCCATGCAAGTGGCCCCTTCCACAGGGCATATACACTTCTTTTTGCATTACAAAGCAATCCTGTGCACAAATATGCTACATCTTACACGTTTGCATGCAAAGAGATGTAAGTATCATCAGTGTTGTAACAGTATCCTCATCGGAAAGGGTGAATTTCTCTACAATCACATGTATCCAGAGACACATAAAACTGAATATAAGGATATTTTTTTTTAAATCAATCACCTAAAATAGTATACTTACAATTTTCTATAGTAGGAAGCATTGGCAACTTTTGCTGAGGAGTTGTATAACACATCTGACACTAGATAGAGTCTTGCAATCTATAATAAAGAATGTCCAAATTAAGATAATGCAAGAGTTTAAACTATCCTGAAAATATATGCATTTTTCCACATAGAATACAAGACAGTTTGAACTATCTAGAATTACCAAATTAGAACTAAGTGTAACACAGCCACATTGTTAACAAACATGCCAAGAGGCAATTAGCCCCCAGTTACACTACAGTGTACTAGCCACTGTAACATGATATTACGTAATATTACAAAGGACAGATCATGGCACCGTAACTTTTATTTCCTTGTTTGAACACACTATTGTGCTGTTTTCAACTTCACAGTAAGGCAGACCATTACTTACAAGCAGGGTCAGAAAGAATACATAACAAAATCCCACATGAAAAAAATACACTTAAATCCAAGCCCACATGTTAACATAAAACCTCAGTGCTATCAGAAACTTATGAAATAATACTTGTAAATTATATAGGCTGTTAAGTGAGCTCTTCCCCCAAAATGCAGATTATACAAGATCTCCACACCTTCTTAGGAAGAGGAGTCTTCAGAATGGACAATGATTCTGTTATGCAGTCGACAATTTCTTCAGCAGCTTCAGCATTATTTAGACAGAAAACCATTGCATCACCAATATCATTCTTCCGAGGTGTTAATCCACGCAGAATTTCCTCTAATTTGTCCCTCTGTCTGAAATATCAGAAGTTTTAATAATTTCAATATAAAATTAACAGTACTTTGGGGAATTTCCATTTAATGATGTTTTTGATTTTTCCATCTTTAGGACAACAGCAATTTTAAATATTTTTATGTTCTGTTGCCTGAGTTTTTTCAGTGACTCATGAACATATGTATCCACATTACATAAAATGCAAAAAATTGCCACTCAAGTCTTGACAACATACAGAAATCAAGGAAAAATAACTGAGAAATACCTAATGCAGCAGATCAGTATCTGTAATAAAGCAATTATCTTTTTTGATTTAGTTTAAGCCTAAATCAAAATGGGTAAGTCTAAATCATAGAATCGTCTAGGTTGGAAGGGACTTTTAAGATCATCGAGTCCAACCATCAACCTAACACTGCCAATTCTACCACTAAATCACGTCCCCCAGCATCATGTCTACCCATCTTTTAAATACCTCCAGGGATGGCAGTTCAACCACTTCTCTGGGCAGCCTGTTGCAATGCTTGATAACGCTTTCAGTGAAGAAATCTTTCCTAATATCCATCCTAAACCACTCCTGGTGCAACTTGAGGCCATTTACTTTTGTCCTATCACTTGCTACTTGGGAGGAGACCAACTCCCACCTCGCTAGAACCTCCTTTCAGGTAGCTGTAGGGAGCGATAAGGTCTCCCCTCAGCCTCCTTCTCTCCAGGCTAAAGCATGCAAGTAATTGCTGCTGCAGAATAAGAAACATTAGACTCAGAAAGCTAGTAAGAAGCAATTATTTCAGGTTTCCCCTGACCTCCATATATAGAGAATACTCTCAAAAGAATATCTTTTAGAGCCTTTTAAAAAGAAGATATGAGAAATAAACTATGTATTAGAAACATTAGAACCATGACTGTTATCATAAATATGACAAAAAGAATAAAACAAGAAAAAAATTTCACATGCTAAGAACACAGTTGGAACAATAACAGCAAAATTAAGAAAATCAGGTATATTTCCACTACCGTAGCCATCCCCACCACACTTCCAATTCACAGCAAACAACTCTGATAATCTGTCTCTTCCTGCTTATTAACAACTGCTCCCAATTTTAATTTCCGATGAACGGCATCAATAAGTTTAAGATTATAATAACTGCTTAGTTCACGAGATCATAACAATGTTGAGAAAGGTGCTATATACCCCCACCAACAGACAGGAACAGAAAATGTGGGAAAACTCTTATCTCCTCAGTTGCCTTCAAATAGTTAATAACAATTGCACCGAAAGGACTCATTGTTCAATGATGGCAAATCTAATGAAATCCAGAATGTATTTAGCAACAAGCATAATGAAAAAAAAGACTAACTGAAAAGCACTGAGGTTAAGAGCATTTCTAAGTAACATTATTACAAGCATGATAACATTTTAGGGATGATGTATTATAACTACAAAAACACAACAGGAAAAAAACCAAGGAGATTAGCAGTTAAAATAGCACTATAAATGGATGGAAGTTCATACTCTTCCTTAAGTGCACCCTTCTTGTTCGGTTCCTCCACAAATGCTTCCGTTTCTTGCTCTTCTGACATCCCATGCAAGTATGGATTCAATGGTGGTGGCCTCCAAAATGATCCATTTTTGAACATACGGAAATCTTCTGTCCTCCACTTGGTTGGAGCATCTCCCTACAAAAAACAAAAATATTTTTATTTTGGTGTTCTTTCATTTCATTGTGCTTGAAGTTATGAATTGTCACTAAAATTCTACTTGCCTGAAGAATTGAATAAAGCTTCCATCTATAATATACGTGGGCTGGAGTCTGGTTTTCAAATAAAAACCTAAACCAAAAAGCAAAGAAAAGACACAAAACATATTACAAATTATTTAAGTGAAGCAAATTCAAAGGAACTAATAAAAAAATGTAACAAAACCCTGTTCAGAATCCCACCTCAGTTACAGAGTGAACTCAAGATGGCCAAAAACATGTAAACCTACAGCACAGCTGTGCCGAACAAGTGCAACTGCTCCACGCACATACATATGTAATCTGCAAAGCAGAGTGCAGAATTCCACAGAGGCACAGCATTTCTCAGAAGTTAAAAGCAGAACAAGCAGGGTCAGAAAGAAGGACTGTGCACCCCCACAGTAAAGCAGAATAATCATCAGTGCAAAGAGTCACTACGAGAGCAACTACAACCTCAGCACAAGCGGTGCAGGAAATCGCAGTTCTACAGTTAGGTTGCTCAGATCAAATACTAAATTACTTGAAGTTTTCCACCAGTAAACTGTCTGTCAGAACACTCTGACAAGATGAGATAAAAAAGAAAAGCCCATTTTTAATGGCCAAGATATCTTGATCTGCGTATTTTCTCAATTTGTATATAAAACCAAAATGAAGCACTTCAACCTTACTACAAATAAAACTTTTTTAAAAGGTCATTAAGTATTTCCCTGAAAAAGTTTATCAGAGACTGCATTTCACAAGAAATTTGGAAATGGATCTTTTTTTTATTCCATTAATGGCAAGAGCTGGAAATTCTGACAACTTCACTATGTCAGCTAAAGTTTAATCCTATTTGCATTGACATCAAAGAAAAATGACTTGCAGCTCTTGCTAAGGTTAGAAATTAGGCTCCAGGAAGGCTGGACTTTACATTGAGTTAGCCTGTCTGTTTTGGGGGGGATTTTTTTGTTTTTATAAAAAGTATGCTACTGCTTCCACTGATAACTTTGAATCCCTCAGAAAAATAGGCGTTAAATATAATTTTATTTATTATATAGATATTTTATATACATACAAACTTTTTTGTAGTCTATATATAGTATTTTACTTACATGTACACATTAGTAACAACTAATTAATAACAACTGGAATAAAAGTGCATCCTTCTTCACAAAAAGATAGCATAAGCATGTGTACAATTTGTAAGATTTAGATCTGCACATAAAGATAGACATAGTAAAAACAACTCTTATTAGTATTTCAGAAATGCAAAACATTAGCAACGGTGAAAATAGTTAGCGCTATTTCAAACTGAAGCAAAGTAATAAGCACCTGAACATTGGGTTGTTGATTTCTCGGTTCATGATCATGGCTTCAAACATAGGCCCTTCCCGTACCACAAACTCTATCATTCGATGTATCAAAGCGAGCAAATTCCTACAACAACAACACAGTTAAAGAAAAATTGATTCAGACCTAACACTATATAAAACTACACTCCACCTAAGATACTACAACTGTGCAGGAGATTATTTTGCTGTATTGTTAAGAAAACTGTATAAAAGATAAGGTAACATGGAACATATTATAGCCTTGCATCATAGACATGGGCATTCTACAATAAAAACATGTCTAGGAGTGGTGGAGTAAGAATTTAAGAGGAGACCTCTTTCCTGAATTTCCACGGCTTAGCCTACAACCATCTCTTGCTTAGTAGAAGCTTAATAGTCCTTCTGCATAAAAATGGGCAACTGAACACAAAAGTACAATTAACTGTCAGAAACTAAGCCCTCATCTAAATTGTCTAGAACTAAGACCAAGGTGTTAGCTAGAGATCTACAGAGGAACAAGTGGCTGAATATTATGCTCAAAAGTAAACACATACTTTTGAATATTCAATAAAAACTGCATTCAGCTTTCAAACTATTCAAGTATGAAAGGAAAAGCAAATAGCCTTCTTGTTGCCAAACAGGGCAATGGTTTTATTAAATTTAGATCTCTTTTTGGTCAAGATTCAACTATTGATATAGAACAAAACTGTCCATCATTTCGTGTCATACCACCCAATGTTTCCTCCCTCATACACTCAAGTGAACCAAATCACAATTAAAAAAAATAAGAAAATCTGTATTCGTTTCATTCAGCACTACATCCTGAGACAGGCAAGAAGCAGATGTGAAGTGCACATTTTTCAAGTCACATCTGAAAATGCAGATATAGATATATATATATAAACATGCTAACAGGATACAGTCATATAAGCTTTATAAAGAATAGTGATCAGTTTCCAACCTTCTGGGGGTTTTTGGAAACAGGATCCTGAATTTTCTAATATAAATTACCTACATGTATCAAAAGCTTCACAGCACATGTCCTTTGAATGTGATGCAAACAAAAAAATACAGATTTTTACATTTTTTAATTTATTTTCTTAGATGTAACAAATGGATATCGGTTCTTTACACGGAACTCATTAGATTTCCTTTTAGCAATTTAAGTGATTATTTTCTACCACGTGTATTCAAAGTTCTGCCACAGATATAATGCACTAGATCAAAAAAATTTTCAACTTAAAAATATAGTGATAAAAACCTGCTCCTGCCATCTGCAAACTTAGTAATTGTTTTATACCAGCTAGCATTAAATCTACATTTGCCTCAAATATTACACAAAAAAAAACCCCAAACAGCTACCTACAGCTCAATTTTTCTCTCTGTTTGCTTTTTATAATCCCAGAAACATTGTAAAGAGGATATAGTCTCAGCAATTCTGTAGCCATTTTATTTAAAGTAGTGTTCTGAAAGGCTAAATAGCAAGAAGGTCCTTGTTACATGAACTGTATTTGAAAACATCAGTAAGAAAAAAAAGTTACAATTAGCTTTCAAGCCTCTGAGCTATTACACCATTCATTTACTCTAAGGCAAGTTCAATGCGATCATTTCTGGCTTCCTGCAGAACCATGCCATTGGTTCTCATCTAATTTTTCTTTCATCGAGCACAATAAATTTGCCTAAGAGCAGCTTATGTTTGAAGAAGAGCATCTGCTTTGGAAAGACCTCAGATGTATGAAAAAAGATTCAGTACATGCCATATCTGAAAGAGGGTGTTACATGCATTTTGGTATATAAGACATGACTACTTAACAGTGAATTTCTCAAAAAACTTGATTGTGTATACTCAAGGTTTTCTGTTTAGTAAATGCTAAGAAGTAAGAGAAGTTACAAACTGGTATTGAAAATATTCAAACAAAAGAGAACAATTAAATGTATTATCCCACTGAAGTCAGTTGAAATTTTTGCATGATGCAATGCACTGTGTAATAGTCTTAGCAGTTGTGATTAGCACCTTTGAAAGCTATAATGGAAAAAAAAGTATTTTCAAATACAAATCAGTTAACATGAGGGGTTTTTATCATACAAGCTTTCAAAATGCTACAGTAAATAAAATGGAAACATTTTTCTCTGACAGCTAATTACTCTGTAAGCACTGTATAATTTTACAAGTACTTGTTCTACTACTCAATGTTTCTCAAATCAAGACACCTCCTGGTTGCCCTAATTATTCATGTCTCTACCCAACAAAATTGTACTGTCCTAAAATTTCAAAAATACTACTGCATTTGAGCATCTAATGACAAATATGTTAATATACTACTATAACTAGCTTTAGAAATCTTTCTTCCCCCCCACACACATGAAAAAAAGAAAAAAGGGACTTTGTGACAATTAAAACAGTGTAGTAAAAAAAGATGATAGTTTTAAGTGCATTATTTTAAAATGTCATTTATCTTAAGTTGGCCAACAAAAAAAAGTTTTTCAGTTATAATAAAACCACATTTATTGGAGCCGATCGTACCAATGTCTGGTCAAAAACTGTATACTTTCCCAATCCATCCCATGATGTTTTCCTGGTCCCCCGCTGCCGCAGACAGTTCAGCTGGTGTTGCTCACCAAGGCCAATGTCAAAGAGAATTTGGTAATCTTTTGTGCTTATTTACTTTTAAAACAGTGTTGTGTTCCTGTGTTTGGGAAAAGGTTTTAGCTTAACTGAGCAAGAGCGTACCTAGACTAGTGTGAATGTAGGAGCACTGGTGGGGACCAAAATGTAAAAATACCCTTGCAATACAGAACTACCTTTTTCAATGATCAAAATTATTAACTGTTGCGCATTAAAAAAAAAAACAACACAGAAATGAAACCTGATTTTTAACTGAATTGGTTACAAATTGTACAAGTCAAGAAAAAAAAAAAAGCGGGGGGGGGGGGGGTGCTGGGGAGGAAACCAAAAACAGCACCACACTAGAGACAGCTGCATCCTAGCTATGAAGTACTCAGAGGTTTATGTCAGGCCTTATATAGTCTCTCTAAGGTAAGCTATTTCACCCTAGTGTTCACTCACAAAATTACCCTGCAACTACTTCTAGTGTTCAAATTCAACACAAAAGATAATTACTTAAATCTGATCTCACTAGGAAAAAAAACTAAGTTATTAAGACAAGGATAATAAGACTGTAAAACACACATTTCTCTCAAGTGTCATGAAAGAACCATTGCTCAGTCAAGCCATTACCTTTTTCCTCAACATCACCATTTTTCTTTAAAATTCCGAAGGGGAAATTGTCTATATTTAGATCAGTAATAATAAAGAAAAACATGTACCTTTCTGTTGGGATAACCACTTTGACTATGGCTTGCGACAGAGTCTGTATATGAAGTCACATCAGATAATAAACATAGAATATGTGAGTATTGTTAACAAGTAACAAGCAAAAATATACATATGCAATGAAAATACTACACATCTATCACAAGTTTTGCAGGCAATCACTGCTGTGAAGTTATAACTAAGCAATTACACAAAATGCAAATGGTTGTGTCAGTGAACCATAAAGGTTCACTAATTGCAAAGTATCAGAACATTCCTGTCAGAATGTACATTGATGCACTGAATAGGTACTACGCTAAATATAATTAAGAAAGGAGTTCTTAAATGTATGAAAAGATTCTAAACTATTTGACTTGGATCATGTTGATATTACTTTATTCCCAAGTCTTACAAAAAACAGCCCTAACATTTAAGTGTCATTCAAAGAAATCAACAAATTCTTACAAATGTAAATCAAGTTGGTTTGTGATTACAAGATACTTACCCTTTTTATCAGCTAATATTCCAGGAAAAAAAGTTTGAAAACTGACTCCATAAGTAGCATAAAATACTTACTCAATGTCCAGAATAATTACCTTCTACACAAAATACATCAACTCCTCTAGTGTAAAAATAATGCTACCCAAATTAAAGTGTAGTATATTCTCTAAAGAAAACGATTTAGATACTGCAATTTGGCAGCCAACAAAAGGGGGGGACGTAGGAGAAAAAAATCCAGGGAGCCTGGAGGGGGAAAATGATAGCCAGATTTAAAGCAGCACTAAAATAAATCAAGACCCAATATACGGTACTCTAACACAGACATGAAACAGAGCTTCAGGAATTAAGTAGGTTCCCTTGGGCTACAACAGGGAGCCAGTGAGTTTGTAGACTAAGGGCCGCCAAAGTCAGCCTGGACAATGCAAATCTATGAAGCCATTGAAATACTGCCACAGATGTAGTATTCAACAATGAGATATGGCCCAGGGTACTGTAAGTTACCTTCTCAAAATCTTCCTTGTTTTTTGGTGGTGGTAACATTGGAGCATTAGGATTCTTCAGTCTCTCCCTAGGCTGGGCGTTAAAAGGCAGTCCTGACGGAGGAGGTGGCAGGGTATGCTCCATCATAGAAGGCGGAATGTATATTGGATGTGGTGGTATAGGTACAGCTTTGCCCCAACCTAGCTTCATTTCAAACGACATAATCATCTTGCCTGAAAAAGTGAAAGTTTTTTTAAAAAACAAACAAACAAACCAACCAAAAAAAAAACCAACCACACCATTCTGTTATAAACTGGTTCTGCATCGCTCAGTATTTCTCCATGCAAGTGCAGAATTTAGGTTTGCCCGCCCTAGTTTACTTTTTACTTACATTGTTGATTAGCATATCACATCTATCGGATCACATCATGTGCAAATGAAAAGCCTATTACATGAAATATTTTATTAATCTTCCCCCAGTGTACATTTTCAGGAGACTACAGTACACAATTACTTGAATTACTGGGGTGGGGAAATTTAAGAAATTTTGATATTCCACACATCAGAAGGAACAGAGTAATTTTTAAACGGTACTATTTCTGCACTTCAACTATTCAAAATGTTTTGTTCATAATACCAAATATTAAATGATGTTTTTCAAAACCAAATGTAATAACCAATTAGACCTCCTACATATTGTAAGCTTACTTACTAATGGTCCTAGCAAAGGATCATTTTGAGTAAGCTATGCAAGCACAACCTTTCATTTTATATTCTTTTTGTCAAAGATGCTGATTTTTGATTTTCAGGCTCTTCCTGAACTGTAACGACATAGCTTTCTTCATCATCTAAGTTTTTTGGGGGTTTTGGTTTTTTGGTTGTTTGGGGTTTTTTTGTTTTTGTTTTTCTTCAAATAAAAGATAGACAAGATAGTCCATATGCAAAATTACATGTCTGGTGCAGTCCAGTTACCCCTTCGATATGAGAAATTTAGCCGTTACTCAAAAGAACATAACATTTATCACCAATTATTATATCCTGTGCACTAGTTACATTTATTCACAAAAAGAAATTATCGTTGGTAAACATCTACAAGTAATGGATTCCTTCTTAAAATAGTCTGTTTACAGAGGAGAGATTATCAAACATTACCTCCTGCTCACTTCTTCGAAACAGTCAGAAATTTTACATCTTTATCACAGCAAAAGCCACCAGTATTCCCAGCCCTTATGTATGCTACAGTTTGATGACATTCAGCTGCTAGTAAACACCCAGTGTAAACTAAAATCGCTGCCGATGTGGTATCTACTGGAGTTACAGCATATCTATCACTAGTCTGATAAAACAACTTGAGTATACGCTTACAGTTACTCTTCAGTATTCCTACAAAGATAATTACAATTACAAACTGAGAAATCTGTTTACCATTTAAATTCTTTAATGCTCTTTCAGCATCTCTCCTGTTCATAAAGGCAACAAAGCCACAATTTCTTTCTCTTGCTCTTTCTTCATCAGTTCTTGGCCACATAATTTTAACACTTGCTAATGGTCCAAAGCGTCCAAATTCTTGACATAACATCTCTTCATTCATCTATGTGAAAAAAGGTAAAAAATTAGCATCTTACTGTTGTATTTTTAAGATATTTATTCATATTACTGTCCAAATGTTGAGACTTTAATTTTCTGAGTTTCTTGAAAAACAACACTTCATTGATACCTCCCCAATGTGATCTACTGAAAAAATAATAATTAAAAAAATTGCATTTTAAATGGAGCACACTCAAATTTTTTATATATGATCCACCTTGCATGGAGATATCCATGGAAAAAAAAATTTAATGGAGCATTTTTGCATCTAGTAACTGACAGTCTAAACCTTTGCAGCATCATGTACGGAGCACTTAAATGAATACTGCCTTTACAGTCACTGATTTTACCTAGTATATGGGTTTAAACATACACATATGGTTTAAAATAAAAAAAGGGGGAAAATTGCCACTGAGTAAAAAATTCAGCTGGACCCAAACATGGCAACACTGCACTCCACTCCTTGGTTCCAAACTTACTTGAGGATTAATGTTTCCAAGATACAAATTTGTTGTGCTTGGATCTCCAACATCATGTGACCCTGGGGCATAATCATCCAATACTACGATGGAGAAAAAATGGAAAAAAAAAAAAAGTGTTAAACCTTGCTATGCATTTAAGTGACAACATTATATTGAATGAGAAAAGAATCTATATTACCACCAGATGATCTGTTTCTTCTTGAAGGAGCATCCACTGAATAAATAGAAGAAAAATATATATAATTTAGTCCACAAATTTTGTAGCCCAAACAAACATAAAAAATAACATCTACTTACTTGAACGACGCTGGCCATCTGAATCTGACTGGGGTGGTTCAAAACGACTCAATCTACCTTTTGTTTTGTGTCTTTCATCACGCTCCTCTTGTATTCTACAAAACAAGTTTAACGTAAGCAACGATAGCTTTTTGATGTTTTTATTCTAAAATTTTCAATTAACTTTAGGAATAGGAGAATTTTTAATATTAAACAATGGACTTGTTAAAAATTTCAAACTGTGAGTATGTTTGAATTTCTGTTTAATCAATTGGAATATATCTAGCAGAATTATTCCAGCTGCATGCTTTCTCATTCATGCTGTGTTTTAATCTCAAACAGAATTGACTTGGTTTAAGCAGTTTACAAGAACAGAAATAAGAATTGCCCTCTGAAAAACTGACCCAAATTCCACATCCAACTGCCAGAGATGCATTGACCATTCAGAAGGCTTTTCAAGATGCACACAACTCCTTAGTGTCTACTTCTCTTCCTACCTCTTCTAAGCCTTATTCATGTAGGCTGTCACCTTGTAGGATGACAGACACCCCCATATGACCATTTCCAGAACATACAGGACCTCATCTCAGTTTATACCTCTGAGGACAGTACTCACACAAGTAACTATTCGGTCCTTTGTAGTTTGGCCTTAAATCCTTGTACGAAGATATTGTGTACCAGGAATACAAGGCTGTCAAATTAATTTACATCAACTAATGAACAGACAGCAGTGAAGTTCAGACACTACTCACAAGAGCCATTTATGGATTTATAATGCATACAGATTATTTTCTTCTCCACCTCTAACATGAGGGCAAATATATGGCATTCAGTTACATTCAATACATGCTGCTCTTTCTGTTGTGTTACACATTCAAAAGTGAAAGAATCTGCTTTTTGAAGCATTATTCAGCTGGTTTTTAAAATTATGCAAGCTGAAGTACAGGTCTAAACTTCAATTACAAGCCTTATTTCTGCATTAATACAAAAGCTCAAGCTCATACTACAGTTGCTCTGGATACAGTTTGACAAGAACTTCTTGTTCTTCCTGAGTCTGATACACATTTCAATTTGCTACCGATCTCTTCGCTACCTCCCCATCAAGAGGAAAGTCAACACCAAAAACCTGAACATCCTCATCCATTACAGTACCTACTCGTCTTGCTGTATCTTCACTAACTTTAACAACGCATGAGACCATGTTAGCAAGTGTCCTCATTTACAGGTTCACACTTGCTAATTTATAATGGAATTGCGTCCCAAGTTCCATTTGTAAGTAACATACTGACAGCCGCTGTCACAGAAACAAACTTGGGTTTCCATTTTTTATCCTGGTAGATGGGTGGTTCTATTCTCACCTAACTGATCCAAAAATCACCTTCAGTAGATTTGGAAACACAGCCAGTCATTCACTTACTGGGATCTCTGAAATACTTTACACAATTACATGCTATTTTTTTGGTTAATTGTTCTGGATATTCTGCTTAGGAATGCAGTACCAAACTATTCCAAAGGTCACAATCAAACATCTTTGACATGCAAAGAAATCCATTCATTTCAACAGACAAAGATTTAAGCCAGTACACCGGGCTTTTTTGGTTTCTTTTTTGATCATTTTATAGCCTCTGGTCGATGCTAGATTTCAAAAAAAGAAGTCCTTTTCAGCAATAGTGGTAAACATGTCCTCTCACCAATCAGCATAAGAACAGGCAGAAGTATCACAGAACACCAAAGCACTAATTAGATGACAACATTATCCAGGCAAATCGCAGACACCTATATCAAGCACCTACCAGCATGGGTTCATACTGTTTATCATTGTTTATGACAAATTATTATCAGTACCCTGTTTCTGACTTAATTATCATTGCCATTGCTAATTAAGTCATACCACTCCACAAGCATTTGGGGAAAAAACAAAACAAAAACCTACTTTGGGAAACAGCTTAGCAAGAATGATCCTAAACATTGCCTGTAAAAACAAGGTAAAACCCCTGCATCTTCTTTATTTACAGTAAAAAATAGTCAAACTTACTGCTTTAATTCTTCTTTAAAAAGTTCCAAATTACTCTTTTTCTTTTCCTTCTCTCCTTTCTTCAAAGGCTAAAATTAAAGATATATCAGCCAACATTTCAGCAGATAAAATAAAACAAAAAATTAAATGTATATAACAAAATTTTAGATAATTTCCATGCATATTTTACCCACAGCTTTCAAACCAAGTAAACTACAGGAGAAAAAAAAAAACAAACCAAAAAACAAAAAACCAAAACATACAGACTTGAAGACATTAAGACTGAGTGCTATCAAACACAAAGCTAGAAAATATAAAATTAAGGATAGCTTAAACTAAACTTTGTTATTTATTATTACAATGCAGCACGTGTGATCAAACACTCTCTCTACAACATACAAATTTAAAATATCTGTAATGTATTTTGTCAGTCTGTTCCGCTTAGAAACTTAGAAGCTGACTACACCCCTAGCAAACCATCATGCTCTAATTAAATTGATATATGTGTGTACATATATATGTAAATTCTTTTACATATATTTTTTTTTCATTTATTTTATCCAGAGACAAACATTCTATGTGAGAAGAACTTCCTTCTTTTGCTTCCTTTCAGATATAAATACAGGTCTGAAGAAACAGTTACTCTAAATAGTTCAAGACCCTCAGAAAAAACGCTCTTGAATGACAAATATGGATATCATAATACTTTTTTTTAACTGTAATATATGCACCTTAACTAACTCATGTGAACTCTTTATCTTCAACAACATTGCTTTTATATAACCAAATTTAAATGAAAACGTTTCCAATAGGCAGACATACAAAATATTTATTGTGTTACACACTACAGCTTTGGAAAAACTGGACTTCCTACTCACCCCAGGCAAAGTTGTTTGTTTGTTTTTGTTTTTGGGGATGGTCTGCCAAATAAATAAAATCATTTTTACCTCATTATCTTCAATCACCATTGGACAGGGCAAGTGAGTAAACTGATTGCATTACTTGATAAGTATTTATGACAAATTTGAAAAGCAGTAATATTCTTACAATACAAATACTTGCACATGACAGAACAGAGTTCATCATAATAAAAAAACGCTACAATTCATTTCTGTAACTGTAGACCTTTATATACAATGAAAATCAAAACTGCCATCCAGTATTACCCCACTAGTCTAAATTTGAGTTTTGTTTAAAGCTGGAGGGAGGCTAGGATGTGATCACCCACAATTACCACATTACATCTCATTTGCCACCCTAACAGGCAGTATCATATGTTTCATTTAAGCTTAAAAATTGTAGTAAGCTCTATTAAAAGATTTTTTTAAAGACAACCAAGACATTAATTACATATTACACATATACAGTAGTAACAGTAATCATGCGTAACTATCACTTGACTTGAAGATTAAGTTTGTTCATAATATTTCCATTAGTTTTTATGATGAAATCTCAGTTTAAGAACAAAAAAAAATAATTATGAAACCATGCAGAAGTCAAAATAAATTAAACAAAAACAAGGTGTTCAGCTTCAAAAACGTGCAAGTTCTACAACTTATTTGGTACAACTCGAAGAGCTAAAGGGCCTTCTCAAACATCACCACACACAAAAAAAAAATTCAAAAAACATCACCAAGAAAAACTTAGATCAATGCAAAGGTCAATTCTTTTTTTTAAGTTACAAAAACCTAAAAACAGATGGTAGCAAGAACTGCTTCTAAAACTTCACAAATTCTCAGGATTGGAGATACTGTTACTTTGCAACAGTAACTAAATCTGTACTGAGAAGTCTGTCTCAGCAGGAACACTAAAAACATACAGCAGCCAAATCAAAGTGCAGTACTAGGTATATCATGCTGGATACAGGGCTACTGGACCTCTGCATTTCATCATCTTGTTATTTGCTATGGGATTAAGTGAATCAAAATTTCCACCTTCTTTCAGTATGTGATAAATGCAGATGAAACTACAAGATCACACAGATCTTTTCTAAGCACTTCTAAATACTTCCTAAGTATGTTGTTAATATTCAAATAGGAAACTTACAGGCTTTTTGGTTTCTATCATTAAGAGCGATGGAGGCTTCTCATTAGATGGCTGGCTTGGTTGATTTTTTTGATCTGAAAATCGTGATGAAGGCTTATAGATTTTACCCCGTTTTTCATCTGTTTCATGCTCCTCTGAAATTAAAGGCAAATGAAAAACAAATTGTAGTAACTAATGCTTCACAACACTGTTCATTAGAAAGAATGCTGTTCTTCTGCAGTCTTGTTCATTCAATTCAATATATTTCATTAAAAAAAGTGGTAATACAAGCTTTCTGTAATTTAACATCTTTTAATATGAAGAAAAAGAACAAGTATTAGGTATTTTAAAACAAAGCATTTTTTCCTCTGAAGTTTAAAAGACAAATCACATTGCTATCTACCTAATGAGTCAAAGCATAAAGTAGATTTTAGCATTGTTTCCTTTGCTGCTTCTAACGTAACATAGTAATTTTAAAATGCAATTCAAAGCCAATCTTCATCTTTACTCAAAGCCAAATGATCCACCACCCCCACCCCCAAAAAAAGATTAGTTATACCTTTAGATGCATTAACGATTCCTCCTCTTACAAATGTTTTCACTTTATTACCATCACTTCCTTCAAAGGCAGCAAGGAATTCTTCATAAATTTCTGCAGCAGCCTTCTCATCCTCCTACACAGCAAATGTTAATCTATTTACTATCATCACAGAACAAACTTCACTAAACAGCTATTCTTAAATTAGCTATGTGACATTCCTTTTTATTTTCTACAGTTCATGCTACAAACTGCATCAAATGAGGTTCAATTTTAGACAGAATTCAAATTTCCGAGAAATGTGGGAAGAACACAGCACATAATATGTAAAGCAAATAAAGCCTGTATGCTCAAACGCGACTGTTCATTTACAAGAGTTTACATGGCAATTCAACATTCAAAAGATGCCAAATAGAAAAGACCATATGAAAGACCAGCATCATGAGACTGGAGCTTTGTTGACCTAAGCATTGGAGAACAACATATATTCCATCCTACCCATTATGCTCAACCCATGTGACTGAAGGAGATTAACAACAGGACCACCTTTATGCATTTCCCAGAGAAGTTAATTCAACGACTCAATAAAGTTGAGTGAAACACTAAATTTAGCACTACCGTGTTTCTTTAGGCTAGTATTTCCAACAACCTAGCAGGAGATATCCCACTGAAAAATACTAAGGGTTGTGTGTGTGAAGTTCAAAGGCCAAAATTTTCAAGACTTCCACCTTACCAACCACAAGTTACATATTTCCTAAAATTCAGAGGCTCCCGAGTATCCTAAAATTCAGTTATCAAATTTTAATGTTTTTATTCATTCCAAAAGAAGCCATTAGACAAAAATATGTTCTACCAAATAACAAGGATGCGCATTGAAACAATTTCAGAGAGGACAGGTACTCTTTCTAATTACTGAAATCCAATGACAGAGAGCAAATGAAGAACAGAAAATAACCTAAAGTGATGGTTGTCTTCATGTTAAGCAATACAACAATCAATGGCTTGCTGTAACTCAGCAAGACAAAGAACTTGATTTCTTAGACAGAAGGAGAGAGAAGCAAGCCTCTCTCTCCCTATCTTAATGTCATGGATGCCAAGAACAAATTAAACAAGCAAAATACAATTCACTTTTGTTCTCAGAAAGCTACAATTATAAAAAAATAGAAATTTGGTGATGAAGCTGGTAGTAATCTAAAAGTAAACTCATTTCAGCTCTGCATACAAAATAAAATTGCAATGGTATACCATTACCTTTTTTTTTAATTCTTCTTGCTCCTTCTTGCTCAGAGTCCGTTTGGCAGCACTCATTTTGCCAATACTGAATGCTTTAAGTTTGCTTTCCATTATAGGCTGCAAAAGGAGTAAGAAAACAAACATTTAACTGTTTACAAAACAATTAAAATAATGTTACTCTTCACCTTGGTTTGGACCAGAAACTTTCTACCTGAAGTGACTTAACCTAAACAAAACAAAGAAAAGGCTTCCTGTATTTCTCTCTGAACTTGCCACTATTTAATACAATGAAAAAAATTAAATCTATGGTTTTTAAAAAAAAAATGACTCTTGGTTTAATGAGAAAGCTTTTATTATACCATTCAAACACAGCTGAAATCTGAAGGGTACTTACTGTAAAAGCCTGGAGATCTTATCACTACACAACACACAGTTTCTAAACCTTTGGAAACATATGCTTTGCACTACAGTTTCTTTTTGATTGAATTTCCAGAAAGAAAAACCAAAGAAAACTTCTAAAAGCTTTTCTGACTATTTTGGCCAGAAGAATGTTTGTGCAATGTTGAACAGGTATAACTGAAGAATGAAATGGACACTAAATTTTAGTGGTACTTCAAGGTTAAATGTAGTATTTTTGCTCGAAGAAGCAAATGCATTCTTGAGGTTTCCAGCTACTAGTTAAATAAAACAAAAGACCTCACATTCAGCTCCTAGATTCTTTCTGTTTCAGGAATTTAACCTCCATTCCTCCCTTCTTGAAAACCTGACGGAGGAAGGACTCCACATAAGTCATTTCTGGACAGTATGGAATTAGAATTCTTAAGATTCTATATAGGTAGTTAACAGGTAGTAAAGCATTGAGAGAGGGAAGATAACAGGATGAAGACCACGTTCAAAAGACATAGGCAATGGGAAGGGAAGGGAAGGAAAGGAGAGAAAAGATAAGACCCTTCTCTGGAAAATCCTAGCTTAACACAGCAATTCATAAAGATTCAGCACAAGAACAAGAAAAAAAACCCAAAAGACTATAAGCTATTAGCCTTTGTCTTCAAAATATTTTGGATGTTCTTACACAGTGCACAATGATGCTTAAAACTACCGCTTTTGCAATGACAGTTCTTTAAAAAACAAAGAATTCCTCTGGGAATAATTTTCTTAGTAAAGGGTTTTATTTCTAGTATCAGCTTCCTATTCAGAATTTTTTACATACAAAAAAGCATTGTGAAAAACAACTGTTTGAAATACTTTCAGTTTATAATCCTTGTTTAGTATCACAAACACCTCTTAGACCTGTGCCAAGCATATGACCAGAATAGCTCATACTTCTTTGAAAAAAGTTCCCTACTTCATCATTAAAAGGAAAATTATCAGTTACAAATTAATGCAGCATTGTCTGTGGAGTCATCTGGTGTATGACACTATGTTCGTCAACGTGAGCTGCTGTGACAGGTTTATGAGGAGTTTTTCATGCATCTGTGCATTTTTAAAGTTAATAAAATCCAGTTTTCCTGTTGTCTGAAAGACAGCTTATACTTCAGTATGACAAACAATGTACAACCTTGGCAAAACACGGACATATTGCTATGGCACAGCAACGCAGACAAAACAAATACCACACTCCTACCCAAGATTTATCCTGTCATCAGGAAATAATCTCTCACAGTAATGTTACAGGATACCTGCAGATCAGCCACATGAATATACGTTCTAGTGACATAAGGGAAGCAGCTGTAAGATAAC
The DNA here is from genome assembly GCA_008921705.1 of Burhinus oedicnemus. NCBI lineage: Eukaryota > Metazoa > Chordata > Aves > Charadriiformes > Burhinidae > Burhinus > Burhinus oedicnemus. Next base: position 2,363,136 of record VFFE01007128.1, on the reverse strand, counting down.
AAGACTTCTGGCACTAAGGTCTCCTCAGTTTAGAAAGGGTCTCAGAAAAAAAAATTAAAAAACCAAAACCCATCACCTTTACAGTGGCTGCAGCAAGATAAATTAACAGAACTGAACTAATTTATGCCTGCTAGTTACATTTTGGTAGGCAATTATAACGTAATTATTAACGATATGCAGCTTCACAGAATTCCTAACAGAGCTATACAAAACTTGAAGGCCTTCCTCCTTCAAAAAATAGCATACAGGGTAAAGCAAGTGATGGAAGCAAAGAGAAAGTGTCTAGCTGAGTAATCAAAGCACTGTATGAAAGCAAACTCCCATTAAACATAATGCTGCATTGACCAGAAGGTGGCACAAAGTACTGAAGTTCCAGTTCCTTGGACAACACCAAATATTCAAAAGAGTAGTTTTCCAAATTGTAGCAAGTAGAGCAAATTAATAAAAGGATCTACTTCTTTGTGAAAAGCTTCTGCTACCACAACTTGATTAATGTTATAAGCAATTTAACAGCTAGTAATTGACTTTTTCATATACAAAATCAAATTGACATCTTGAAGAAAACCCAAACCACAGAATGAATTGTCTGGTATTAATGCTCCGCTTGGCTCTTGCTGCCTGTTTTCACTTTAGCTCAGGAATAGGTACACCTTCAAGCAACACATTAACCACATAACCAGGCAAAGGTCTCTTCAGTAAGGGGAAAAAGAAAAAAAAAAGACTAGGAAATTATTCTTACTTTTTGCTTTAAGTATATTCTATTAGAAAGAAAAATAAAGGATGACATTAGGGCCACACTATCTCATTTCTGAGAAGCCAACTTTATACAAAAAGACACTTTAATATACAGTAACTCTTAAAATTCATCACCTCATAATTTGAACAATTCCTCAATATAAGAGATAAACATATACAGAGTCCTTACAGCTTCTTCCTGTTCAAGTATCTATTATGAATGCAGTATCATGCAGCAGAGCTTCCTACAGTAGTGGTAGTTTGAAAGTTTCAAGGATATTTTAAACAGGAAAATCAATGGTTCATTTACAAACATCTACAAGTTAGATAACCAATGTAGCAGAGTCTGCCTGCAGCAAGTAGTTGTCTTTAGAGAACAGGCCTATTTTGAGTTTGTGGCTTTGGTTGGATTTTTTTGCTTGTGTGGGGGGTTTTTTGCTGTTTTTAAATATTTTGGACTTACATGCGTATCAGCAGATCCAGTGGTGTGTACTGCATCTGGCGCTCTGACCTGAAGAGAGAATGAAGAGGAGGTAAGGCAAAGAAATAGAAACAGAAAAACGACCTCTGCTTATTTTTTTTTTAATTCAGTTCTTTGAATGTGATTTTTATTTCAGCTTCAACTTCCAAAAATCCAAGAACAAACATACATGTAATGTATTTTAATTATATATCTGAACAGGGTCACAGCATGAACAATGTCAATAAGGCAAACAAGGGATTAAAGATAGACTGTTCTTGCTACCGTTAAAAGCATCTAAATTTCCACAGCTGGATTTTATAAACATGCCACTAGCACCACTGCAAGGAAAAGAAATTAAGTTTGTTACACTGAATCTGCAGAAGTTGGCATTAAAGGCTGTTAAAGATTGCATAAAGTGCTTGATTATATTTGCCTTACTATAAAATAATTTCCAAACCCGCTCTTAGTATGTTGTGCATAGATGAACGCTGACCATCTCGAGAACACTAATCTAAGTCCAATTTGAGAGTATGTACCAACTAACATCATTACTTTAAACTGTGACTGAACTTTAACACGTAAACCAGCACATATACAAAACTTGCACAGACTTTTTTTAAAATCAGGTTTTTAAATGAGTTTAAGTGATGGAGAACACTCCAACAGACAGGACTGAACACATTTTTAAAATATGTAATGCCCAGATTCCAGAAAACCTCACTGACAGAACATCTACTATTAAGACATAACTGCCTGATGCACGATTCATATCTAAATTGAGATTTAAGTCAAAATATAAACATTTCCATTAGCTGAAATCTGTTCATTAGTTACAGAACATTAGCACTTCTCCCTATTACCAGGAATTTACAGTTTCTACCAGAAATAGTGCTCATCTCCAGTATTCCAGAATGGACAAGCACCAAATGCTACTCTAGAAGATCATTTCCTAGAACTTGTTTTCATTTCACATCATGCTTTTTCATCAACTAAGATAGAGACACTTATCTTCGGACAAATATATTCCTATGTTTTACAGACAAATCAATTTAGAAAAAATAGCAGACAGCACTTCAAGAACCAGAAATAAGTCCACAAAGGTAAAGAGAGACACAAAGATATAACCCTTAAAAGGGAGAAAAAGGCTCCTAGGAATATATGTTTGAGGGTTTTTTAAGTAAGAGAAAGGTGGAAAAAACAACACGCCCCCCACTTACACCTTGCTCTCAAAGACCTCCCAAATCCACTTACCTACAACACTATACATTACTCACAAGGCACATCTTTGCTCAGAAGTTAATAAAAAGTTTAGTTCACATGTGCCAGTAGTAGTTCATTAAAATACACATGGAAGCAAATATCACAAGCATCTTTTACTAATACTTCTTCCTGCAAACTTTTCCTCTGTATTTGGTGCTGGATTTTTTTTTGCAATTCACAACTGCCTATGGCACGCAAATCAGTAGTCTCGTATCCACAGTTCTACATACTGCAAAAATGTAGCTTAAGGAAACCTGCCCTCCCCCAGAGAGTTTACAAATGTATAGCACATCACACAGAAGAAAGACACTGTGCAAAAGAATTTCAGAGCTTGAAAACAGCATTCTTCCTGCTGCCAGCTGCCACCCTGCGGCAACCATCAGCTACAATTCCATCCTTAAAAAAAAAAAAAAGTTTAGACCTGCAGTTAAAAAGACAAACCTCAAAGGTGGACGGATACAATGCTGCCTGCCTTAGCATATTGACAGAGTCAAGACCTAGCACTGCTTGGGGGAAGGAGGTTGTTTGGCAACAGCAGAATTAAATGACCATTTCTCAATTCTCCACATCTGTTTCATTTATGTAAGTTTTGGAAATGACACCTTCCAACAGGGATGGGTGCTGAAGCTGCTTACAGGGAGGAGAAAAAACAAGGCATCACACACAGTAACAAACAGTACCAAAGCTCAATGACACTTAAGACACAATATCCTGAGGAAGAACATAAAGTAACGGACATTAAATCTGTTTCTCCAGCAACAGAGCAGATGATACTGCTTGGAAAGGCTTTCAACGCCCTGCAGAATGCAAGAGATTCTGCGGGCTAACAGTAGAAAAGCAGGCCAACGATCAAAAAAGCCTGGAAGTCACTGAGCTAGAAGTACAGCAGCGCTCCCCAACCCGCCAACAGGGACCACAGCACTGTGGAGCAAGCCACTCTGAACATTAGCCAAGCAACAGAATTTCTACTAAAGTGCACTCTGAAAACTTCTAAAAGCAGTTTTAGCTTTTAAAACAACTTTTTCCCACAGCAACTAGCATCTTTGCAGAGCCACATTACTCTCCTCCTTAAACAGTTCTTATTTTTAAGGTCGTCTCTTCCCAACGATAAATTTAGTTCATACCTCTGGTACTGCTTCTAACCATCCAAGCAACTGTACCCAAAAAGCACAAGATTAAGTTATTTTTGACAAAATTATAAATTGCTATCTGCCTGTTTCTAAATGCAGCTAATAAAAAAAAAACCTACCTTTCACAGCACTGCACTTCGCATCCATCTGTACTGCCTTGACCAAAGGGGCAATTTTGTTTCCTTAAGAGTTACGCCAGCTGAGTTGACTCAGCAGAATCGCAGTATCTTTTAAACATTCACAGAAAGGAGCATTTCAGAAGATGTTATCCACCTGTGTTGAAACCTGGAACAGGCTTCTCATCAGGATAAGTAGCTCAACTGAACTAACTGCTGAAAGAAACATACCCAAAGCTCTGTCCTGCACCTGGTGATGTCTGCAATGCGAGGCTAGCTCCTTCATGTTCAAAAATGCAATGAGTCCATCTTTCAGTTATTGCCAGCATAAACAACCTATGTCCTCCTACTCCCAATTCACTGCCTCTACCGCTCTGCATGAAACCTATCTTCCCCCCCAACCCCATCCAAACCAGACTATTTTTAAGCTGGATCACTTTCTCAATCTCTTTCACTGCACAGGTCCCTCAAAGAATTGTGCTAGCATAACTGAAGCAGCAATGCATGCTGCTGAAAAGGCATTCCAGTAAAATACAGCCCTGTCAAACCACAGCCTTGGAGGTCAGGTCGCTCAAAGCTCCATTACCAAGTCTAGCCAAGTTTACTCAACCTTCAAAAGAATTTAAAAAAAAAAAAATCTTCAAAGGACCATACAAATGAGATTTATGACAAATTCCTATCAGAAAGCCAAAGAGAGCCCTCTCTCAGATTCTGATGTTTAAATTTTCTTCCAGCTTCATGGCAGCTTCCAAAGCAAACAGAGAAGAGATGACTGCTCTCCCAAATCTTCCTTCCTGTCAGCAGTGCAAGTGCCCACAAATCCAACTCTCCGTAGTTTCTCCAAATTTAACAATCTCTGGGCAAAACTGGCACGATCATGTTATTTCACAAATACTTAAAAATATGCTGTATAACATAACCAAACATCTTTTTTTTTTAATTAATATTGACACCACTTAGTAAAACAACAAACCATTTAGTAAAACAACAAAGAGCAACAAAAGCTGCCAATAAAACCCAGAAGACAGTCCTCGTGGCCTTCCAAATGCTGAATGTTATTTTTACAACTTTAATGGCTACAACTTAAACATAAATAAAAGCCCTGCCCTTGCAGAAACCACTAGCTTCAGGGTAAAGCGTTTAGGAGAAACTCTGGTGCAAGACACTCTTGTCCTGTTTCAACACCTCCCATTGATTCTGCGCCACACTGGGCAGCTGCTCACACTGAACTAGACTTTTCCAGATCTAACTGATCACCCAGGTAAGAGAGAGGTGGGGAGGTTCAGCCAAACCAGTTTCCAATTCATAGCAGGCTCCCCTCCCCCCCCCCCCCCAAATCAACTAAAGAGGCCAATGCTTGGGAGGGAAAAAGTAGCTAAGGCTGGGATAGGTTTGTCAGCACTGATTCCGAGGAAAAGCACATGGAAACACAGCTTAAATTAAGATGTTAAAATCCAGCAAAGGCAGGGAGGTTTCCAGCCCAAATTGTCTTTTTTATTCTTCCTTTCTCTATCAAACTGTCTAGAAAATAAATGCTTGCAAACACCTGCAAATTAGTTTATAGCTAATCTATTTACTCTTTACATTTACTGGAATAGTGCATATTATGTTATTCACTATTTAAATGGGTATCACTTCCCAACACAATAGTAAACGGAAAATGGTTTTCTCCAAAGTACTTGCAAGAAATGCTATTCCATTATAACCTTAAACTCAGATGAACAGGAGCTGCCAACATTTAACTTTCGACTGCTAGAGAGGAAATGAGAAGGACACCTCCTTCTACATTTCCATCAACAGAGGAACACACTTATGCCTCTCCTGCTCCTGGTCACCAAGTGAACAACAATACAGGTAAAGTTAAAGATCACGAGTTTCACCATCCTGCAGAATGCTACATCTAACTGGAATTCACCACACATACAGATTTTACATTGCCACTCTTCATACACTAACCTACCAAGGAATGCTGTCCATTCACAAGCAAGTAATCACTGTTCTTCAACACTTAATTAACACATAACTTACTCAATAACCCTGAGGAATGTTGTTAAAATGTCTTTCAGAATGAAATATGGGAAACCTACAGCTTGGTCCCAGTGGATAATCTCTTCTGCCACATGGTACCCAACTTGTACAGTATTATACGTAAGAGCAGAGGACATGCAATATAGTCACTACTCTCAGAAGATAAAATAAGAAAACGGCAGAGTCACTGAGTAGCTAATATTTCATTACATCAAGATAATAATTGAACATAATCAGTATCTCCCATTTTAGAATGATACCCTCCACTGACCTCCTGTGCAGTCTTGGACAATCTCTATTTTCTCTTCCTTAATTTTGTCCTTCTTTCTCATTTAGATTTCTGGAAATCTCAAGCACATTATCTTGCTATCCTAATCTCAAAGTGACAAAGGAATAGATGATGCTTTTGCAACACATTTCACATCGGAGACTCTCAAGCTTATTTAGAAGCTGACAGTATCATGGAAAGCAGCTACCACTGCAGCAACCCAGGCCATGGGTGCTCCTGGACTTGTACCACTTCCAGTGATGGTTTTCAAATAGTGAATCAAACAGATAATGCCTGACTGAAGCAAGCTTGATTTTACACTATAAAACAAAATAACTAGCTAGATGTTCAAAATGAGTACTTGGACACTAAGACTGAAGCACAAACACCACATGTTCTGAAGGGGAGAAACCATATTTTACTGTAAACGTTAAAGCCTTCAACCGCTAGGCCACAGCTCTTCACAGAACACAGAAAATAAAACGTCACTGTGTCTTCCCAGGAGGTAGGCTAGAAGCCAGCAAAAGCACATCTTGGAATTGCCACTGAAACATATCCTACGGAGTCTACAAGATATATTTGTTTTGCAAGTACAATTACTCTTATAACTTGCAAATACAATGCACCAAAAGAAATGGAGCCTAAAACTTCAATTTCAATATGTAAGTAAATGAATCTTAAATAATTTAAAAAATCAAAATGTTTGATAAATAACTGCTTTACAAAATTAAGAAAAATGGTTATTTGCTTAGATTATTAAACCACAAACAGTTTCATACAGCCTCAACTAAAATACACATTTTTATACCTGCTTTAATTAATTACAAATATAAGAATATCACTGATCTCAGTACTGTTATGTCATACTTCTTTCTGCAGACATCTGAAAAAGTATCTCTATGAATACACATACTGCAAGCATTCATGAAATGACCAAAAAAAGACACTACATACACCCCACCTCCTCCAAGAAAGTTGAAGTTGAAGGAAATAAATCCCAAGAGCTGGGCATGTCTTTATTTCACTTTTCAACAAAAACATTCTCATGGATCCAGGTATGTACTATCACTATTCTCTTTGGCATATAAAATAATATTGACAATATAAACCAAGAAGATCTAGAAGTAAAGCATGGGAAAAAGACTACTGGAAACACAGCATATATGTCTAGAGTAATGGGAAATTGAGGGATGAGGGGGAACTGCACGAAGATGGCAAGATACAGGACGTCCTCAACAGGCCTCAACAGACTAACACACATTTGACTTTACATTCTCTAGTAGTCCCACTGAATTCAATGGGATGGATGACTTGGTATGAAGATTTAAGTGTCTGCACATACGTCTGCAGAACCAAGATCTAGGACAGAAAACAGTTCTTATAAATTAACAGTTATTGTATATTACAAAAAGGATATCATCAGTAAAGAAATAGTAAATGACAAAACAAAAAAAGTCGATGATGTAACCATGAAAAGAAAGGGATCACACCTGGGTTGGTTTTGTGTACCATGTTATCAGTTGCAGTAATCAATAATTAAATCATTATTCTAAGTCTAATTATACTTGAAATCCCAAAATGTCTCATTCCCTGGAAACCATTCTCCATAAATTAAGACCTACTTTACTACTAAAGTTTTCTGTCCAGCTCTTACTTGCAGTTCCAAGCCAAAGGCAAGATCCAAAAAAAAATGTTTCCTGGCAATATTTGGAGTAGATCATAAAAGAGAAACACAAAAATAAAGCCCTCCGACTCTAATAACACCAACTGGATAAACATGCAAAGGTAACTACGTTTCAGCTAGTTTCCTAGCAGTAAAACAAAACAAAATAATCCTGTTTTAGCCAAATACAAAAATGGGTAAAAATTATTAATCTATATAGCACTGGAAATTCCTGAGGCAAAATGTGGCTTCTCCCTTGACTGATTTACACACACACAAAATTAAAAATTAAAAAGAAAATTGAAAAACCTGCTAGATTTATATACTTCTGGTCTAAAACCTGCAACAAGGCTGAGTGAAAGGGAGTCTCACTAATCCTCAAACCGTCAGCTACCAGCGCATCCCCCAAAACATATCTTACCCTCTACCTCTTGGCGGGAGGGGGATGCTTAGAGAGCAGGCAGCTCTGTCCCGCTAACACCCGGAGGCAGCCAGCCGCTGGCTGCACCGCGCAGCTCTGGACAACTTTGTCCGAACTCCTGCACGACCTGGACTTCTGGTCTGCCAACCCAACCAACAAAAACTACAGGAAGTAGAGCGGGCACACCGAAAAGAGCGGGGAACGCCAGGGCGACCTTGTGAAATTTGTTATTTCGTCGCGAATCAAAACAAGAGCCTCTATCTCGAATTATCATTTCCCTTCACACGCGCAAGTTGGAAACTAACCCCACGCGGGCTTCAGTCCACGGGGGGCGATCAGGACTCCCAGCACGACCGAAATTAAACACGGGCATGGGGAGCACTAGGGCATTTACCAACCGTCCGCATCCGACCCCGGGGATGCACCCGTTACAAGAGGCCGACCCGCGCCTGCAATTACAGCGCGCCCCGCCGGCACCCCGCGCCCCCGCATCCCTCCGCCGGGGGCACGGGGACGCGAGGAGGCCGCTGCCGCCGCCCCGGGATAGAGACGTGGCCAAGGCAGTCCCGGGGAGCAATGATGCCCCACGAG
>VFFE01007128.1:2337535-2354441 GCA_008921705.1 Burhinus oedicnemus | reverse complement strand
CCCCACCCCCTCCCGGGCCCGCAGTCACCCCGGGCGGAGAGCAGGGACGGAGCAGGCCGCGCCGCCAGCGCTTCGCCGCCCCGCCACTGCCGGGCCCCACCTCCGCGCCGGCAGGCAGCGGCCGTGCCCCCCCCGGCGGCGGAGCGGACCGACGGGCCGCGAGCCACCCCACGGAACGGCCTTACCTTCCCACTGGCTTTCTGCGAGCCGCTCGGCGCCTTGTCCGCCATCTTGCCTCTCCCCTCGCTCAGTCCTGGCGGCGAGGAAGCGAGCGCCGATCGCACCGAGCCCGCGAGCGGAGGGAGGGAAGCCGATGGCCGAGCCACCGATGGGGCGGCCTCCGCCCGGGCGGGAGGGGGCCTGTCCCCGTATCCTTTCCTCAGCGAGAGGCGGGGGCAGACCGCGCCGTGTCGGCGTCGCTCTCGCATTAGCAGAAGAAAACCCCAAATGAAGTCGCTAGGCGACCCAAATCTGCCTAGCAACCGGCTGCGGTGAGGCAGGCCGCGACAGGCAGCCAGCGGCGAGAGCCGGCGCCCCCCCGGCACCCCCCCCCCCCGCCGGTTCCTGGGGGTGCGGCCGGGGCACGGCGCGGGCCGTGCTGCCGAGCGCCGCGCTGTGCGGAGACACCGGCGCTTCTGCCCGCGTGAAGGACAGGCGGGAGAAACCCTAACGCGAGGGGTCGGCATTGCCTGAGGCCCTCGGAGGGGAGGGGTGCGTACAGATCGCACGGGGCCTATTTTAATCACCAGGAGCTTTCCTGCAAGACACGAGCAGGTGACAGTCGGGAACAGATCCGGTGGGACGAGTGGAGGGTGCCGGGAAGGCCGGCGGGGTGGGCGGTCTGCGCGCCCTGCGGCGCGGAGGTGCTGGCAGCGGCCTTGGTGCCCACCAAGGGCCCGGAGCGTGTTCCGGGCGGGAGGGCCTCGCGCAGGGACAGGCTGGGCAGCGCGCTGTGCGGCCGCAGAGCCCTGCGCTCCGGCCCTTCGGCACGGCTGTCCTCCTGCGTGTCCGCAGTGCCTGCTCGCGCGATTTGGAGGCAGGGCTTGCCCCTAAGCATCCAGCAGAGTGAAACAGCAAGAGGACTGTTTTGAACAACATGGAAATGTTACATCAAGTCAAGAAAAGCCCAGGAGTAAATAGTGAAAAGGATGGCACAGCAAATCCTGCATTATTGGGTTTGATAGCACACCACCACAGCAACTTCTTTATTGAACATTGCTTAGCTAGAGATTATAACCAGAGCCTGCATTACAGTTATCATAAGTCTTGCATTCCTGTGCTTTTATGGATTTTCAGCGTAACGTGGAAGGTGCTGGGGCTGAGCTAATACATAAGGAAAATACAGTAAATACACAGAAATTAATGAAAGCTTTAAATCCACCAGCTCCCGACACCTGCTGCCCTGTGAGCAGCAGAAGGGAGCAGGGCCTACGCTAGTAACCACAGTTGTCACCGGAAGATGAAGTGGGAGCTTCCAGAAGAGGCAAAAAGAAAGTAAAAGGAGAGGGTGAGAAAGGCAGGGGCAACTGGAGAGGACTAGAAGTTTAGAGAGGAGGGCAAAACCCTCAGGAAACCTCCTCTGCTGCAGGTGTGTGTCCAGCTGTGCGGGGCGGTGTCTGACAAGAGCGTGTTGCTCTGCCAGTAGCTATCTTTAGGGTGAAGGTTTAGCTGGGAGTCTTTTCATGGCTACCATCATAGTACAGGTCCTGACACTGGCTGTCACATAGGTTGGTTAGTGGAAGTAACACTACGGCGTTATGAAAATGAACAGCCACTCGGGAGCTGGAGAAAAGTATCCCTCAGAGCTGGAAAATGCGGATCAATAGGCAAGACCAGCAGCACGGACAAAACTAAAAACTACGACCGTTTCTTACTCCTCCTGTGAAGGGGATCTCCACAGGGATAGCGGGGAGCTGGGGAAACGCCGCCCGCCGCCGCCGTGTGCGCCCGCTCCGGCAGAGGGCAGGGACAGCCCGGCACCGGGGACCGCCTGCCCCGCTCAGGCGGCCGCTCCCCAGCTGCACCCTTCGGAACGCCTGAGGTTGAATGTACTACATTACATGATTTCTACGTCCTAAGTCACACAAAAAAAATAGCAAAATAATAATAATCATCATTCTGAAGATGCAAAATGCTTTGTGGTGCAATTGAGTAAGTGGTTGGCCAGACAGCACTGCTGCAACTAAGAAAAAGGTGAGGTAGACAGAGAAGGGTTGTGTGGCAGAAATATGCATTCCTCTCAGCTTTTCAAGCCTCCTTCCACCGTTTGCAAAATAACCATGCAAAAATTTTCTGGTAATAGATTGGCAGCTAAGGATGAAAGCATATCAGATGTTTATTGAGCTCCCTCCAGCAGTAAGCAGTTACAATATGTGTTTGCTATACCTACAGCTGACACAGTACCTTACCATCTAGGATCTCACCTTCTGCTCTGGAGAACAACTCTCCATTTCTGCAACCACCTGCACAGCTTTCTGTGGGCACCTCAAGGCTCTGCACAGATTTGAAGTGGAATAACTGCTGGCTTGCAATGAAGGAAGGAGAAATAAAACCCACCCCTTGACAGCAGGATTTTGGGACAATTCCATCGGTCTTTTTAGGATTTGCTGAGCTCCAAACTTGCTGAGAGGAGCCCTTCCACAGGAAGGAATGGTGTTGTCCAAGGAGCTTTAGAGATGGATTAGGCAGGATCTTGTTGCTTCAGAATCCAAGTCCTCTTCCCCCGTCTTTCTCACTGTTTTCTTCAGAACCACTTGACCAGTTGCAAAGGCACAGGATTAGTATCATCCGTGACCTGCTTTTGGATTTTTTTAACATGGTAGTGGAAACAGGTGCAGCAATGAGTTGGAAGCAAACCAGCTGGGGAACTTGTACTGGATAGAAGGAGCACTTAAGGCCATAGGAGGAGACACTAGACGCTGCTCAGCTCTCCTGGGGCTGCATTAATAAACTTGGTATGAAAGAAAGACTGACACTTTGGAGAAAAAGCGAACATCTAGCTGGAAAGAGGAATGTGCCCTTGGATGCTTGAGTTTTGGGGCCACTAATGTTTAGAAAATTTGTGCTCCATTTGGCCTCAATCCCTTTATTTAATCCACCTCATTAATCCTTTTTAATTATCCACCTCATTGTTTAAATCCTCTGCTTACTGCTCAGCCTGCATGCTCTTTTGTAATTAATAAACTGCACCAAATTAAGAGCATCATGATCCAAAGCATGCTGTGAAAAAAAAAGGAAAGATAAAGTTAGAGTTTCAAAGGTCATCTCTAAAGATAATTTTTCAGAATGAACTGTACTCCTGAATCTGTGCTATTTATAACACATTGCAATAGTACAGTAGCACTCGTGTACAGTTAGTGAATGACAACACATGTCAGTGTCTTGGGCTTAATGGGAGAGAAAGGGGAGGGAAGAAAGAGGGAAGGAAAGGAAGCAGCGACATGCAGAAATCTACGGAGAATTAATGCTGGAAAGGATACGCTAATAATAATATTAAAAAGGAAATATTAGACATTTTTCATTATAATGCAGCAGGTCTGATTGCATGCAGACCTGGAAGTTGTTTATTGACTGTTGTTATAATGACAGATACCATTAGGCAATATACTAGGGAAAATCATGAATTATCATAAATAATTAACACTAAGCTACACTAAGTAAACCACATGCTGCGGTGCATTAACCTTGTCTTTCTGGCTGTTTTTTCCCCCACTTTCAGAGAAGATCTCTCCCTTGCTGTCACCCCAGGCCAGAGCACAGCTGAACTGCTGCAATCCTTTTGGAAAGGTGGGTGTGAGGGAAGGGGAGAGGATTTAAAGTGCTGTGGAAGTTCCCTACCCTGTGGCAAAGGAAGTGTGTTTGAGGGTATGAGGTAGGCAGATCAGGGGTAGGACAGAAGCATAGCTGCTGCATGTACAGGTTTGTAACTCTCTGAGTCATTTCATGCTCTCAGTAGTGGCTCACAGATCCCTAAAGCCACAGGCAGTGTGTACTGTTTCTCCATTGCTTAGGCAGCAGTCTTCCAGCTTCTTTTGCCTTATTCCACCCTCCATCTCCTCCCACTCCCGAGACTGAAAACCGCTAGGCAAGGATTCTCAAAATAGATAGATGCACGCTCCCCCGCGTACTCCTGTGTTGCTAGGGGTGTGCAGCGTGGGAGGAGAGCAGGGCAGAGGTGAGAGGCAGGCAGCAGGCACAACCGGAGCACAGGTAGCCTGGGCTGCTAGGAGGCACTAGGCTGAATTGAGATGCTTTAGCAGAGACCCCCACAATAACAAAAAAGAACCAGAGTGTGGCTGGGAGAGGGCAATTTGGCTCCCAAGTTCCTAGCAGTCTGGACTTGTTGCTACTGCTCTGCTCTCTGTCTCCTGGCTGGAGTCATCTCTGTGTTGCTCCATCTCTCGGTGCTGGTGCCCTACGTTCTCTCAGCTGTGAGTCCTGCTTTAGTCCTGCTATTCAGCAGCCGCTTTCCCTTCCAGGACCCCACTGCTCTCCTGGGACCTGTGTCTTATTGGGAACCTGGGTTCTTTCTGCTCCTGGGACTCCTCAAGCGGTGAGGCCCATTATACAAACCAGTCACAGGGGCAACATCTGACTTTTACTGTCTGGCTGAGAAAGGTCAGTAATTTGCAGGGTATTTTCAGGCATTAGTGCAAGTATCAAATGAAGGCTTAATTCCAAAAGTTCTCCTGCAGCTTCTTGTCAGAGAGAATTAGCCTACGTGGCTGGAATCCAGATGTGCAAATTTATAAGCTGTTTAAAAGCATGGAAGTTCAAGATGAGTGCAACAGCAGTCTTTCCTTTGTCCATACCAAGAGTCCCTCCCTTCACCTTACTAACAGTGAGTAGCAATTGGTGCTCTGGAAAACACTCTCACTCAGCACATACAAACAAACCAATTTCCTTAGCCATGCAGTTTGTAAGTGAGGGTTCAATCCTGCAACCCTTACCAAGGACAAGTTTTACTTTGCTCTTGCTGTGAGCCCCTGATAGGTGGGACAGTGGTGGATTCTAGCCACAGAAAATATATATGAAATATGCATACACCCAATATGCTATTCTTCATCACAGTGATATAACTTCACTGCAATACTTATGTTCAGATTTGCTGCTGTCCAGAAAAACACAAGTCCTACCCCTAATCTTTCAAAAATAAGAACTTAAAAAAGACAACAACCAAACATTCAGAGAAATTTTCTTAACATGTGAAGTGTTTTTTCCTAGTTTGCTGTGTTTAGAGTTTTTTCAGATAATTTCAGATTGGTTTTATTGCTGGTTTTTAAAGCATAAAGAGGACAAACCTAAAAATATTCAACTTGAAAGTAAAGAGGGCAGAAAATCAGAAGCTGCTGGTGAAAGAGAGGTTAAAATGAACATTGCTATGCAACTGTGATGGTGTCAGTTATTGTTATTCCCTTTACAACATCTAGCTTTTGTCACCTCCAAGTGAGGCTTTAAAATGCAAGTATTGCTTTCACTTTTCTTTATCTGTTAAGGAATTATGTTTATAAAGTATAATTGTCCCTAATTAGTTACTCAAGAAGGAGAAAATGATGCAAGGATTCCTGTTTATCCAGTCTGAAAAGGATAGTGGGGTAGAATCTCTAAAGGCAAGTTAATCTCTTCAATGTTAGATCAAAGCACTGCGCCTACTCAATTATTACAAAAGATCATAATTTCTGCAGTAGAAACTTACCCATGAAGACGTTATTTTCACAAGATTGATACACACTTGAGAAAGGATTAAAAAAAAAAATCACGTAAAACAAAAGGACCGTGTTTGTATGTCTGTGTATCTGTTGAGATGTTCTCCCAGAGAAACTGCAAGTGTGAGCTACATTAGACAAAGTTAGATGAGGCTAAAGCCTCTCTTTAACACCTACTCTTCTTAAATAAATAGAGCCAAATTCTACCCTCACTCATAGTCAATGAAGTTCCACAGAAGGTGTCAGAACAGAATCGGATTTCCTAAGGAGATTCTAGTGAAGGATAAAAATTCAGAGCAAACAAAGAGGTTAAATGTTTTTACTCAGATGAAACTTCCTATTAAGGGAGAAATCAGCAAAATCTGCCTTGAAGGTGAAAATATAGACAGGAAAAAGAAATGAAAGAGAGAGTTGTATGGTGTAGGATTATGTCAAGCAAGAGCTCTTAAGATTGATGTTTGCCACTGTGAGGGGATTGAATTGGATGAGGCTGAAGGTGTATCTTCAAAAGCATCTTAAATCTTCCAAACACCACCATTGCTTGTTCATAAAAGGACTTCCTTTCTAGTGGTAGATTTAAGTTAATTTCTTTACTCACTCAGAAAGGCAATGGATAATAGGAGAGCTAAGTACGACCTCTTCCCTAGTGTGCTGAGTATGTCAGAGTGCAAAGGATGAAATTAGCTTTCTTTTTTTCCTAATTAAAAGGCATAATTTCATTTGGGTGGGTTGAAGTAATTCAGAATATCTTATAGGGCTTTTGATAATTCAGACAAAATGATACCTTGTGAAAGGACTTCAACAACGAATAAAACAAAAGTGTAATATAGAAAGAAACCCACATTTGGTATTTTGGCACATCTTTTTCTTTGAGTCTTCAGCTAGCACTGATTAACATTATCTTCCATTACTTACCTCTTTAGGCAGTGCCTTCATCAGTGTTTTAAGAGTATTCTCAAAGGTTATTTGGAGAGAAAGCCTGCAGAAAATTCTACACATGCTAGAAGAAAGCCTGGTATATGCTGACCATGCCCTTCTAAATATAAACTCTGGTTTAGAGAAATGCACTGAGGCCTCTTCATGCGCTACATTACGTGGACTCCTCTCTGTGACCTCCAAATGCCCTGATTTTCCCTTGCCTACCACATAATAGTCATGTAATACTAACCCTGATGGACTACATATGAATAAGAGGCTATTTTGAGGTTGTAAGTGCTTTAAATTGTAAGGTTCCCAGTACACTGCTCCACAGCTGGCTTGGGAACAGAATAATTAACTCAATGTAAGATGTATGCAGTTGTCTTTATGAAAGCCCAATCTGTCCTCAGAGACCATTCTCACCTGTGAGGAGGCAGCCTTGGAAAAAAGCAAAAGAACCAGATCATTGGTAATGAGTTTCATTAATGTGGCTGCTAAAGCTACATTGCTGTCACTTGGCAACGATACGAACTGTGATCTTTAGAAGCTCTGAGATCTCCCTGGCGCTTCCTGGCCAGACAAGGAGACCCAGGTTATGTGTGTGTGACATCAGCAGAGCACTTGGGACAAGCCAAAGCTGGATCCTCACACAGAAGCAGAGAAAAGAAAAATTATATTTATTTTACACTGCTTGTATTTATCTGTAGCACAGTGTTAACAGGTAAACCCACCAGGGACAAAGCAAACAAAACTAGATGGCTACCACGGGCCTGTGCTTCCTCCAGAGGAGCCAGTATGTACAAGTCTCTCAAGTGATTCTCAGCTCTGCGAAGCAGAAAGCCCCCATCCCCCTGAATATTATTTTAAGACATCTTGAAATATTACAGGAAGACATAAATAGTAGGGAGAAATTTCCAGACATTTATCTTCTCTGCAGCATTAGTGCATATCTCCACCAATACCTAGACGGTCCAGTGGCCACTGGGACTGTGTCAGTCTTGAACCACAAGCAAACCCCACCTGCTCCTCCCAGCCTGGGCTGCCCCCCATAAGACCACAAACCCAGTGGGTGTTACTCCCAGGAAGCCAGGTAATACCCCAGTACTCCCTGAGGCAAGAGGGCTGAACGCCTCCCACATGCCTGAAAGTCTGGAGGTTGTAGGGAAGTCGGAACATGTTGAACGAGCCCTGCTGCCACTGCAAGGCCAGCAGTTCCCAATCAGCAGCGGATTCTGTTGTTCTTTAGACACCATCTGTTGCAACAGCTGCTGGTGGCTTTCCAACAGGCTCTTTAGTGCAGGTCTAAAACCAGATTGCTCCCTGTCAGCCACCTCTCCTTATCTAACCTTGACGAGGGAGGCTGAAGATCACGGTCACTTGAGTCCTCTTCCCTAGAGCCTGCAATGGCACTTACCACCGTAAATGACAAGTATCACTTAGGGACTGGGAGAAATGACCACCAGAGCCCTGCTGGGAGCACCTGCATGTGTGGTGTGGTGTGGTGGGAGCAGGGCAGGGGAGGAGGTATCTTCTAACAGCCCCCTGCCCACCAGGTGCATCTATGGGGATGCAGCAAATGGTTCAGCATCTACCTGTCTCTTCTTCAGAGCCGCCTCTCTAGTGCAGAGCCGCCCCATGAGAAGCCTGACATCTACCAGAGGCTGAGCAATTTTCATTTAGCCCCAAGAGAGCCTTTCCTCTCCCTAAATCACACGCTGCAGAGCCCACAGCGAGTGGGGCCCTGCTTGCTCCTGCTGCAGCTGAGGCTCACTGCAGGCGGATTCCGCAGAGCGCTCTCTCAGTCACTCCACGAGGAGTGTCTGGTTGGTACCTCCCTGCGTGCCACCAGGCACCCCCTCTAAAACGCATGAACATCAGAGTACATTAGGCCCGTTATCTAAAAAATAAGTCTCTTAGTTTAATATTTTACTCCTCCCCTTGGCTTTTCAGCACTCTTCAGTTGTGTTTATTTTCCTAGCAGGACTCCTGTGTAATTTTTATAAATATTATAAGCAGTGTTACCAGTCTGTCCTACTTTTGACAGTTCCATAAAATCAATAGTTTTACTGTAATGAAAAATGCATTGAAAATTGCTTTCAGCAACACATTTTTACTACTTTTTTGTGCCAGTTTTTAAAAACCTATTTCTGATTACCTCTTTGTTCAGAAGATTTTTTCAGGTTGTCATGATTCACTATTGAATAGAAGATTTTTTATAAAAATCTTGGGCAGAGTGTCCCAATTCCACTGGACCTCGGTTTACACCGTATGACCGTACATACATATATGAATATCACCGTGTAATACATGCATTTGAAAACCTAGAGCTATCAGATGCTTAAGACCATCTAAAAAACAAACAAGGAAACATGTCAAAACAGCAGAGAGGAATTCCTTACTCTGGCTCCTACCTGCACCTGCAACAGTTACTTGCCCTTCCGCACTGCCTTCCATTTACTTCAGCGGCGTTAAGGTACAGCAACACCCGTACAGTGCTTTTCCCTGTATTTTTATGTTCCGATTATGTAACTGTGCTGCTTGCATAACCGCACGGCCCATAAATGTAGGATTTGTCTAAGGATCAACACAGAGCAGCTACTGTCAGCCCGCTACCGCGTCTCCCTCCCAGCCGCCCCGCTTGGAGCGCGGAGATAAGGTGGCTGCTCTGTGTGTCACTGCGACGTGTGCCCTTCGCAGCCTGGCCGGGAACGTTTAGCCTAAAATAACGTTTGCATTAATTGCATGAGATAATGTCACTAAAGAAGCCAGGTCTCGGCTGGTTTCACTGAAGCATACGCGGCAGAAACCCACCCAGCTGCCAGATGTCGCCTGTCCGGGAGTATTTCCCAGTTCTGTCCCTCCTGCTGGCCATCTCCGCGACCCCGCGGGGTCACACTCCTCTTTCTCGGGGCTTTTGCCACCCGCGCTGGCGCAGCCGCGGCGCAGGGCTGGGCAGCAGCACCCGCACCCCGCCGCCCGCCCGGTGCCGGTGCCGCCTTTGTGCTTTTCACACCAAAACGCCCCCGTACGAAGGCGGTGGGTCTGCTCGCCCGTCCCCGTGCCAGCAGTCCCTTCCCCGGGCGAGCTGCCGACGGAGAGGGGCCCTGCGGGCTCCGCGCTGCCCGGGCCCGGCCGCACACCTCGCCGCGGGGAGGGAGGCTCGGCCGGGGCGGCGGCGGCGGGGCTCTCCCGGGCCCGGCCCCCCCCCGCCCCCTGCGCTGCGGCCGCATCAATCATTAACGGCGGCTCGGGTATCCAGCGCCTCCCTCACCGGGAAACCCTACCCGGGGCGGCGGGGGCGCCTCTCCCCGCTCCCCGGGAGCACTGGATGCGCCGCCGGTTTCCAGTTACCGCGATGCCGGGCGGCGGGGCGGGAGGAGCCGCGGCGGTGCCGCCACTGCCCCTGCTGCAATGAGTGATGCTGCCGGGGGCGGCGGCGGCGGAGGAGGAGAAGCAGCGCAGAGCCACCGCGGATCCTCCGCCGGCGGCTGCGGGAGCAGCGGCTCTACCTCTCCCCGGCGGCGGCGGGGCGCGGCGGCGGGCGGCGGGCCGGTGGCGGCCGGGGGGCCCGGGGACGGCAGTAGCAGCATGCCGGCCGGCGAGGGGGACAAGGAGGAGGCGGCGCCGCCACCTCGCCCTGCCGCCCTGCTGCGGTGGGACGAGGTGCCCGAGGACTTCGTGGAGTGCTTCATCCTCTCGGGCTACCGGCGGCTGCACTGCTCTGCGCAGGAGTGCCTGGCCTCGGTGCTGCAGCCCACCAACGAGACCCTCAACTTCTGGACCCACTTCATCCCACTGCTGCTCTTCCTCAGCCGCTTCGGGCGGCTGCTGCTGCTGCGGGGCGCCGGGGATGTGCCCTTCCACCACCCGGCCCTGTTGCCCCTCTGGTGCTACGCCTCAGGGGTGCTGCTCACCTTCGCCATGAGCTGCACGGCCCACCTCTTCAGCTGCCTCTCCCCGCGCCTCCGCGCCGCCTTCTTCTACCTGGACTACGCCTCCATCAGCTACTACGGCTTTGCCAGCACCGTGGCCTACTCCTACTACCTGCTGCCAGGGCTGAGCCTGCTGGATGCCGGCGCCATGAGCCACTACGTGCAGCAGCGGCTGGGCTGGCAGCTGGACTGCAGCCTGCCCATCGCGGCCTACCGCGCCCTGGTGCTGCCCGTGGCCCTGGCGCTGGCCGTGGGCTGCACGGCCGCCTGCTGCCGCAGCCGCGCCGCCTGCTGCGCCTACCCCTTTGCTGTGCGCACCTTCGTCTTCGCCATGCCGCTGAGCATGGCCTGCCCCATCATGCTGGAGAGCCTCCTCTTTGACCTCCGCACCCGCAACCCCACGCTCTTCGTCTACTTCTACCGGCGCTACTGCTGGCTGCTGGTGGCTGCCTTCTTCAACGTCAGCAAAATCCCTGAGCGGATCCAGCCGGGGCTCTTCGACATCGTGGGGCACAGCCACCAGCTTTTCCACATCTTCACCTTCCTCAGCATCTATGACCAAGTGCACTACGTGGAGGACGGGCTGGCCGAGTTCCTCAAGGCACCCCTGGCTGCCCCCACCTACTTGGGCACCGTGGGGTATATGCTGCTCCTGACGTTCTGCCTGGCTGTGGTCGTCAGGAGGTTCCTCAACGTCACAGACCTCTGCAAGCAGGACTAGCCGGGACAGCGACCCTCGGGACAGCAACCACCGTACCAGTGACCTTTGGGCTGGAGACTCCCGGGCCAATGACCTTCCAGACTGGCCCCACCAAGTCCTGAAGATGCTGTGAAACCTGGGGGAAACGCACCTGTGGAAGAGCCAGGTCCCTTTCATGGAGGGTTGCTGGAGAAAATGACCATGGTGGAACTGCTCGTGCTCTTTAAACTACTAGGTTACCAGGGGAAGCAAGCAAACGCTTACTGGTATGTTGCTGCTTAGAGTATAAGCTGAAATAATTTAGGTCTGCTACTAGGAAGAATGCATGAACTGTGAATGCCACTTACTAATTTCATAACAATTAGGTTGAAACTAGCTCTGTATATACATATATATTTATATATCTAGCTATATATTTATTAGCTACATATATATGTATATATATGTATACACATGAAGACACTTGTGCAATGATTACTCATAGACTTTTAATCAACTCCTGTGTGAAATTTCCTAGCAGATTATGCACTGACATTTATCTTTCTCTGTGATACTGTAACAGGCCTTTGCAACCACATACTGGATTTTAAATGCAAACAAATCGATAGCTATCTATAATTTTTAAGGTGTTGCAGCCTTTTCAGCCAGGGAACAATAGATATAACAGGGAGAGGAGAAACAGCTGTGAATTATTACAGAATTACCAGTTGATGGAGAGACTTTAATTAGACAGGCAGTGAGTGGTTGGTGTAGCCACTCGGATACTAAAATAAAATAGACGGATATGTAAAATAACTGAACCAGAAAGGGGTCAAACTAGTTTGGAGTGGGGGTGGGGGGAGAAGAAGGGCACTGCATAATGGCATGGCTCTTCCCCCAGCATGTCGGGAACATCTGTCGTCTTAAGGGGGTTGCTAAGGGACCCCTTTATCTTCCCTGGTAAATCACCCCCAGATCAGCCCTTCAGAGTCAAAGTCAGATGCCAGACTTTCTATAAGCCTCTGCCAAGCTCGGTGGGAGTTCTGTGGATGCAAAGAAAGTAACTGATGCATGAGATCTCATTCTGGATCTTTTAAAGAATTACATGGAACGGGTTTCTACTGCTCTTTAATTAGAGCACTCTGTCAGATTTACCATCCTAAAATCAGTTGCAGAAGAACGTACTGCTGAATCTGAGTTCAGGACCTAAACTCTGGCTCTACAAGTACTGAATATTGGCACTTTCTCATCATTCCCCACCTTTTGGTATTTTGATTAGTTGTGGTTGCAGCTGGGTAATTTTGAAGTCCTCTTTCAGAAGCTTTGGGGGGGTTCAAAGCCAAGCATTATGAGATATTTTCCAAAGCAGTATCCTTTCACAGCAACCCAGGTATTATCCTTCTCACATGACAAACAGCTAACTATACATTGAACTTACTTTCTATATAAAGAGACATCTTTGTAAACTATGTGCAGACTTTAAACAGATGCATTTTGATTTTGTCTGACAGAACAAGTAACAAGTATGCAATAATATTACACAAGGGGGTTACAAATTGAAGTTCAGGTGAGAAACTGCTTGTGTACCCCATTTTCAAAAAGAAGGGTGGTACTTCCTTAGGAAATGCTGGTGTCATACTGCACAATAGTGTAGCAACTCTTTAAGTCAGGCTCTTTGCCCCTATTGTGGAAATACTTCTCTGCTTGGGACTTTCCCGTTTTCATGGACATGGCATCCAAACCCCAAGAAAATGTTTTGAGTCCAGTCCCATAGTCTTCTGTAAGACAAAGCCCCCTTTGTTTATAACGGGAATACAGGAAGGACTATAGCTACAGATTATGAGGTCAAATCTTTAATATGGGTCAGAATCATCACAGAAACCAAGAATTGATATGTCCTCTACCAGTGTCAGCTTTGTCAAAATTTCTCTGTGAAAGTGCATAAGCTAAAAGAAAGTTACACTCACTTCATTTTATCTTTTTCTCAACCCATTTTAACTATAATGGTTTGGATCTTTTAGATTCTCAGTGAATGATGAGAATGGCCTAACAAAAATGTGTATTCTTTGCCAGCCACAATTCTGCTACTATATAATTTGTGGTAGGGTCACGTGTGGTCTCTTGAAGAGATTGGCTAGAATTTTCTGAAACAGCAATTCCCAAACTGTGGCTTCATGAGTTATCACTGATGGGCCATAAAAAACAGCATGGCCTCGTGTGGCTGCCTGCGTTCTGTTTTCATTTGCCAACCTGCATTAGAAGAAAATGAAGACTACATGAAGTATTTTTAATTTTACATATTTTCATTAACTTTTATCATAAATATGGCATTGCTTTATTCAGCTGCCAATAAAGCAGAAAACGATCTGCACCACTGGGAGAGGAGGCTGGTTCACAATGCCGTTATGCTTTGAAATGTGCTTTATATTGTGAAAAAACCCTGGAAACTCACAATAGAAAGCAAATGAAACAAGACCTGCAACGATGTCATCCTATGAATTTTGACAACTGCAAAAAGAGGCCAAAATCTTTGAGATGTGCTGTATTCAAGTTAAAATAATAGAGGCACAGTAGTTAGAGCCCAATGACTCATCCAAGTTTCAAAACTAATTATGTAGGAAGGGTTTGCCTGGGAGATGCCACTAGCATGTCCAACCAGCAATTAAAAACTAAGAAAGAAATCAAAAAGGCCAGGGAGAGCAAAACTTAGCACTAGAACACAGCTCAGAAACAAGCAACCATAAAAGCCAAATGTAAAAAAAGGCTTTTAAAGCATACTGTATAATGAATTCTATTTGTGTTTGTCAGTCACAATGTAGAGGACATCTCAAGAGGCAATGTCAAAAAAGGCTGTTGCTAACTTGTAAAAATACATTTGATATTTGCAGTTAGGCCACACAGGGTCGTCTATATATATCTCAACGACAGATAACAGTATAAAGGTTGGATTGCCACCAACTGCAATTTTACTGGAATCTTACTGCAGTTACAAGAGTCGCCTGAGCCCCTGTCACACTGCGTATTTGGTACCTGGCTCTAATATTAAGAATATTGCTTCATTTAAAAGTTTCTGTTGGCAAAACGTTGAGGCACGTGTATGGGCCTGAGCACTTTGTGGAATTATTTGCAAATGCTGGTTGTGAGTACTGCTCTCTGAGCCACTGTAAGCAGGCTGTATGAATCAGGAGTGAATGGGTACAGGGAGATGTGATTAGATTTTAAGAGTTCTAATTAATGTTATGTTTGTTCATTTGTCTGTTTGTTTAAAACGTGGCTACAAATTAAAAAGTTACAATAAGAGTGGAGGTTATCTAGGGAAATGCTACCTGAGTGTCTGGGTTTATTCAGTGAAGGACACGTATGTAGATAATTCCTCCATTTGTCATGTCCGATAGCCAGTCTCCTTAAATATGGACAGAACAAAACTGAGTTAAAGAGGTCAAAAGTGGAACAAGATATCTATAATTATAGTGCTTGAATTTACTGGTGTAGAAGTGAATTTGTGTGGCTTGTAAGGGATCCCGCTTGTAAGGGAGCGGGATCTCTTTTTGGTGTGAAAGCACACATGGCTGAACACCCATGAGCATGTCCAGAGCTTAGACGTGAGCTCTAACCTGCAGACTAGACCAATAAGGACACCTTAGAAAACAAACTTTTTTGCAAAGTACCTGTCATAATGTTTTTATTAGCTGGGTACCTGCCATAAGGTCTACACTGTGGACTCCACAGCTCATCTTTAAAACCAAAAAGGCGTTTCAGGCCTTTTGTGGTAGAATCTGTGTGGGGATGGGGGACGAGGTGAGGACTGGAGCACAAGGGGGTGGCCTGAAAATGCCTATGTGTCTTTCCGTCTTTGGCCAACACTGATGTTCAGACTGACAGACCTGTGCCAATGCGAACTGTCTGTTGATGGGGCCAGTTGGTGGCACAGACACCCCCCGTCGCAATCAGCACGTGCCTAGAACTGCAGTCTACACATTGGCATATATTCAATAAGCCTAGCTTCCGGGCACTTCCGACTAACCTGTAAGCTTCAAGCTCATCTTCGTGTAAGATTGATATACCTGGTCTGTAGTAATTATCCCGTATTCTGTGGCAATATGCTATTTCTTCTTCTGCAGTATATTTGTTTGAATGTCACTATACAGGATATCTGTGCAGCTCTGAGCTCCTTCGTTAGCAAGACTGGAGTCTGCAGTCTGGAAACAAAGGGAAAGGTTTCATCTGCATGCTGCATTTATAGAAATTTAGCAGTGAAAAGTAGAAACAGGTTTTTTTCTAAAATGATAGTTTTGCTTAGTTGTTCAAGTGTTATGCTTATTATTTATTTGTTGAATCCAGCTACTATGTTGGGTTTTCGTCAACAGTGCACCTGCAGAAAATGACAGTATGAAAGTTTTACTTCATGTTTAAGCAAACTCTCTGAGGCAGCACATTCATAAAGTATTATTGCACTTAACTCGGTTGATTACCATCCACATGCCTTACAGAAGCAAATCATACCTGTAGTAATTGCCCAGATTATACTGTTTTTCATTGCCTGTGAGAGTAAAAATGATCAAGTGGCCAGTAACAAGCTGAGGAGTCAGGCACTCCTGGGTTCTTGTCCCTGCGTTGCCACTACCTGTTCTGTAATCTAGGGCAAGTTGTTTAAACTGTGTTCATTTTGAATGAATTTAATTCATGTAAAACACTGGAATTGTACCAGGGTTGAATTTGACCCTCTGTGTCTCAGTTTCCACATCTGTAAGATGGGGAGAATATAACTTACCTACCTCGCAGGGTTGCTCTGAAGACTAGCTAATGTTTGTAAAGCACTTAAAAATGCAAAGACCCTCCTAGGTGCTAAGAAGAAATATTACTGAACTCCGGCAGAGAGAATGTTATATTTTTCCGTAGCTCCTCATCTCACAGGGAGAGGAATGTGAACATTTCTAGATCATGAACTCTTAGGACAAACCCTCGTCATTGCCATACTCCTAGGAGATTTCACATCCTGTGTCCTTTGGAGCTGATGGCAGAATTTCCACTGGATTCAGGTGGGGGGCTATCAAGACCTAAGCAATAGTAACAGGCTGACTAAATGCTTAAGGGTCTAGGAGTAAAGAGAAAACATACATGAGTTAAGTACTCTTCAGAAATTCCCACTGCTGACTTGTACCGAGGGACATTGTAATGCTGACATGAGGCCTCGT
The DNA here is from genome assembly GCA_008921705.1 of Burhinus oedicnemus. Taxonomy (NCBI): domain Eukaryota; kingdom Metazoa; phylum Chordata; class Aves; order Charadriiformes; family Burhinidae; genus Burhinus; species Burhinus oedicnemus. Next base: position 2,338,012 of record VFFE01007128.1, on the reverse strand, counting down.
TGTTCATTTAGCCATGGATTGTATTCCAGGTACTGTGAAACAATGGAACAAGATTTTCCATCAGTGTCTGTAAGACACATGATTACGTCTCAATTGCCATTGGGAATTTCAAGCTACTTCCTATCAGAGTAAAAAGACCTTAAATAAATGAAGCTTTTAAATAAACACGTGTAATCATTTGGGAACATAAAATTGTATCGATCAGACAAACAACTTTCTCTTTTCCCCTCTGGTTCCCCAAAACCAACAACATGGAGCCAATCCTGTTCTTAAGTGGAAAGTGAACTTGGATCTTCTTATCACATATGTGTACAATTCCTTTGCCATGGAGCCCTGAGTAATCATCCTGCTAACCTACTCTGCCCTTCTCCTGGAAGGACTGGTATAAACAGCACCATTGAGTAAAGGACAATGGTTTTAAGAGCTTTTCTAACTGGCAGCAGTAGTGGATACAAAAAAAAAAAAAAAAAAAAAAAA